>CM077162.1:19643964-20175744 GCA_039583875.1 Platanthera guangdongensis
TGGTACTTAGATAAAGAAAATATGGACTCCCCTTTCAACCATTATTGAAGACCTGCAAAAATTGGAAAGAGTACGTAGGGCACACTACTACTTCATCATCGGCGTATGAGTCATCTTGTTTTGTTATTTTTTGTCAGATGTATCCTCTTCTATTTAAAAATGCAAATCAAGAAAAACTTATATATGATGTGTGCGAACTAGGAAAACACACCAAAAATTCTTATTCTAGTTCTTGAAGTAGGAGTTTTCATTCATTTAATCTGATACATTCTGATGTTTGGGGACCATGTCCACGCCCACTATAAATGGATTTCGGTATTTTGTGTTGTTCATTTACTACTTCTCACGCGTGACTTGACTCTATTTAATGAAAAACAAAAGTGATGTGCTAGCCTGCTTCAAGGATTTTCATAAAGGGGCTCAAATTCAACACAGTGCGATCGTAAAAGTGTTGAGGTCTGACAACGGGACAGAGTACACCAATAGGGCGTTTAAAGAGTACTTGTCCTCACAGAGAATCCAGCATTAAATTGCTTTTTCATACACACCAGAGAAGAATGAAGTAGCAGAACGGAAGAACAAGCATCTTTTGGAAGTGACTCGGGGTATGATGATAACATTGAAGGTTCCAAAGTACTTGTGGGAACAAGCCGTGCTAACAGCAGCCTACTTAATCAATCAGATGTCCTCGCAAATATTAGATCAAAAGTCTCTGATTGAGATACTGTGCGGGAAGAGTGAAGATATTTCTCCCCTCAAGACCTTTAGTTGCTTGTGTTTTGTGCATGATAAATGACCAAATGTGGGAAAATTGGATCCAAGGGCCCTGAAGTGTGTTTTTGTTGGATATTCAGCTACCCATAAGGGGTATGCATGTTGGAGTCCGTGGAGAAAGTTATTTTTCAGCATGGATGTCACATTCAGAGAGCTTGAGTCATATTACTCCTATTATATTGACTCGCTTCTTGGAGGATCACTCGGTGTAGAAAATATGAGACAAGAGGGGGAGGATAGCTGTGGTGGTGAGTTGCGGATAGTGAGTATCCCGTTGACACATGTGCCAAAGGAATTAGAGTCAGTTGATGTGTCGGTTCTTGGGAGAGAGAATCTGTTTATGTTAGACCTCAGACTCACGGGGAGTTAAGAGTGTATACGAGAAGATGGCCGCCGAACAAGACTACAATGCCTACGTTGCCACCTGTGTCAAGTCCCTTGCCTCTGTCTACTCCGATCCTTGAAACACCTGCTCCATCCACCACAAGTTCAAATATATCGGGTAAGATAACCCTTCATCTCTCTACTCCCACTCCCTTGCCGGTAAGACAAAGTTCCCGCAAAAAATGTGGGAGTCTTACCTGATCGATATGACGTTCCACATGACATTGCTCAATTTGTTTCCTACTCTCATATATCTCGTGCACATGGAGCATTCATTACATATTTGGATATTGTTTCTATTCCTAAATGTTGATAGGTTGTTAAGGAGGATTCTTGATAGAAAGCTGCAATGCTAGAAGAACTTGTCGCATTGGTGAAAAACAAAACCTGGAATCTTGTGTCACTACTACCAGGGAAAAAGATTGTTGGGTGCAAGTGAGTGTTCACTATGAAGCAAAATCCAGAGGGTCAGGTCGTGCGCTATAAGGCTCGATTGGTAACAAAGGATTACAGTCAGACTTATGACATTGACTATGATGAGATCTTTGCACCCGTCGCCAAAATGAGCACGGTATGAGCTCTAATATCTTTGGCGGCAAATGAGGGATGGAAACTACACCAGCTTGACGTAAAGAATGCATTTCTTCATGGGGATCTATTGGAAGAAGTGTACATGGAGGTGCCACCAGGCTTTGACACAACAAACGGTAGACAAGGTGTATAAACTCAAGAAATCTTTGTATGGGCTAAAGCAATCTACTCGAGCCTTGTTTGATAGGTTTAGGAAAGCAATGCTTAACATGAGATATCAGCAGACCAATGCTGATCATACTATGTTCTTTAGGCAGAATGGAGATCACACTATGATGCTTGTTGTGTACGTGGACGATATGATTATTACGGGCAATGACGAGAAGGAAATCACTCAACTAAAGACGAGATTGAGCAAGAAGTTTGAGGTGAAGGATTTGGGGTAGCTGAAATACTTCCTTGAGATAAAAGTAGCTCACAGTGTAGAGGGAATCGTTTTATCTCAACGAAAATATTTTCTAGATCTGCTCAAAGAGACGGGTATGCTGGGATGCAGGCCCGCGGTCACTCCTATTGATCAGAAGTCCAAACTTAACGTTGAGGCAGGAGAGCCAACTGATAAAGAGAGGTATCAGAGGCTTGTAGGTCGTCTGATCTATTTGTGCCACACTCGTCCCGACATATCCTTTGTTGTGAGCGTAGTAGCCCGTTATATGCACGATTCCAGGGAGGGGCACTTGGATGCAGTGTATCAGATTCTTAGATACTTAAAGAGTGCACCAGGAAAGAGACTGATCTTCCGAAAGAATGGACATATGAATATAGGGGGCTATATTGACTCTGACTGGGCTAGCTGTGCAGATGACAAGGAGATCCACATCAGGATATTGCATGTTTGTGGGGGCAGCATTGTCTCCTGGAAAAAAGCAGACTGTAGTTGTGAGATCTACAGTCGAGACAAAATACAGGGCCATGGACTTAGGTGTAGGGGAGTTGTTATAGTTGAAAGCCCTGTTGAGTGAACTCAAGATAGATCAAAGAGGACAAATGACATTGTGGTGTGATAGCAAGTTAGCCATTAGTATTGCAAACAATCCCGTCCGACATGATAGAACCAAATATATAAAGATTGATAGGTTCTTCTTCAAAGAAAAGCTAGATGGTGTGATACTGAAGCTGAGTCATATTACTACAAAAGAACAAGTGGTTGATTGTCTAGCCAAAGGACTTGATCATTGGATTTATGTAGATTGTGTGACAACATGAGATTAGTGCATATCTTTCGCCTACCTTGAGGGGGAATGTTGGAATTTGGTGTGCAAATAGTATCTACTGGTGTGTCATTAACAACCTCCTCCTTTTGGGATTAGTCCCACATCACATAGTTTGTTTTTGGATCTCCCTCTTGTGTGTATATATTGGGAAGATATGTTTTGATGTAAAGCAATTACGGGAATAATAAAAGTTTATTCTCTTTATTTTCCACTATTTTTTTAAAAAATGTATTTCCAAATTAGCCCACAATAGTATGGTTTCTCCAGGCCCGCATTTTAACTTGAAGGAACCCATTTTTTTTATTTGAAGTAGTGGATTACCTGTGTTGGAAAAGCCCATATAACAATGGCCCATTCCTTTTGTATTTTATTATTATTTTCTCTTCTCTCTTTAGTCTCACATCATGTATAGGACTTTCCTCTCTCCTTCTCTCTCCTATAAATATGTTCTCATACTTTGTATTTGACCATTGAGAAAGTATATACAAGGTTCAGTTTTTCCACTTCTACATGGTATCAGAGCCTCCGGTCCTTGTGCGGCCTCTATTTTCTTAACCGCCTACCTTGGGCGGTCTCCATTCCTAGTACCCGTTGCGACCTCCTTTGTGTTGCTGCGGTCTACCTCCTTGCTACCCACTGCGACCTGCTCCATATTCTGCGGCCTTGTCTTGCCGCTCGACTTCTTCTGCTCACTGCTTTTTACGCGACTGTCTCTAGTCGCTGCGCCTTTCTCGCCGCAACGCTTTCTAGTCGCTGCTCTCTGCTCGCCGCTCTTTGCTTCTCTTGTTGCTGGCGGCTTCTCCTTTACTCGGGACGCTCCGCATCTTGGTCCCGACACTTCTCTTTTGCCGCTGGTGTACTCACCTTGATCGTGCGGGTTCCTTCCTAGTCACTGCGACCTGCATGCTCGCCTCGCGGTGTCTCCTCCCTGGCTCCACCTCTTCCCTTCTCCTCCTCTTATAGTCTTCTTCATTCTCTTACGTGAGTCCACTCCTCTTTGACCGGCGGCCTCTTCCGGTTTCTGTCCGCGTGGCCTTCTGATTCCTGTGGACTTATCTTGCACTACGGTGTTCCTGGCAGTCTCCCTTGTGGTCCCTACGGTCTGCTGGTTCCAAGGCGTTCTCTTCTTTCCGTTGCGGGCTCCCTTTTCTATCCGCTGCGGTCTCGTCTTCTTGGTCGTGGCTTCTCTTGCCGCTGGTGTTTTGTCGCCGTGACCGCTGTAGAGTTCCTGTCTACTCTGCAGTCTTCTTCCAATCACGGACCTCCTTTGTCCGCTTGGCTTGTCCTCTATCCGCTGCGGTCTCTTCGCGCGGATTGTCTCTGTTCGTTGTGGTCTCTTCGCGCGGCTTGTCTCTGTTCGTTGCGGTCTCTTCGCGCGACTTGTCTCTGTCCGCGATGTTCTCCTCACTGTGGCCTTCTCCTTCTCGCCGCGACCTCTCTCTGATCGTTGGGCCTTCGTTCTGTTCCTCCATGCTCCGCATTTTGGTCGCGGCGTCGTCCTTGCCGCTGGTGTTTTCACACCGTGACCGTGCGGTCTCGCCTCTGTTCGCGTTGTCTCCCCTACTCGTGCGGCCTCCTCCGGGCTTCGCATTTTGGTCGCGGCTTCCTCCTTGCCGCTAGTGTGTTCACACAGTGACCGTGCGTCCTCGCCTTTGTTCGCGCGGTCTCCCCTACTCGCGCGGCCTCCTCTCTGTGCGGGGTTCTTGCTCGTCTGGGGTGTTCGCGCGGCCTTCTTCTTCTATTCGCTGGTCTTCTCGCCTAGCCGTTGTTTGTCTCCATGGAATCTTCTTCTGACTCTCAGGAATGAGGTCGGGGTCGCCGTTTGTGACCTAAATGTTCATTCTACGGCAAGGATGGGCACCTTCAAGCTACGTGCTATCGCAAGCATGGTCGTCCTCCTCGTCCGTTGGCCTATGTTGCTGCCACCGACTCCTCTACCCCTCGTACTGACCTTGACGAGGTTCGCCTTCAGCTCCAGCATCTCCAGGGCCTGCTCAGCCGCCCGCCTGCCTCGGTTACCTCCACTGCCTCCATCTTCAATGAAGGTATTGCCTGCCTCTCCACTAACACGCGATGGATTGTGGATTCTGATGTCACTCATCACATTACCTCTATTCGACCGCCTCAGTACTTGTCTTCTCCTCATCCGAAGTACATTACTGTGGCCAATGGGGCAGCTGTCCCTGTCTCTGGCTGTGTTGATATTCTTCTCACCTCCTCTCTTTCCCTGCGCTCGGTTCTTCATGTTCCGGGTTCTCCATTCAATTTACTTTCTATTACTTGCCTCAATGCTGACTTACATTGCTCTGTGACGTTCACTTCTTCTTCTTTTCTAATACAGGATCAGCAGACGCAGACTATCATTGGTAGGGAGCGACTGCAGAACGGGCTCTACCTTCTTGATGACTCTCCTACTCTCCTCGCATCTGTCTCCTCCGAGAATTGGCATCGACGTCTTGATCATGCTCCTCTCCCTGTCCTCCAGAAGGCTCTCCCCGATATCTCTCTTCCTGTTTTTCAGTGTGAAACATATAATTTTGGCAAACAGCCTCGTTCATCTTTTCCACATCATAGTACTCGAAGCTCTGCTCCTTTTGTTTTGGTACTCCGATATATGAGGTCCGTACAAGATTCTGGCTACCGTTATTTTCTTACTTTTATCGATGACTATTCTCGCATGACATGGTTGTATCTCTTTCGTGATCGTTCTGAGCTTCCCCGCGTATTCCGGGCCTTCTTGCTTGAGACTCGCACTCAATTCTCCGTGCCCATCAAAACTCTTCGCACTGATAATGCACGCGAGTACACTGGTCATGATTTTGCGACCCTCTGCTCTGAGTTTGGGGTCATTCACCAAACGTCTTGTGCTTATACCCCTCAGCAGAACGGTGTCGCGGAGCGTAAAAATCGTCATCTCCTTGACGTGACACGCTCTCTTATGCTTCAAATGCGGGTTCCTTAACCCTATTGACACTTTGCCCTTTCCACGACATGTTTTCTCATCAACCGTCTCCCGTCCTCCGTCCTCCACAATGCTACTCCGTTCAGCCTCCTATGTCCCTCCACTCCGGCCTTCTCTCTTACTCCCCGCATCTTTGGGTGTACGTGCTACGTTCACACCCTAGGCCCGTCTAAGGACAAGTTGGATCCTCGTGCGGCCAAACATGTCTTTGTGGGTTATTCGCGCACTCAAAAGGGCTACGTGTGCTACTCGCCCATTACCTGCAAGGTGACTATTTCTGCTGATGTCACTTTCCGGGAGAATCTTCCTTTCTTCTCTGCTCCGGATCCAACACCTTTTCCTGAGCCCGTCGTGCGCCCTGTCATACCTGTTCCTGAGCCTGTCGTGCACCTTTCTCCACCATCTCTCCCTCCTGCCCAGCCTCCAGCTCTTCCCAAGCCGCCTGTCATCCAGGTCTATTCTCGTCGTTCTTCTCGTCCCGTTGCCCCTACAGTCGGCTTCACCCTCTGACGCTCTGCGGCCTGCTGCTCCGACTCCAGTCTCCACCGCTCATCCCATGGCGAACTATGTCTCTCTTCATCTCCTCTATATACCTCTTCGTCACTTTGCCACATCATTATACTCTATTTTTGTGCCTAATTCTGTGCAGGAGGCACTTCAACATCCCGGCTGGCGGACCGCTATGAAAGAAGAAATGACGGCTCTTTGGGCTAATCAAACCTGGGTCCTCGTCCCTTTACCTCCCGGTCAGACACTCGTTGGGTGTAAGTGGGTTTTCGTCATCAAACACGCTCCTGATGGCACCGTTGACCGTCTTAAGGCCCGCTTGGTCGCCCGTGGCTTCACTCAACAACAGGGCCTTGACTATGAGGAAATCTTCTCTCCGGTGGCCAAGCTCAACACCGTTCGCGTCCTTCTCTCAGTGGCCGTGCATCGCCACTGGCCCCTTCATCAGCTGGATATCAAGAATGCGTTCCTGAATGGTGATCTTCAGGAAACCGTCTACATGCACCAACCTCCCGGGTTTGAAACCACGGGGGAGTCTCTTGTGTGTCTTCTGAAGAAATTCATTTATGGTCTCAAACAATCCCCTCAAGCGTGGTTTGACAAGTTCAGTAAGGTTATTCGGGACATGGGTTTCACTCGGAGCTCAGCAGACTTCTCCCTATTCACTCGACACCGGGCAACAAGAACTGTTCTTCTGTTAGTTTATGTTGATGACATCCTACTTGCTGGGGATGACTCGAAGGAGATTCAAGCTGTCAAACAACACCTTAACACCGTGTTTCAGACAAAAGACCTGAGACATCTTCGCTACTTTCTTGGTCTTGAGGTCGCAAGACGTCTGGATGGACTTGTCCTCTCCCAACGGAAGTATTGTCTTGACCTCCTCAAAGACGCTGGGTAGTCCGGATGCAAGCCGATAATTACTTCGATGGATGCAAATCACAAGCTATGTGCTCATGCCTCTGATGCTGATCTGCTTCTCCAAAACCCGGAATACTATCGACGCCTTATGAGAAAATTGATCTATCTAACGGTCACAAGGCCGGATATATCGTTCGTTGTTGGGGTTGTCAGTTGGTTCATGCATGCTCCCTGAGTCTCATTTTCAAGTTGTTGAACGTATTCTTCGATACCTTAAAGCAGCTCCGGGTCAAGGGCTAGTTTACAAAACCTCCACCTCTATTCCAACATTGGTTGCATATTCAGATGCCGATTATGCTGGCTCCTTGGACGATCGGCGGTCAACCAGTGGTTTTTGTACATATTTTGGAGGTCATCTCATTACATGGAAAAGTAAGAAACAAGCAGTCGTTGCTCGATCTTCTGCGGAAGCAGAATACCGATCGATGACATCAGTTGTCTCAGAACTCACATGACTTGAAAGCCTCCTTGCTGATCTGGGGGTGAAACTTCCCTCTTCTGCTGTTCTATTTTGTGACAGTCAAAGGGTCATACACATAGTAAAGAATCCGGTCTTCCACGAACGCACGAAACATATCGAAGTAGACTGCCATTTATTCGGGAGAAAGTTCAAATGAAGAAACTAGACTTAAAGCATGTTTCAAGCACTGATCAAGTTGCTGATATTCTCCCAAAGGCTTTATCGAGTACCTTATTTTATCAGTGTCTGTCGAAGTTGGGTGCATATGACTTGTACGCTCCAGCTTGCGGGGGAGTGTTGGAAAAGCCCATATAACAATGGCCCATTCCTTTTGTATTTTATTATTATTTTCTCTCCTCTCTTTAGTCTCACATCATGTATAGGACTTTCCTCTCTCCTTTTCTCTCCTATAAATATGTTCTCATAATTTGTATTTGACCATTGAGAAAGTATATACAAGGTTCGGTTTTTCCATTTCTACACCCTGCATCGCCATATTTTTGTTGATTGATTTCTAGAAGATTTCTATTGTAGGGAACTCTTTGATTATCCTTCATCACAAAAAGTATTGAATTATAGACTTTGTTCTTTTTGTCTTTTGTATCGTACACAGTTAGATGTGCATAAGCTCTAGCATATTTCTATCGTCTTATAATGCTTGCGTTTATTAGAATTTCCTTATAACTTTTTGTAATGACCCAACCCACAATATTAAAGGTATGTTCTGCTTTGGTTCAACCCATTCCATAGTTAAATCGCATGGTTTTATCTTTTCCTTAGGTGACATACGAGTTCTTTTCAGGAGTTACCCATCCCAAAATTATTCACACTAGTATGCGCCTAACTTGAAAATCCCTAACGCCACTTTACCATTTACTCTAAAAAGATGCTTCTAATATATGATGATTGGGTCGCTGCAAGTGATATTAGAGTTGGACCTCCTACAAAACAATGTGGGGCTTGAGGATGAACCCAAATGGATAATACCTCGGATATTGTGGCTTGGGTCGTTACACTTCTAGAGAAAGTAACTTACTGTGCTCTTCTTTTCTTTGTTACTATGATATTTTAGAGTGAATAATTGGCTATACTGTCTTTTTTTTGTTTGTTTGAAATTTAGATCATTTCTTTTGCAGATGAAAGTGAATAATGGAGAATTTTATTGCACTTATAATGGAAAATTATCTGCATTTGCCTTGTTTGATGGCAAATCTGTTTTGGACTTGTCTCCATACCAAACATCCACTAATTATGAAGCTGCATGTAATTTTAAGAAGCTCTTAATACAATTGAGGACAAATACAGAGGACCTTCAACCTGAACATGGTAAATTTTCTGTGCGAGTTATAATACAGCTTCTATGCTCACCAAATATTTTTAGATTTGATATATTAATTTCCACAATGGGTGTCTTTTATTTTCAATTTTTAACTACTATTTATGCATATTCTGGTCTTATCACTAGAGCGAGCTTTTTGTACTCCAAATTGTTGCGGATGACAAGAAGCAAAAAATAAGATCATTACTAATAATTTTAGCCATCTTATCTAAAGCAATGTCTTTACTGTTCCTTGTTGATGTTCTATCTTTGTATTTTTTACTTTAATCTATTGGCTCTGCTTATGTAGGCTCAGTCGAGCCCTCAGCTACGTTGTTCTGCAATCTGAATGCTGAGGAAATGCTGTCTATTGTATGCAAGGTATTTATACATATTATATAAACTTCTTTTCATACATAAGAGTTTGTAATCAAGAATGAATGTTACTTTTTGTTGAGTGAAGGTCCTGCATGTGTGTGAAACTTCTGATGGAGACATGGTATTGTTTCTGTGGGATGCAACAGATTCTCCTCTTGTGACCATTCAGATGGAGTAAGTTTCTTTTCTTTTACCTATTTGTGCAGTATTTCTTGAACTGTTGGGCGTATGATGGGTGGATATCAAATGCAATCACAATCAACAAGCCTCAAATATTAACTGTAAATTTTCTATTAATTAGTAAATCACTTGTGTTTGCTAGCAAGTTTAGGGTTTCCACCTCACTTTAACGTGTTTCGAACCATCGTCACAAGACCATTAGGACCATTAACCACCCTACCGACCACTGTGCTGCTCACAAGGTCATTAGGAAATCTCATAAAAGTTACATTCAAGAGCATAAAATTTATATAGTTTATTACAATTTTGACATTTTCGATTTAAGTATATAAATTTTTTACATTTTTATACATTTGCTTATATATATGTATATTTGCTATACGTTTTAGTTAAAAATTAATTATAGTACTTACATAAATTTGGTATTGGAAAGAATAGAATGCATTAATTCTTCAACTAGGAATCACTAATTAATATATAAGAGTGACAAATACAAAATAAACTAGAAACTCTAATACTCCCCCTCAAGCTGGGCTTGTGATGTCTATCAAACCCAACTTGCCCATAATATTTCCAAAAACTCTATAACTCAACCTCTTAGTGAGAACATCAACCAAATGAAAGGTCTGTCAACTTCAACATGTTTAGTGCTGTCATGCTGAACTAGATTGTGCGCAATGCTAATAGCCGCCTTGTTCTTACAATAAATCCAGGTGGCTCCTCTGCTTTGAATCCCAAGTTTAGACATAAGGGACCAAATCCACATTCCTTCACATATCCCATGAGTCATAGCTTTGAATTTTGCTTCGGTACTAGACCTGGAAACAACATGTTTTTTACTTCTCTAGGTTACCAGATTACATCTAACTTGGGTACAATATCCAGAAGTGGATTTTTGGTCCTCAACTGATCCCGCCCAGTCAACATCTGTGAAAACTTTAATGGTTAATTCTTTGTTTGGGGTAAACAAGATACCACGCCTAGGAGAATATTTGAGATATCGTAAGATCCTGTGAGCAGCATCTAAGTTGTGAGACTTGGGAGAATGCATGCATTGACTGATAACTCCTATAACATATGAGATACTTAGGCGAGCATGAGATAGGTAGATGAGCATCCCTACAAGTAATTGAAAATCAGTGATGTCTGCAACTACTTCTCCACCATCTCTCCTCAATCTCTGATTGACTTCAATTGGGTTGTCAGCAGGTCTACTCTCACTCATCCACGTTGTCTCGAGCAGGTCAAGGATGCACTTCCTTTGAGAGATAAAAATCCCGTGTTTGGATCTCGCAACTTCAATGCCAATGAATTACTTGAGATTCCTTAAATCCTTTACCTCGAATTCGCTAGCCAGTCATGCCTTCAGATTTTGGATCTTCTCCATGTTATCCTCAGTCATGACAATGTTGTCTACATAGACAATATGGGCGGTCAATTTTTCTTGTTTGTGCTTTATACACAATGTATGGTCAGCATTGCTCTAAGTGTAACCAAATGTCATCATGGCTCTATAGAACCTTCCAAACCAAATCTTAGGAGATTGCTTTAGGTCATATAAAGCCTTCTTCAGTCTGCAGACCTTTCCCTCAGATCCTTCAGCGGCAAGACTCAGAGTTAGACATGTACATTTCTTTTTCCAACTATCTATGAAAGAAAGCATTCATCATGTCTAACTGGCTGAGATTCCACCCTTTGCAAACTACATATGCAAGCAGGATTCTAGTGGACTTCATCTTTACTATCAGAGCAAAGGTTTTCTGATAGTTTCAGCAATTTGCGTATATCTTTTGGTCACCAATCTAGCTTTGAAGTGATCTACAAAACCCAAAGAATTTTGCTTCACTGAGAAGATCCACCTACACCCAACAACAATTTTCCCTTGAGGAAGATGCACAAGGTCCCATGTGCAATTCTTTTCAAGAGACATTATTTCTTCAAGCATAACTTCCTTCCACATATGTTGCCCTATAATTTCCTTCAAAGAAGGAGTGGATATGGAAGACAGAGAACTGATAAACGCTCTGTGCGAAGGAGACAAGGTCATAAGTCACATAATGAGATAGGGGATGCCGAGTGGATGCACGATTACCTTAAGGACTTGTAAATGGGTCAGTTGGTGACTCTAGGATGGTGTGCTAAATCGGATCATTTGTGCCCCTGCGTCTCCAAGTATAAACCTATAAAGGAGGAGGAGGACGAGGAGGAGGCAATATCAGAGGCAAAACTACAGGACTAGTAGAAGAATTAGCAGGTTGATATGGAGAAGAAATATGTAGAGGAATAGAGAGCAAGGTTGTAGATGTCAGATATTGGGGACACGTCAGTTTAGGTTTTTCATGTCAGTTTTATCATGTCTAGGGATATATCGAGGATATTTCATATCGAGTTTTAATATTTAATTATTTATATGTATAATTATATATAAATTTAATAATTTTTTAATATATATATTAATATATTAATAATTTGATATTTATTGAACTCCAAAATTTATCAAACAAATATAAACATTTTGTGTTGCACAAGTAATAATGATATAATGAGTGAAATAAAACAAGAGAAAGCATAATGTCGGGAAGTTGTCGATGATAATGGAAAGTAAGAAACTTTTAGTTCATAATTCAAAGACCATGCATAATTGAAGTCGATAACGGACTTGAGTAAGGAATAAAGCGAGAGGAAGGGGAAAAACAACCTAAACAATAAAACAATTTTGTTATATTGTTTACTAGACCATAGATACTGATGTAGGGGTAGGCTAGTGGTGCTCGGAAGATAGGACTCTACGTGCACGTGTGAGGGGATATGCAAATGCAATGCTACATGCAATGAAACAGTCGGATAGCAACGACAATTAATTTAAGCAATGAGAATTAACAACACCATGCAGTTAATCAAAATAAAGAAGCAATTAAATAATTTTAGTAATTTGACAACGACTTCCTCCGCGCGGAGGGCCTAAGCAAGCGGCGACGATTAATTCCACAAACAAATATTAACGTAAAAGTACAACAGCTACCAAACTATGGTCACATCACAAATATAGATAAACAACCAAGTGCAAATGTCAAATACAAAACACAATATCACGAGATACTCACGATGCAGTGGGCTGATCCGAGGTGGTGGAGAATTTGAGGGACCGGATGCAAAACGGGTGATCGGAGGTGGAACCGGTGGCGAGACGACGGTGACGGTGGCTGCCCTCGGTGGAAAGTGGTGGTAACGGAAAGTAAAACGGCGGATCCGGACACGAATGAGTAGATCCGGACCGGGGGTGAGTAGATCCGATATTTAGGAGCGGATCCGGGCAAAAATGGAAGGTTTATGCGGTGGAAAAAACGGATCGGAGGGTGGTAGCAGTAGATTAAAATAGATCTAGAGTTTTCGGAGCGGTGAGAAGTGGATCCCCGGAGGGAAGGAGGCTGCGGGATTCGTATAGGGCCGGCGAATGAACAGTGCCGGCGGATGAACAGTGCGGGTGAACAGTAACGGCAGATGAATAGTATCGTTGAATAGCACCCGTGAACGGTGTTGGTGAACAGTACCCGTAAACAGTAATCGTGGACAGTAATCAGCGGTGGGGAATGAGATTTGGGGGTTGTAGGGGATGCGGATGAGGGTTTCAGAGGGGGGAGGAGAAGACTATGGATGAGTATTACCTTGGAGATGAAGAAAACCACCTAGGAGTCGTCACCTAGGGCTTCACGGCGTCGACACCGGGGAAGGATCGCAGGAATCCGAAAATGAACTCTCCAAATTCTGCAATACCCCAAATCAGCCCCTCTACATCCTATTTATAATAAAAGAGAAGTCAGGGCATCCCCCATCAACGGCTATGATTGGCCGGTGGGTTCGCCCATAAAATACATCAAAATAAAACTGAAAAAATTAAAGTAATATAGTATTTTGACTCGCGGCGACGCTCCGGACGCAATCGCGGAGTCCGATCGTCGATCCGGGCACGCTATATATGGAAAGTTGTCACATCAGCCCCGAACGGGCCCAAAGTACGTCCTCGTCTCTGCTCCGCATCAATCTCCCCGGCTTGAAAGAATTCATCTCCCGATGAATTGAGATCGGAATTCTCTCGCTGATCGCCAGGTACAACTCGAAGCGGTCCACCGGAAGTCGTCCAAGTGTCGTCGGCAGAAGGGTGTCCTCGCCAATCCATTCCCCCTGACTGAAAAGTTGTCATCTCCGGTAAATGGAGAAGGTCGTGCTGATGTCGAAGTACAGTGGTGAATCGATCAAGCTCTGCTGTAAGTATCCAAGCGTCATCCGCGTCGGGGCGGCCCTGCCATTGTACCCAGTAGCGACAACGCGTCCCATCTGAAGTAGGAACAGACTGGTGGAATCTGAACTCTGTGTTGCTCTCATCGCTCATCTCTCGAAGGGTGGATCCCGGTGCGATCGGTGGTGCCTGCGGTGAAACCAAAGAAGACGAGTTCCCAGGTGGGTGGATGTCAACAGTGGGTAGATTGGGGTGGCCATCAGACGGTGGTGACGTATGAGTGTGGTAAGGTAACGACAGTGGGGGTGGGGGTGGCTGGGCATCTCCCCCGCTTGGGTCCACGTACTCTTGAGGCTCATAGTATGGAGTCAGGTCCTCAACATTAAACACAGGGTGAATTTCCATACTGGCCGGGATGTCAAGCCGGTAGGCATTGGTCCCAATGCGACTAATAATGGAATATAGACTTATTCGCCTCACACTTAACTTCTTGACAGGCCCCGAAGGGAGCCTCTCGGGGCGGACTCGCACCATTACCTTCTCGCCTACATTAAATATCTGCTCTCGTCTTCGCTTATCTGCATGGGCTTTATAATTATCATTGCTTATTATTATTCGTCGGCGGACCGACTCATCCAAATCATGCAAATGATGAACAAGTGACCCAACTGACTCATGCAAATGAAGCGAACGATGCACATAGAGCACAACATACTCGACACACTTCTTAAGGGAAGATCTGACAATGACTTGAATATTGCTAACGTGGGGTGGCCTATCAGGAGGCTCCTTCGGTTGGGTGTAGACAAACTCATCCCGTGTGTGACGAGTGCTCAGATGACCGTGAGAGACAACTATACCCAAATACGTGCTCGTAAAGAGCCAAATGTCTCTCGGGGAACGTAGCGCGTCAGGGGGGTCCCCAGGAGGTGTGTCAGAAAAGTCATCACGAAGGAGACGACCACCCGAGTGAAAATCGTGTATACCGACTAGAAGTCGCGACTCTAAAATATGGTGAGCGTCCCAAGCAAGAAAGAACTCATCGGGTGGCTCAGCGGGTGGCGTGTCCCAAAACTCATCTAGAGTGTGAGGCATCATAAGGTAGGTCCTCACAATATGAGTATACTCAAGTGGACTCAAGGTAGACCCTACATATGTCATGCTCCACTCAAGGTCCCTTCTCTGGGGCAAGGCCAGAGATGATAATGAAAGAGGCGTCACACCTGAGTGGCTCACCCGAATCTCAACCTCACCAAGATGTGGCGGATCATCAGGAGGCTCAACAGGGGGCTCGTCATAGGGCTCGTCGCTAAGGTCAAGGTACTCCCGATGAGTACCATCGAAAGGGGTAGTGCCCTTGTTCGTGGATGACATAGCCACTATGAGATCAACACCAAACTCTGAGCTCTCGGTCGTAACGTGGCTCAGGGTAATGCCAAGGGAAAAGTGACATAGACCTACGCTCAAGACTGGGTCTGCGGGTGCGGTGTCAAGACATGAATGTAGGGTATGAGTGTCAATCAATCCCGAACATGCCAAAAGTGGAGGTGTGGGTGAAAGACACAACACTACAGACTCAATAGGTCGCTCAGGCTCACCCTCCGTCAGAGTTACAAGAGATGAGTCAGAAACAAGAGATAGTTCACTCACGGGGCTAAGCATCTCGCTGGGGCGAGAGCAATCTGTATCAGGTATCACTTCCGTCGTGGGTGACAGAACAGTGGTAGGCATCGTGGTGACCTCAATATGAGGACTCATACTGTGGAGGTCAAGGTGAGGGTCCAACCGACCAGCTCTGGCGGATCTCAAATACTGTTCGTAATGAAGGGCAAGCCGATACGTCTGCTCGAGGGACTTCGAGCTATGATAAACCACCTTAGTACGAATATCAGATCGAAGCCCAGATCGAAATCTGCAAGTGGTCATGGCTGGGTCCTCTCGGATATCGCTCCTCACAACTAACTCATCAAAGCAATCCATGTACTCAGCGACAAACATGGATACTTGCTGAAGGGAAAATAATTGGTCGAGCAAGCGACTCCAATGCGATGAAGGCAGATACCTCTGACACAATATACGTTTCATGTCCACCCAACTAGTGATGCGACAAAGACGGTCTCGCTCGCGGGTCCTCTCAACGCTAGCCCAATATGTTCTCGCCTGATCTAAAAGTCTAAGTCTCGCAAAATTAACGCGGCGCTCACCGAATAACTCAAAATGATCAAGATAATGCTCAATATCCACAAGCCAATAACTGAAAGACTCGGGACTCGATGAGCCGTCAAAGGAAGGGGAAACTGTACGAAACTGACTCTAAAGATCTCTCTCAAAGTGACGATCTTCATAATAGTCATCCCTAAGGTAATCGGGTCGAGTCGAAGGATCAACACGATCCGCTCGCGTGCAAGGATATGAACGACGACAATCATCATACTGATTGTCTCTCGCATAGTGAGGTTGTGTCGGTGGGTTGACACGATCTCGGACAGTGGTGTGCCGCAAACGATAATAATCATCGTGATAACGTGAGGATTTCTCTGAAGTCGCTCTATGAGATTGGGTATAGGCGGACTCAGAATCCCTCAAGAGAGGAGTGGAACGACAACGATAATTAGTCATGGATGGACCTAAAGACTCTATATGACCTACCACTACAAAGCATACAAATGGCCAAACCAACCTGGCTCTATTACCAAAATGATGTAGGGGTAGGCTAGTGGTGCTCGAAAGCTAGGATTCTACGTGCACGTGTGAGGGGATATGCGAATGCAATGCTACATGCAATGAAACAGTCGGATAGCAACGACAATTAATTTAAACAATGAGAATTAACAACACCACGCAGTTAATCAAAATAAAGAAGCAATTAAATAATTTTAGCAATTTGGCAACGACTTCCTCCGCGCGGAAGGCCTAAGCAAGCGACAACGATTAATTCCACAAACAAATATTAACGTAAAAGTACAACAACTACCAAATTATGGTCAC
Organism: Platanthera guangdongensis; assembly: GCA_039583875.1. NCBI lineage: Eukaryota > Viridiplantae > Streptophyta > Magnoliopsida > Asparagales > Orchidaceae > Platanthera > Platanthera guangdongensis. Next base: position 19,660,879 of record CM077162.1, read on the forward strand.
AACACAAATATAGATAAACAACCAAGTGCAAATGTCAAATACAAAACACAATACCACGAGATACTCACGATGCAGTGGGCTGATCCGAGGTGGTGGAGAATTTGAGGGACCGGATGCAAAACGGGTGATCGGAGGTGGAACCGGTGGCAAGACGACGGTGACAGTGGCTGCCCTCGGTGGAAAGTGGTGGTAACGGAAGGTAAAACGGCGGATTCCGACACGAATGAGTAGATCCGGACCGGGGGTGAGTAGATCCGATATTTAGGAGCGGATCCGGGCAAAAATGGAAGGTTTGTGCAGTGGAAAAAACGGATCGGAGGGTGGTAGAACTAGATCAAAATAGATCTAGGGTTTTCGGGGCGGTGGGAAGTGGATCCACGGAGGGAAGGAGGCTGCGGGATTGGTATAGGGCCGGCGGATGAACAGTGCCGGCGGATGAACAGTGCAGGTGAACAGTAACGCCAGATGAACAGTGTCGGTGAACAGCGCCCGTGAACAGTGTCGGTGAACAATACCCGTGAACAGTAATCGTGAACAGTAATCAGCGGTGGGGATTGGGATTTGGGGGTTGTAGGGGATGCGGATGAGGGTTTCGGAGGGGGGAGGAGAAGACTATGGATGGGTATTACCTTGGGGATGAAGAAAACCACCTAGGAGTCGTCACCTAGGGCTCCACGACGTCGACACCGGGGAAGGATCGCAGGAATCCGAAAATGAACTCTCCAAATTCTGCAATACCCCAAATCAGCCCCTCTACATCCTATTTATAATAAAAGAGAAGCTAGGGCATCCCCCATCAACGACTATGATTGGCCGGTGGGTTCGCCCATAAAATACATCAAAATAAAACTGAAAAAATTAAAGTAATATAGTATTTTGACTCGCGGCGACGCTCCGGACGCAATCGTGGAGTCCGATCGTCTATCCGGGCACGTCATATATGGAAAGTTGTCACATCAGCCCCGAACAGACCCAAAGTACGTCCTCGTCTCTGCTCCGCATCAGATACTAATTAAAATAAATTGAAGAAAAAACAGTCTATAAAATGTCGGGATATATCGGGCGATATATCATCGAATATATTGGTCGATAGCAGATATACCAAAGGATATATTTCAAAAGAATATTTTGCAAAAAAAAATTTCATAAACATGTTGTTTTGTCCCTGAAACGTTTATGTCGGCCGAGATATCGGCCATGTCGAAGGATATCCACAACACAACTAAAAGTGTTAAACAAAGAGTTTGACTTAACAACTAACAAAAGTTTCATAGTACTAGACAGATGTCCTGGGAGATAATGCCAGGAATCTAAATCAGAAGACAGAGCCATATGAAGGGCTTGCAGAGGAGCCAAGCTAGAGGGATTAAATAGATAAAGGTCACCACTTAGTCTACCAGAGTCAATCACCGTCTCCATCTTCAGGTCCTAAAAGATACAAGAAGAGGGGAAAAAGTTACTGAGCAATTCATAGTGTTAATCAGGTGGCTAATAGAAAGAAGGTTTCGAGTAAACTTAGGAACATGAAGAACTGTAGAGAGAGTGAGAGAAGAGCAGCGAATGGATCATTTTCCAGCAATACAAGAAGAGGATCCATCATCAAAGCTAACTTTGTACCTATCAGACATAGGGAAGTAGGGCTCGAAACATGATGCGAAGCCAGTCATATGTTTTGTGGCGCCGAAGTCGATGATCCACTGGGTGGAGGAGCGTTTGGTATCTAAATGTGCACATGGGAGTCCCTGATGGGCATAAGAGGATGACAAAGAAGTAGATGTATTGGAAGGTTGTTGATGCATCCTGAATCACAACGTATTTTCTGTTATTTCCCGCATTTTTTATTGGTGTCGCATATGTCTTCGTGCATATTGTTTTATTTTATTTTATTTTTGTGCATGTTCCTTTTAATTTCATGCATGCAATTAGCACGCTTATGTTATGTATCGCACTCGCGCTCCCTTGTTCGGCTTATTGACATGACCGACCAATAAGACCTTAAATGAAAAGGTCTGTCAAATTAATCTAAGTGATAATTAGGACAAGCTTATGAAACTATTTAGTTTAATTTCAAAATATTAAAATATATGGGAATTCTTAAAGTTCTAAATTAATCTAAGAGCCACATGTTGCAGGACCCTTTGAGCTTCCTATTAAATTGCTTTCAAATTTTTTAAAAAAATACTCTTGTTTTCCCATTAGCAGCCCCCCTCTTGGAAACCCCTCCCTTTAATTCTTATTATTAAATAAAGCCCCATAAAAGGTAACTCGCCCCTCCTTTTTGGGTAGACTGGACAGAATCGAGAAACAGAGAAAATTCTTTGTTTCTCGGTATTGCTAATAAAAGCTCCCAACTTCCCGCCCGTGCCTCCCTTCTTCAGCCTCGACGCCCCTTCCCGTGACCGGTCCAATCGTTGCGAGCCTCCCTTTGGTGGAACTGCTACTAGCGAGCTTCACGCGCGCGATTTCCGGCGGGAACAAGCACCTGTACGTCCGTTCCTTGAATCCTCCATTTCTCCCTGCCGCAAAAGATGGCAGTGCCATCGGAACGACTTCCAGAAGGCTGGCCACCCTGCCCTTGCTCCCTTCCATAGTGAACGACAATCTCCCTGTCGTTCCTCAGAGCTTTTCGTGACTTCCTGAAGATTTCCTGGTTCGTCTCCTTTTTCCAGCCACATTTGCGGAAATCTGTTCTGATTTTATGACCTGTGACCTTGGGCGGTAACTTTAATTCCCATATATTTTAATATTCTCACATTAAATTAACCATTTTCATAAGCTTGCTCTGATTATCACTTAGCCTAATTTGACGGACCTTTTCATTCAAGGTTTTATTGGTTGGTCACGCCAATAAGCCGAATAAGGGTGCGTGAGCGCAATACATGACATAAGCGCGCTAATAGCATGTCTGAAATTAAAAGGAAAATGTACAAAAGAAATAAAACAACATACATGAAGACATGCGTGACACCAATAAAAATGTGGGAAATAAACTAAAGTACAATGTGATTCAGGATGCATCAGTTGACCATGCATCAGATGAAGGGAAGCCTGAATCTCTTCAGAACAAAGAGCAGAAGTAGAACCGGGAGTGGCAGGGCAACCATGTGAAGCAATATCATCAAAGGCATCCGAGAGATGAGCAAATCTGGATGGAGGTGGACGGCCTGAAGAACGACCATAGCCACAACCGCCAAGAGAGGCAGGACCTCCCATTGGAGGGGGCAAGTTCTGAAGCTTAAAGCAAGTTCCCTAATACGACGGGCTTTCCCACAATAATCCCACACCAAATGATCCTTCTCGACAGACCTGGGCCTAGTGTCACGAGAGGACACCCACTGGAGTTGAACTGAGCTGCAAGAGCAAAGCCCTACAAGCCAGAGTCCGAAAGAAGTGTCTGTCGGGGATCAAATTATTGTTGCACAAGGCTGTAGACTTTTGACAAAGAGTGAGAAAGAGAAGGCCCAAGAATCTGAACACTGATAGGATCAAAATCACGGTACATGCCATGAAGAAACTCAAATATCTGGTTGTGTTACTCGCGAGCCCAAATAAGCACTTCATTTTCGGGAGAGACAAGTGTAAGAGTATTGAAGCTATCATACTCTTGGTAGAGCTGAGTAAACTCCAGGTATTTGGCGGAGGGGAACGATCGTCTTACCTTAAGAGGAATATCCGCCGACGGAGTTGGAAAATCTGAGTGACATGCTCATGATAGGAATATGTAACCTTAACTAGCTTTCAAATATTAGTTGTATTGTCTAGGAACAGATAATTTTAAGCTATAGATTCCTTCATAGAGTTGAGCAATCACGACATCACCAAGGAGTTTCAGACTCCCATTGAGGCCAATTCGTAGATGTCTGCGCAAGGACCTTTGTTGTGCCTCTAACATACCCAAACATATGATGACTTTTGAGGGCAAGAGTTCTAGAACGAGCCCACGGGTGGTAGATTGTATCATCGAGTTTCATGGTGGTAATTTGAGAAGTCTCATGGTCATGTATTGCACGACCGGAGCCCAAAGTTGACATCGGGGAGGAATCAATATGAACGCTAGAGGACATATTTGAAGAATCAACACAGCTTCCATAGAAACCCAAGGATAGAAACTACGAGATAGCAAAAAGAGAAGAAAGGGTGCAACCCTAGGTTTTTCTCATAGAAAGAAAAAAAAACCAAAGACGATTTCGGCTAAGGAATCAAGCAAAACACGAAAGCGGAAAAAATGAGTGAGGAGGAAGATTCACCCCCTCAGGGAGAAGATGAAATGGACGCCGAAAAGGGGATTTACTGCCCCATATGTCCAGCGTCCTGAAACAGCCCGTCGACAAGGAGGTAGGGCTGAAGAAAAACGAGCATAGAGGGCAAAAGAAAGGAACAAGCAGGGAGAGGTGCGCGAGAAGGAGCGTTGGCGAGGCTGGATCGGGATCAAGGAGAGGTGCCGGCGTGATTGGCGAAAGGACGAGCGAGAACGGGAGAGGCCGAGTGACAAATACAAAATAAACTAGAAACTCTTAACAATTAGAATATAATATTTTTCATGGAGGTATTTTATTGGGTGTTTTATAAGAAATATAATACTATTTAAATAATTATAAATATATTATATATTTTTTATGTCATCACAATTCAATCTTCGGTCCGTCTGACCTTGAACTTTTTCCTTCGCTTTAATGCTTGGTCCAGTTATGGAAACCTCAAGTGTGGCTCTAGGAGGTGGTGGTGGATGGGAGCGGCTGCCGGAAATGGGTGGTGGATGGGAGGGGCTCCCGGAAATGGGTGGTGGAGGGAATGGGGCTGTCGGACAAGGGAAGGGGAGGTGTTTCTTAGGCTTCACAATTAAGCTTCGGCTCTATCTCCAATACCTTGTGACCAAAATGAGGAACTCTCTTCTTCAATTTTTGATCATGTCTAAATGAGCCATTTATTTCTATAAACATAGGAGCCGCTATGGACAGTCATAATTCTCCGATCTCGAAAGCCCTCACAATACATTAAAATAAAATTCAGAAAAATTTTAAAAAAACAAAAAATCATGGATCGTCGACCACACAAACTAAATGTCTCTGATCATCATGTAGACCCATATGTGATCTGATATCCATCATCCGACAGCCATGCTTATGACTTTGAACATTTGAATAAACCAAGCTTCATTATTATATCTATTAATTTCTCATTCCTCTTAGTTATAACTGAACATCAGTGTTTTATGCATACTGTTTTCACTCTCTTCTTTTAACTAAAGTAATATTCTCCAATGGTGATAGTTTAGACGTGGAAGAACAAGAACAAGCTCCTTTGCATCCTGAAATGTCTCTTTTACCGAGAGAAACTTTATGTACATTTCCACGGCTTGGCACAATCATAAGATCTACTGTTTCCAAGGACTTCAAAGGTGCATCTCATATAGAAAGCATTGGTTATTGGGTCAAGTTGTGTAATGTTATTTTTGAGGTGCAATCTGGCCTATGGAAAAGTGCTTTTACTCCTTCCACTTATATTTGTATATTGACTGATGAAGATAACGATGTGCAATTCCGTCAGAGGTGATTAACTTCTTTCGAGAGAAAGAAAAAAGAAAAAAGAGATTACTGAGTTTCTTTAATGGTCTAATGAACCTTATTTTCAAATATAGGATTTTTAATGGTCGTATATCATCTAAGGTCAACCGCTTACCTTTTTCAGTCTTTCCATGGCCATCGGATCTGACAGGTATTGAGTCTTTTGTCCCTTTTCACTTTCAACAAAAGTCTTGCATTTTATACTGCAGAGACTATTTTTTTCTATGAATAATACTTTATTTTACTAACTTTTAGGATATTTGTTTTCTCATGTTATGTGAATACAGGATTGTTTTCCTTTTATGGAATTCTGGTTTTTACACCCCAGTATTTATAGAATTACTCAATTTTTCCTACTAAGAAGCAGTACTTTATGTATGAAGAATTGAGATGCTACTATTCATGATGACCTATATTACCCGGTATATTACCTTGACGAATGAAGAAGCAATTGTGATGCATGATAAGGTTGCGAGTGCAGTGAAGACCCATCTAAGTCCTAATGGATGAAATCGATCAACAAATCAAACTAATGCAGTGTGATATGAGACCAACAATACCAATGTCTGGCAATGAATTGCAAATTGTATTAAAATTATTTAACTAGCACAAGGCAATCATAGTCAATGAAAATAATTTTATAGAAAAGTAGGAAGCTTAAGTTTGTGTATGGTTGGGCACTTTGGTTTGATGTTGCTAATCAAGCCTCACAAGTCTCAGAATTTAATAAAGCAACAACTAGGAGCAAATATCACTAACAATATGATATCCAATCATTCAATGATAGAACAAAAGATACAACACTTCAAATAGAAACTTACATAGGCATATTGGAACTTGGGGGATGTGATGGTGGAAATTCACCTATGGTTGAAGGTGTCAGTGGCCTGAGGGGTTACTGGTGGAAGCTCGATGAGGGAGTGGGTTGTGAAGGATGTGGAAGTGTTGTTATGTGATGTGAGGGGAGGGAGAGATTGATGTGGAGTGATGATGGGGAGGTAGAAGAGGGGGATACTAGCCTGTCAATGGAGAGGGACTGGTAATGGGGGTTGCAAGACAGTGGGGTTAGAGGTGGTGGCTGGGTGGATCTGTTTTAGAAAATCAGGACGGAGACTTGGTGATTTGTTCGTGGGATATAGCGGCGGCAGTTCCATGGTTTGACGTTGGGAATAGATGTAGAGGCTAAGTGGTTTGGCAAACAATGATCCTAACTTTGCTAACTTTGACTACAAAGTGAATAGATTCGTAAGGGCCTCAATTAACGATAATCTTCTCTTGAACAATGATCTTCATCAACTACCCTCGACTTGAAAGTATTCATCTCCCCTGAATGAAGACATCATACTCCTGACGTAAACTACAGTCAAGTCGGTTCAGCTCCTCGGGCCTACGGAGTAGGTTCGAAGTGAGGCTTGGAAAACTAATAAATACTACTAGATGAACTACATATTAATCCGGTAGCATTAATCTGCAATAATTAAAATTTATACATGATATAACATGATAATCACAAGAAATAAAGGGCAGCCCAATGCACAATGCATCCCCGCGCAACGAGGGTCCAAGGAAGGGTCCCACCACAAGGGTAAAATGTAGGTAAATCATACCCTGCATTTTTACAAGAGGCTGAACATGCAAGAGAACTAGACTTTACATAATAATCACAACAACACTCAAGCCTTTATCCCACTATAGTGGGGGCAGCTATATGGATCCTTTGTCGCCATTGTGCCCTGTCTTTAGGCATAATCTCACTAATGCCTAAGTGTATCATGTCTTTACTTATAGTTTCATTCCAAGTCTTTATTGGTCTACCCCTCCCCTGTTTAACATGCCTGATCACTAAACTCTCATAATGCCTAAAATGTGCCTGTAATGGTCTCCTTTGTATGTGTCCAACCCATCTTAGTCGAGCTTCTCGCATTTTCTTTGCAATTTGGGTCACTCCTGTTTTATCCCTGATATATTCATTCCTAATTTTATCTTGTCTCGTGTGTCTACACATCCACCCAAGCATTCTCAACTCCGCAACTCATATTTTTTGCTCATGTATACAATTCATTGCCTAACATTCAGAACCATAGAGCATCGCTAGTCTAATTGCAGTACTGTAAAACTTGCCTTTAAGTTTTAATGGTACTTTACGATCACATATGATCCCTGACGCGCCACTCCACTTCAACCAACCTGCTTGGATTCTATGTATCACATCTTTATCAACACCTCCATGTTTTTGAACTATCGATCCGAGATATTTCAAGCACTCACTGCGGGAAATATCTTGATCACCCAACTTAATAACAAAGTCACTCTTCCTTCTTGCACTGCTAAATTTTAGCTCTATATACTCTGTCTTTGCTCTGCTCAATTTAAAACCCTTATTTTCTAAAGTGTCTCGCCAAAATTCAAGTTTTGCGTTGACACCCTCGCGCGTTTCATCGGCCAAAACGATATCAACCGCAAACATTAAACACTAAGGTATTGCTTGTTAGATATGTCCAGTGAGCTTATCTAAGATAAGGTTAAAAAGATAAGGGTTTAAAGCTGAACCTTGATGTAAGTCAACAGTGATAGGGAATTCTTATATTAATCCTCCAGATGTCCTCTCCCTTGTCATTGAATTTCTGTACATATCTTTGATTATGTCAATGTATGATACATTTACTCCTTTCTTTTCTAAGACTCTCTATAAGTATAAGATCTCTCTTAGAACCCTATTATAAGACTTCTCAAGATTGATAAACATCATATGCAAATCTTATTTTCTTTCTCTATAGTTGTCAATAAGTCTCCTCAAATTAATTCTCTGGTATGACTCATCTGTAATTAAACACAATTTTGTATATCTCCTTTATTCTTATACAAAGGTACCAAAATACTTAATTTCCGTTAGTTTGACATCCTTTTTGATTTCAGTATGTTATTGAAGAAACATGTAAATCACGAAATTCTTTCTTTTTCTAAACATTTTCATATTACGATGGGTATATGTTCTGGCCCAACCACCTTTCCATTTTTCATTTTTTTTATAGTATCATTTACTTTTGGTACTTAAATTTTATGGTAAAATGTTATGTTCATATACTTATTTGATTTACTTAACTCTTTCAAGTTTAGTTCATTGTCTTTTATTTCATTATAGAGTTGATAAAAATATCTTTTCCATCGTTATTTAATAGCCACATCATACGTCAAAACTGTACCTATTTCATTCATTATGCATTTAACTTGGCTTAAATCTTTTATCTTTCTATCTCTAGCTCAAACAATTTTATATATGTCACGTTCTCTATCTTTTGTATCTCATCGCTTATAAAATTATTCTTAAACTTGTCTTGTTTTACTTACTGTATGTTTAGCTTCTTTCTTTACGACCATATACCTTGTTAAGTTCTCATCATTTCTACAAGCGTACAATGTTTTATAGCTGACCATTTTTACCCTCATTTTGTCTTGCACTCTCTTTCTACCACCAAGATTTTTTATTTGGGGGCACACGATCTTTTGATTCTCTAAATATGTTCTTTTTACATATCCTTACATGTGAAGACATAACTCCATGAGACACTGGGATTAACATAAGGGTCATCAACTAGTTGTTCCATAACTGCTATCTTGAAAGCAACATGTTTTTCCATCTTCAAGTTCCACTATCGAATTTTTAGCAGCACTTTTGTTTTTGTCTTAAATTTATTATTTTTAATTTGCACGTTCAACACCACAAAACCTATGTTCTGTTGTCAAAATTTCTCCTGGTATGATTTTGCAATCCTTACAAATCATTTTATCCATTTTGCGAGTCATAAAATAATCAATTTGTGACTTATTTGGTCCCCTTCTAAACGTAATTAAATGTTCTTCCCTCTTCATGAAAAACGTGTTTGTCACAATTAACTCATGTGTCATGACAAAGTCTAAAATGGTTCTTCCTTTTTTCATTTCTTTTTCCATACCTAAATCCTCTATAATGGTTGTATAATCTGGGTTTTTCTTCTATGTCCATTTATGTCTCCTCCTGTGAAAATCTCTGTTCTTTGTGAGATTTTCCTTACTAAATCATCGAAGCCCAAAAATTGCATTTTAATAGTTTTACTTAATCATACTTGTGGCACATAAGCACTGATCACATTAATAGTTTTCTTTCTTATGATTAATTTAAGAACTAAGATTATATCACTTTTTCTACTCACCCCAACAACTTCATCTCTGCAAGTAGTATTCATAATAATATCTACTTTATTGTTTGTTTTATTTTTTCCCGTGTAGCATAATTTTTTTAAAATCTATCCTTCTCACCCACCTATCTAGTCTTTTGCAAGTATAAGATATTTATCTTTCTCCTAATCATCGTATCTACTACTTCCATTATTTTTCTCATTATCATATATATATTCCAACTTCCAAACCTAAGTTAGTCACAAATCCTATACTTTCCTAGGCTGTCTAATATGTGATGAATTTATTCTATTTAACACTACACTCAAGTCCTATTGGAGATGCAACTGTCCTTGTCAAGACACCGCATTTGTACTATGCAATGAGAACTCTTGCATATTTAACACTACGCCCAAGTCCTGGAGATGTAGTAGTCCTTGCCCAGACGCCACATTCAGACCATACGGCGTGTTCCTTAGGGGGGACAACCTAGCTTTTGCACAATTTCTTAAATGTTCCATATTCATAAGGGTGACTAAATTTTACGTTAATCGTCTACCTAACACAACCCTCACCATCATTCATCACAATTAAGTAAAATTTATAGTAAGGAAATACGTAATATGGTGTACTTGCAAGAGAACTTGAAAACAAATACTGAAGGTCAACAAGTCGCATGATGTTTGAGAGTAAAGATTACAGATTAATATTGCCCAAAAAGTTAGTTTACAAAAGTTTCAAAACAAAAAGAAATTACAATCATGAATGAACTTACAGTGATTACAAGATATATGACTCGGAGGATGTCGGACAATGTGTTGGTGGCCGCGAAACACGAGGATGGGTTGAATTTGAATTGCTCGAGAATCAGAGAGCAGGGGCTTTTGGCCTGCTAGTTGATGTTTTTGTGGGTTTGGATGAAGTCAGCAGGGATGGGTGGATGGTTAGATGTATTTGCAAGTGGATGGAGATCTGGTTAGGGAGGAAACATGTGAAATTTACTGGAATCAAGGTTTCAGGTTACATTCAGTCCATGGACTGGTTTGGCTTCCTGGATAGAATAGATTTGGTTTGGTAGTTTTTAGAATGCTTACCGGAAGTTTGACGGGATTTGAGAGGATTGGTGTTGTCAATTTTCGATTTATGGGAAGGGATGAGGCTTTGGGCTTCAAGAAATGAGGGGAATTAGGTTGGAGGATGGGTGCTGATTGTAGGTGATCGTGGGTGAGAGGCGGTTATTAGAAATGTTGGGAGGTGTGGATAAGAGAATAGAGGAGAACGGCTGACTGGTATGGGTCGATTATGTTAGTGGCTTCGTGGTTAGTTATAATTGTTTCTGGTAGTTATGGAAGAGTGAGATTGTGGAGGGGGTGGGGGGTAACAATCGGTCTTGGTGGTGTCCAAAGGTGGTTGGTGATGACTGGAGGGGGTGGATGATGGCCAAAGGTGGTGGATGATGGTCGGAGATGGAGGAGATGGAGGGGTATAGGTGGTTGTAAATGGGGTGGAGTAGGCTTGGCTTGGCTGTCCAAAGAGAGGGAGGGGAGGAGGTGTCTAAGCGTTGCATTCAGACTTCAGCTTTAGTATCAGGATCAAAAGAAAGAATTTCTCTCAAACTTTCAATACCTCTCAAATGAGTCTTCTATCCCTTTTTTTGGACTAAGGAGATGCCACAGACGGTCATGATTCTTCAATCACAACGGTTTCCATAACATAATAAAATAAAATGAGAAAAATGCAAAAAAAATATTAAAATCCTAGATCGAAGATTTGCTCTAAATGAACATTCTCGATTGTGATTGTCATTTTGTAGATCGACGCGGGTAGACCCTCACAGGTCGGGTGATATGATCCTATTCAACTTCGTTCCCCTCAAAGTAATTCATCTACGATGATGGAAATGATCGTACTCTCATCTATGTGCGGGGATGAGTCTTTAAAGCTCCTTTGTGGATGTCCATGCATCGTCGGTAAACTAGTGGCCTCTCTAATGAACTATGTATTAGGCTCTGGATCCCTCTGGTGTCAGGATGATCTTGTGGGCCAAGATTGCTATGATGTCGTCGGGAGGATCTGAAGGTATTGCTATTGTTGAAGATGCTCAAGAAGGTGCTGCTTTGATGTTGTCATCAACATCGAGAATTGTGTTGCTGCTATTGTGGATGCTGAAGTTGGTGTTGAAGATGATACAAATTCTGACACAGGTACCGATGGTATTGCCAATGGCTGAGTGGTAGGATGAACCTGACGGTGATTGAGGGATCAGAGGAGGCTGAGGGTAGCCGAGTGATAAGAGGCGGAAGCTTTGAGATAGTGGGAGTTAGTGGCCTCACGCTATGAAGCACCGACACTTCAAAATGCCCAGCGTGTCGGTGTCGGAGAGTCCGACACTCGTCCGACTCTCCGACACTCGAGTCGGAAATCCGACACGCTGACTCACGTAGGACACACGTGTCCCGCTCAATCGGACACGCATGTCCCTAAGTTAGCTACTCATGGTGAGGCGGGTGACAATTTGTCTTGGAAGTGCATTTACCCATTTCCAGCATTTCAAGTAGTGAAAGTGAATCTACTAGTGACGTAGATATTTTCTCTAGAAAAAGAAAGATTAAAAGTGGAAAAAAAGTTTGCATGTGAATCCATTATTTTTACTGTTGATATATAATAATAATGTGTTAATGTTCTATCAATTTTTTGATCATTTGTTAAGTTTTGCATTTGAATATTTGATGAGTAATATTTAAGCATGACTTAATTTATTTAAATATTTGTTAATTGTTAATTTTTTAATTTTTTGTTAAATGTTTTAGGATTTTCATAATTATAAAAAATGAATATTTAATATACGTGTCCCAGCATGTCGGAATATGATATTTTTTGAGAATTGACGAGTCGCATGTCGTGTCGTGTCGTATCGTTGTCCCGTGTCGGTGTTGGTGCATCATAGGTCTCACGTAATCAAGTGATTCATAGAGTGAGGTCAAATTTTTAATGTTGAATACTTGCGACATTATTGTATTCATAGAAATATTGCGTTCAAGCGCATTTGCCTCAATTTTCCTGATAGCTATATATAGATCATTCACTTTGCATTTAATTTTCTACTAATTGCTCGTGGGAATCTCTCAACATGTATATGCACCATAACTTATTCACCGTCGTTGAAATTCTGTGCTCTCTCTTGTGATCAACATGAGATTTATAAATTTCATTATTCCAAATGATCATATATCTAATGGACTCATGCATGTCTTGCAATGAAAGTAAATGATGGTCGATAGACTCAATGTACCTATTACGAGGTGGTGATATAAATTTCCATATCATTCTACCGAGGGGTACATTGTCCACATGTTCAACGGTTAGAGTATAGAAGTAACCATCGATATTGTGATAATCACTCTCAGGACCCGTCGAGACATCGGTAATGAGCTGCTTCTCTATGACATGGAAAATGTCTCAAGGGATGTGAAAAATTAAAGGAGTTTCAGAGGTATATAAGGTTTGTTCATTCTTTATGACATCATTTGTAGTACTCCAACCTAGTTTAACAACAAATCAGCAGTCCAGTCGGGCCCTGCGATAAGCAGTAAACTAAGCAACAGTAATAAAACTGGTACATAATAGACAAATGAAAAGTATTGAAATTAAACTTACAACAGGAGTATAAAATTGCAGGTAAAGGTAAAAGTGTACCTCAACATTTTTGAATTCACAGAGCCAACTAGATTTATAAAGTGAATCATATATCTGAAATATTATATAATGTCTAGTACACGAAAAAATTAAACATTAAGATTACATAGAGTCCAAGAAAGGATAACAGTACAACACTGAGATGATAAACAACTGAGCTTAAGACAAACTATAAAGGGAAAATCTGCGAACGCAGTCATCCTACACTCAACTTTCCAGTTGAGTCCCCTGTAAAAATAATTCCCGAAACGGGTCAGCCTAATTGGAGAGTAAGAAAAACTATTTCTACTAGCGACACTAAATATAAGTTGAAACAATGTGAATGCATGCTTTTAAAAATAAGTTTTTATACTATATAAAAGTTATATGTTATTGTACTGTGCATGCTTTTCTAAATAATAGAAGCGACATAAATGTTTGTTCTAATTTAAACATCTGAAGCATAATCACTCAAATTCCGAACATTGGTTAACTAAAAGAGTTTCTAAGCTTCGGTCTATACTTGAGTTTAAAATGTCTTATGTTTGTCCGTCTTTAAATCCTAGGCAGAGTAGCTACAATTGCGCAATACTTATCTAACAATCTAAGTCTCTACTAACAAACTCAGGTATTCTAGTGTCTCACGGTCACTGACTCAAATCTACTAATCTTCTAAAAAGGGTGTCATGTCCCCAAAATTTAGGCTCATACGGTACACTGCACCCCATGAGCATGATAGTGCGACTCTATTTAGCACAAGAGGAGACCTCCGTCGTGTCTACTAATCACATTCTATCTAGCACTACTTTACTTGCGTATACATCTGTGTATTTTGTGCAGTGTATCTTATTCATTACTTATATTAAATTTCATACTCGTATGAGTGATATTTCCCGCAATCTAGCTGTATATGTGGGAATATGCTTTGTACCTTTTTTCATAATTTATGAATGCCTAACTGAAGGGGAAATATATTATTTTGGATTTACCAGTAGAATGTTTCGCTAAATTATCACTTTCTAACCAAAACTGTAGTTTCTTTGAATTATAAGAATTCACTAAATAATGAAATAGGTCATTTCTATGCAAACTATCTGGTATGTCTAACCAAAAGGAATAAGAATTTTTTGCAGTGGTATTGCGGCGCTCGTGCACAAGGCATGGAGGCATGTTTGTTTGGCTTCTACTGGATTCTACACAGTTGTATTCTTCTTTGCACCTAGAGTTTCGATAGGTATATCACAATATCAGTGTTGTGGATATCCTCCGACATAGTCGACATGTCGGTCAACATAAAGGTTTCATGGACAAAACGACACGTTTTCGATATTTTTTTGCAAAATATCCCTTTGGAATATATTTTCTGATATGTCTACTATTGACCGATATATTTGCCGATATATCGGCCGATATATCCCGATATTTTATCGACTGGTTTTTTTCAATGTATTTTAATTAATGTCTACGGTTTAGGTTGTTTAATTAGTGTTTATGGTCTATAATTTAATTACCGACATGTATGCCAATATAATTAGTGACAATAGACTAAAATTACTTCATTGTTTAGGTTATTTTTTTCCCTTCCTCTGGCTTTTTTCCTTACACAAGTCTGTCATCGACTTTAATTATGCATGATATTTGAATTATGGATTAAAGGTTCCTTATCAACATCAGTTTGATAAATTTAGGAGTTCAATAAATATCAAATTATTAATACATTAATATATAAAAATTAAAAAATGATTAAATTTATAAATAATTATACATATAAATAATTAAATATTAAAACCCGATATATAAAATATCCCTGATATATCGCCCGACATATTAAGACCGACGTGTCCCCGATATCCGACATTTACAACCTTGCACAATATAACATGTGTTAAACATGAACGAAAAGAACGCCTCGAAGGAGGAAGGGCAAGGGGCTTTTACCTCTTTCCAAACCTAGTAATCACAATGAATTTGACCTATCAACAAATCCTTGTTGGTCGAGAGGGAGGTGCTAGTCGGCCTTCTAATTGGAGCCCTAAGCCACAGAAGAACCCAAAATTTCTTCTGACTAGGGTTTTGGTCTCAGCTGGATCTCAGAAGCAGAGGAAATGAGTTCCATCGACATCACTAAACAAAAATCTGGAGATTTCCGCTAAAGGGTCGACTTAATACCTGCGTAGGACAAAGCTTCTGGGAACGTATTGTAACATCCAAAATTTGACGCGAAAAATTATTTATTTGTAGGGGCAAGTCGCGACGGATTTTGATCGAGGCAGCGCGTCGTCAAGGTATAATGTTACTTTCCCTTATGATAGCGACAGTTAGCTCGTTAAGTACGTTAAAAATAGTGCGTGACGCATTTTTAATTTAATGACGTAGACGCGACAAATTTGTCTTGACACATAGGAGTTGAGATGAATTGACTCAAATGGGGTGCCAATAGCATTTTTCTCCCCCTCTCTCACATGCGGTTAATACATAAAACCGAAAGCTAGTATTAAATCCCCCCCCCCCATTTTCTCTCGGGAATAAGTCGCAAACCGCAGCCCGTCTCCCGCAAGCAGACGCACGAGTGCGTCCGTCTCCCGCTGCGATCGACGCCGACGCATCCCGCTACCCTAGCCGGCGGCTATTTCTCCACCGGAACTCCTCTCCGACCACTCCTCCTTCCTCTACGAGCGCCGGTGGACATTCATTTTCCTTCCTTGGTCGTGGAAGTGCCGGATTCAACCCCAACCGGTGGAACTTGGAATCGTTCGTTTCCGGTGAGTTTATTTCCTCCTTTTCTCCATTTCCTCACGGAAATCCTTCGATTTCAGAGTTAGTATAACCTAGGTTTTCTTCCTTGTGCCCTGATTAGGTTTTGGAGTTCGTGATCCTCCGCGGAATTTGGGTTGGACGCTTTGAGAGCCTCAATCATTTCACTTAAAGGTAATATTTGAAGTTTAACGCATGTATTTTGTAACCCTAGTTGTATAGAAATTTTTCCATGGGAATATCGTAGAGGTGAGAATTCTGAAATTAGGGATACGGTAAATTGCAGGACTTTGGCGGGGTCGGGGCAGCTTTTTGAAGGTCCCCAGCAGTAGGATTACTTTTGGAAGAGAAAATGTCGTCGCGCCGAGTATACGAGCGTCGCAGCACCTCGGTAAGGAAATCCTAATTTCTTTTAGTTAGACATATGAAATAATTATATTTTATACGCATGAGTAGGTTTCCATGCATAGAAAAGTGTGGCAGTAGGAAAATAATCGTGGAAACGCGTATGATAACGCCTTCTTCCATAACCACGTTAGTAAAGTCATGAACAGTTATTTTAAGTACTAAACTTCACACGCGTACGTAAGTTTGGAGATTGTCCAACCAAGGGTGCGAAGGTCCCTTCAAGTCGACTACGAGAAAGTCAAGGGTCGCTCAGTAGTACACCAGAAAAGATATCTCATGCAGAGTAGCGTCAGACCAAAAAGGTCAGTAACACACCAGTCTTTTCGTGCTTGGTAGAGGCGCACTACCTTCCTCATAGGGCATATGGTATCCTATGAGTTACAGTCTTGGGAGTTGACTCCCCTTTGAGACATTTAGTAGATTCGAGACCGTGTCCGCGTGGCACTAGAAAAATTGAGTTTGTCAGATGGTCTCGGGTCGTCAGTTTCAGTTGCGCGTTAGGAGCTACTCTGCCTAGAGCCTTCCCAGTAAACGTGTAGGCTAGAAGCCACCTAGAACTCAAGTACAGACTTGACGTGAGACAGTACACTAGTTAGTGAACGTCAGGACTTGGGTAAATGAACGGAAAGTCATGAATATAGAAATATAGTGTGTTCAGCAGGAAGTATAGGAAAAACATGCATAACATATAACATAAAATGTTTTCAGTGCACGAGACTAGTTTTAAAGACATGCATGCATTCATATGTAAATCTGTTTTAGTGTCACTAAGGGGAATTGTTTTTCTTTACTCTGACCCTTCGTGGGCAATGTTTTTCAGGTGATCCAAGTGGGAAACTACGTCTAGGATGAACGTTATGGTGGTGTCAGTTTGTAGTACTCTTCCCATTCAGTTTACTCTTTTTCAGCATGTTCTTGTAGATGTGAACAATGTACCCGGTTAATATTTTATATAACTTGTATCAGACTATTATTGTTACCATATTTTCAGTTATTACAATTTCATTCTTGTTTAGTGGCTCTGTGAATCAAGATGTCAGGTATGTGGTTACCCATAGTTTTTTTTACTTCCGCTGTAAGTCTTAAATCTGCTTAGTATAGACTTTTATTACCTGCTGCTACTAGTTTTAATACCGTTTCCTAGTTTTCTTTATATCGCTGACCCGGCCGGACGGCTGATTTCTGTAATACTGGGAAATGGTGTTACAAATTGGTATCAGAGCCAGGTTTAGGATCTCTGGACCCTAGAAGGTTTTCACAAAGCCATATGTTTGTGTAAGAGTAAACTCTTGTTAGTAGAGTATTTTAAGTTGCGTTTAAGGCTTAGTTTTTGCTAGAGTATAAAATAAAGTTGCTAAGCCAGATTTCGCTGACACTTGGTAAATAATCAGATTTCTTTTATATGTTCTATCAGACAACTCGAGTAAGTGAACCGGGTGAATCTTCACATCAGGACCCTGTTCCTAACGCGACTAGGGGAGATGCTGCAGTGCCACAGGTACCACCAGTTCCAGCAGCTCCAGAGGGCACTGACATAGCGTCTCAGATTGCCAAAGCGGTCACTGTTGCCTTGATGGAGTTTCAGAGAGGACTGGCTGCAGGGTTTCCAATTCCAGTACAAGTACCAGCCCCTGCACCAGCTCCTGCCCCAGCACCCGTGGAGATGACCCTGGAGCGCTATTTGAGAAATTTTAGAGAGCTTCAACCTTCGAACTACAGTGGGGACGAGACCCCGATGGACACAGATGATTGGGTGACAAACACCAGAGACCTGCTGGATGTTTTGGAGTGCCCAGAGAACAAGAAGGTTCCTCTGGCAGTTTTCCTCCTCCGAGGTGAGACAAAGGTCTGGTGGGACAAGTACCGGGCAGATGATCCCGCAGGTAAATGGTTATGAAAATTCCTTTTTTTTTGGAAGTGATATGTTCCCTTCTTAAATAATATGACCGTGCTTTTGGCCAGGTCGTACGCCAGACATGTTTACGTGGGGCGAATTTTCTAGAGCCCTTGCGAGTTGGTTCGTGCCTCCTTCCGCACGACGAGGTCTACAGGAGAGATACCTTAGGCTTTTCCAGGGGGACAGGACTGTTGCTGAGTACGAGCGAGAGCTTACCCATCTGGCTCGATATGCGGGCGTGATGCAGGGAGACCAGACTGAGAAGTGCAGCCGTTTTGTGGATGGTTTACGTGACTCGTTGAGACAGCCGCTGATGACTATGGTCAATGCTGATTACAGGAGCTTAGTGGATACGGCTCGCAGGCTGGAGGCTGACCAGCAGAAGGTTCAAAAGCGAAGTAATTTCCGTGCGAAGCGATCTCAGGATTCGCATCAGCTGCAGCAGAGCAGGAATGACCAAGGGAAGAGCTGGAACAAGAAACAAAAGCCTGATGCGAGGAAGGATGGTCAATCTGGTGACAGGAGCAGGGACTACCCCCTTTGTCCCAAGTGTCAGCGTCGCCATCCAGGAGAGTGTTTGGCCAGCGCGGGCGTGTGTTACAAGTGTCGTCAACCTGGACACATAGCTCGTTTCTGTCAGGAAGGTGGTTCGAAGCAGGTAATCAACCTTATTGTATTTTGCACATTTTTGAAATTTCTGTATATGACAAGTGTAATGTGTTCCTGCAGTCGAAGTATGAGGTTGGTGGCCCTAGCAGAGCAGACAAGGGCAAAGCTTTGATGATTACTGATGGAAGACCACAGCAGGGTCGAGATTTGGTGCAGCACAGAGCTTATGGGCTTGGTCAGCAGGAGGCTAAGGAGCAGGAGGATGTAGTGACAGGTAAGTGTTTACTTTGCCTGACAAGTTTATCTAATCCTCCGTAGTGACACTCTTTTCTTTTTGAAAATCATTCATGTAGGCATCCTTATGATTCGTGATTTACCCTCCAAGATTCTATTTGATACGGGTGTCTCGCACTCGTTTATCGCGGAATCTCTAGTGCGTAAGTTGGATTTAGAAATCGTCCCAGAGACAGTACCGCTGGAAGTCATGATGCCGAATGGATCCCTTCTGCAGACCAGAGATAGGTGCAGGGTACCGGTGCAGTTTGGTGACACCGTGATTGTAGTGGAAGCTTTGCAGCTACCTATTGCAGGATTCGATCTGATTTTTGTAATGGACTGGCTTTCGGCAGTCAACGCCAGCATTGACTGTAGGGCGAAGCAGATACAGTTTGATGGCCCCAATCAAACTTCATTTTCTTTTCAGGGCTTGAAGGGAGTAGTGAAGATGATCATATCTGCAGTCCAAGCGAGAAGGTGCATCAGTAAGGGTTGTGAAGCCTTCGTAGTACTGATGAATGCAGAGAGTAAGGCTGACTTGTCAGAGGTACCAGTGGTGCAGGAGTTCCCCGGTGTTTTCCCGGAAGAGCTCCCTGGTGCCCCTCCAGATAGAGAGATTGAGTTCCCGATAGACTTGCAGTCTGGGGCTACACTGGTAGCCAAATCTCCCTATCGGATGGCTCCAAGGGAACTAGCAGAGTTGAAGAGTCAATTGCATGAGTTGCTTGATTTGGGTTTTATACGCCCCAGTACTTCACCATGGAGTACTCCAGTGCTTTTTGTGAAGAAGAAGGATGGTAGTCTGAGACTGTGCATAGACTACCGTGAGTTGAATAAACTGACAGTAAAGAACAAGTACCTGATTCCCAGGATTGATGATTTGTTTGACCAGTTGGTGAGATCGAACGCTTTCTCCAAGTTAGATCTGAGGTCAGGCTATCACCAATTAAAGATTTGTGACTTGGATATTCAGAAGACGGCTTTCAGCACCAGATATGGACACTTTGAGTTCGTGGTCATGCCGTTTGGGCTGACCAATGCCCCTTCAGTATTTATGGACCTGATGAACAGAGTTTTTCGGGAGTACTTGGATCGTTTTGTCATCGTCTTTATAGATGACATCTTGGTGTTCTCTAAGAGTGCAGAAGATCATGCAGCACACCTCAGGATTGTTTTGAGCACACTCAGGAAGAACCAGTTGTTTGTCAAGTTTTCAAAGTGTGAGTTTTGGCTTTCAGAGATTGCATTCTTAGGCCATATCATCAGTCAGAAGGGGGTTAGTGTTAATCCGAAGAAAATAGAGGCTATTAAGCATTGGCCAAGACCGACGTCAGTTTCAGAGGTTTGCAGCTTTTTGGGTCTTGCTGGCTACTACGGGAGATTCATCAGAGATTTTTCAAAGATAGCCTTACCACTGACTTCTCTCACTAGGAAGGGTAAGGGCTTGGATTGGACGGTGGAGTGTGAGTTGGCGTTCGAGGACTTGAAGGGCAGGTTGATGACCACACCGATTTTGAGTTTACCTTCAGGGCCTGACGGGTTTCAGATTTATAGCGATGCGTCTGGTCAGGGCTTAGGCTGTGTTCTCATGCAGCATGGAAAGGTCGTAGCCTATGCCTCGAGACAGTTAAAGGTTCATGAGAGGAACTATCCCGTGCATGACTTGGAGCTTGCAGCAGTCATACATGCTCTGAAGATTTGGAGGCAATATCTCTATGGAGTGCGTTGTGAGATATTCACTGATCATAAGAGCCTCAAGTACATCTTTGATCAGCGAGAGCTCAATTTGAGGCAGCGCAGATGGTTAGAGTTTCTATCAGACTACGACGTAGACATTCAGTACCATCCAGGAAAGGCGAACGTTGTAGCTGATGCTCTTAGCCGTAGAGGTTCGTGTTTCTTCCTTCTCACTCAGCAGGAGTTAGTGCGAGAGCTAGAGAGACTGGACATTACCGTTGTGTCGCGTAGTAGTTTTGGGTCTGCAAGGTTGAGTTGGATGGAGATTACCTGCGATATCAAGGATAGAATCAGGACAGCTCTACCGTTGGATCCAAAGATGACAGAGATTTGGAGCTCAGTGCAGACAGATCAAAAGGAGAAATTCACTATTCAGGATGATTTATTGTTGTTTGGTGGCAGGGTGTGTATCCCCGATGTTAGTCACCTTCGCGAGGACATTCTGTTTGAGGCACACAATTCCAGATATTCTATACATCCGGGTAGCACGAAGATGTATGCAGATCTCAAGAAGGCAGTTTATGTAGGGAAGTGCGAGATGTGCAAGTTAGTTAAGGCCGAATGTCAGAGGCCTGGAGGCAAGCTGCAGCCACTTCCCATACCCGAGTGGACTTTTGAGGATATATCCATGGACTTCATTCATGGTCTGCCGAGATCGCAGAGTGGGAATGATTCCTTGTGGGTTATAGTTGATCGACTTTCTAAGGTCGCCCATTTCATTCCTCTTAGGAAGAAGGATCAAGGTCCGAAGCTGGCACAGTTATATTTAGACGAGGTAGTTCGGCTTCACGGTGTTCCCAGGACTATAGTTTCAGACCGAGACGGCAGATTCACCTCCAGGGAGTGACGATACGTACAGGAGCGGTTGGGTACCAGGTTACACTTCAGCACCGCTTTCCATCCCCAGACCGATGGACAGACTGAGCGTACAAATAGGACTTTGGAGGATTTGCTACGGATGTGCATTTTGAACTTAGGAGGAAAGTGGGAGAAATATGTTACACTAGTGGAGTTCTCCTACAACAACAGTTTTCAGACGAGTATTGGGATGGCACCGTTCGAGGCCCTCTATGACAGACGTTGTCGGACACCGTTATGTTGGGCTGAAAGTGAAGAGAGATCCACCATCAGGGAGTCATGGATTGATAAGACCACTGACAGAATCAAGCTCATTCAGGAGCGTATGAAGACAACTCAGGATCGTCATGCCAAGTATCATGATCAGAAGCACAAATCAGTAGAGTTCAGTGTTGGAGACTACGTTTATCTGAAGGTCAGACCAGTCAGAGAAGTTTCTAGAATAAAGCGGATGAAAAAGCTGAGCCCCAGATTCGTTGGTCCTTTTGAGGTGCTGAAAAGAATTGGTGAGGTTGCTTACAGATTGGCCTTACCTGAGGAAATGAATGGTGTACATGATGTATTCCACGTCTCCTATTTGAGGAGAGCAGTCAGAGATTCCAGTCAGATCATCAGTACCGAGGAAGCACCGGTCGAGACAGATTTTAGTATTGGGGTTAGACCAGTCAGAATAGTGGATTTAAGGATACAGAAGCTCAGAAATAGAGAGATTCGCATGGTCAAAGTCCTTTGGATGAACTGTGGCAGGCCAGAGTATACTTGGGAGCGTGAGGATGAACTTAAGAGCAATGCAGACTATTCTTTTCTCTTCGATTCAGGTATGGTTACAATTTTCGAGGACAAAAATTTTTGTTAGGAGGGGAGATTTGTAACATCCGAAATTTGACGCGAAAAATTATTTATTTGTAGGGGCAAGTCGCGACGGATTTTGATCGAGGCAGCGCGTCGTCAAGGTATAATGTTACTTTCCCTTATGATAGCGACCGTTAGCTCGTTAAGTACGTTCAAAATAGTGCGTGTCACATTTTTAATTTAATGACGTAGACGCGACAAATTTGCCTAGACACATAGGAGTTGAGATGAATTGACTCAAATGGGGTGCCAATAGCATTTTTCTCCCCCTCTCTCACATGCGGTTAATACATAAAACCGCAAGCTAGTATTAAATCCCCCCCCCCATTTTCTCTCGGGAATAAGTCGCAAACCGCAGCCCGTCTCCCGCAAGCAGACGCACGAGTGCGTCCGTCTCCCGCTGCGATCGAAGCCGACGCATCCCGCTACCCTAGCCGGCGGTTATTTCTCCACTGGAACTCCTCTCCGACCACTCCTCCTTCCTCTACGAGCGCCGGTGGACATTCCTTTTCCTTCCTTGGCCGTGGAAGTGCCGGATTCAACCCTAACCGGTGGAACTTGGAATCGTTCGTTTCCGGTGAGTTTATTTCCTCCTTTTCTCCATTTCCTCACGGAAATCCTTCGATTTCGGAGTTAGTATAACCTAGGTTTTCTTCCTTGTGCCCTAATTAGGTTTTGGAGTTCGTGATCCTTCGCGGAATTTGGGTTGGACGCTTTGAGAGCCTCAATCATTTCACTTAATGGTAATATCTGAAGTTTAACGCATGTATTTTGTAACCCTAGTTGTATAGAAATTTTTCCATGGGAATATCGTAGAGGGGAGAATTCTGAAATTAGGGATACGGTAAATTGCAGGACTTTGGCGGGGTCGGGGCAGCTTTTTGAAGGTCCCCATCAGTAGGATTACTTTTGGAAGAGAAAATGTCGCTGCGCCGAGTATACGAGCGTCGCAGCACCGAGGTAAGGAAATCCTAATTTCTTTTAGTTAGACATATCAAGTAATTATATTTTATACGCATGAGTAGGTTTCGTAGAAGCATCGTAACCATGCATAGAAAAGTGTGGCAGTAGGAAAATAATCATGGAAACGCGTATGATAACGCATTCTTCCATAACCACGTTAGTAAAATCATGAACAGTTATTTAAGTACGAAACTTCACACGCGTACGTAAGTTTGGAGATTGTCCAACCAAGGGTGCGAAGGTCCCTTCAAGTCGACTACGAGAAAGTCAAGGGTCGCTCAGTAGTACACCAGAAAAGATATCCCATGCAGAGTAGCGTCAGACCAAAAAGATCAGTAGCACACCAGTCTTTCCGTGCTTGGTAGAGGCGCACTACCTTCCTCATAGGGCATATGGTATCCTATGAGTTACAGTCTTGGGAGTTGACTCCCCTTTGAGACAGTTAATAGATTCGAGACCGTGTTCGCGTGGCACTAGAACAATTGAGTTCGTCAGATGGTCTCGGGTCGTCAGTTTCAGTTGTGCGTTAGGAGCTACTCTGCCTAGAGCCTTCCCAGTAAACGTGTAGGCTAAAAACCACCTAGAACTCAAGTACAGACTTGACGTGAGACAGTACACTAGTTAGTGAACGTCAGGACTTGGATAAATGAACGGAAAGTCATGAATATAGAACTATAGTGTGTTCAGCAGGAAGTATATGAAAAGCATGCATAACATATAACATAAAATGTTTTCAGTGCACGAGACTAGTTTTAAAGACATGCATGCATTCATATGTAAATCTGTTTTAGTGTCACTAAGGGGAATTGTTTTTCTTTACTCTGACCCTTCGTGGGCAATGTTTTTCAGGTGATCCAGGTGGGAAACTACGTCTAGGATGAGCGTTATGGTGGTGTCAGTTTGTAGTACTTTTCCCATTCAGTTTACTCTTTTTCAGCATGTTCTTGTAGATGTGAACAATGTACCCGGTTAATATTTTATATAACTTGTATCAGACTATTATTGTTACCAGATTTTCAGTTATTACAATTTCATTCTTGTTTAGTGGCTCTGTGAATCCAGATGTCAGGTAGTGGTTACCCATAGTTTTTTTTTTTACTTCCGCTGTAAGTCTTAAATCTGCTTAGTATAGACTTTTATTACCTGCTGCTACTAGTTTTCTTTATATCGCTGACCCGGCCGGACGGCTGATTTCTGTAATACTGGGAAAAGGTGTTACACGTACGACCACTGATCTCCTCTGAAGAACCTCGTTGAAGGCTTCTGGAAGGGTGTGGACAGTCGATCGAGGCCTACACATGGGGAAGAGAAGTTGACGACTTCAATCGCAGAAAAGGGGGATTCCTGGGCTCCAGACGCTTCTGAATGACGAATCCCAAAGTGTGCAAAGCTTCGACGCTTGGTTGGGCGGCAAGGGAAACGAAGGAAACTATTGAAGGCATGCGGCAGTTTCACTGGTCGGTTGTGAGGGAAAGAGTAGGGTGCGGCGGTTCTAACGTGGAAATATGGTTATGCACGAGCTTAATATTAAACATAACACAAGCTGCGGTTATGGAAATCACAAGGAATAGGTAAAGTCCCGATTGGCTTTTGATGGGGGAAAATCAAGGGCTTAAATTAATTTTGATAAGTGCATAACCCTATAATACAAACAAATTTGAATAATGCTCTCGTACGAGTACTAAATGCATCAAAAAATTTATAGTAACTGAAATTTATCTATTGAACGTGTCATAATCAATTATAAAGATTGTCGTACGTCGACATGACATTTGCTCGATTAACAACACTCGCAATCGGGCCCTGCAATCCAATTTAATTTTTGCATTAATAATTACGGATGTTACAAATCTATTCTCCTAATAAAATTTTTCTTCTCGAAAATTACAAACATTCCTGAGTCAAAGAGAAATGCATAATCTGCATTGTTCTGGAGTTCATCCTACCGTTCCCAAGTATACTCTGATCGGCCACAGTTCATCCAAAGGACTTTTACAAAACGGATCTCTTTGTTCCCGAGCTTCTGAATTCTTGAGTCCACTATTCTAACTGGTTTGACATTGATACTAAGATTTGATTTGATTTGATTTGATTGGTGCTTCCTCGATACTGACTATCTGTCTAGGATCTTTGACTGCTCTCCTCAGATGGGAGACGTGGAATACATCATGTAGATCGCTCAATTCCTCTGGTAAGGCCAATCTATAAGCAACATCACCAATGCCCTCCAGTACCTCGAATGGACCAACGAACCCTGAACTTAATTTATGCATCTGATTGATTCGAGAGACACCCTTGACTTGTCTGACCTTCAAATAGACGAAATCCCCAACATTGAATTCCACTGATTTGTGTCTCTTGTCATAATATTTGTCCTGACGATCCTGACCTATTTTCATGCGCTCTTGGATGAGCTTGGTTCAATATGTGGTCTTGTCAATCCAAGCTTCCTTGATGAAGGATCTTTTTTTGCTCTCAACCTAACACAACGGTGTCTGACGACGTCTGCCATATAAAGCCTCAAAATGGGTCATCCCAATGCTTACCTGAAAGTTGTTATTGTAGGAGAACTCAACCAGAGTGACATACTTCTCTCACTTACCTCTGAAGTCTAGAATAAACATCTGAATCATATCTTCCATAGTCCTATTTGTGCGTTATGTCTGCCCATCTGTCTGGGGATGAAAAACGGTACTTAAAAGTAGTTTAGTGTTCAACCTCTCATGAACGCATCTCCACTGCTTAAAAGTAAATCTGTCATCTCTGTCTGAAATTATAGTCTTGAGAATACCGTGCAGTCGGACAATCTCATCTACATACAACTGCTCCAATTTCGAACCCTGATCTGTCCTCTTATTGTGAATGAAGTGAGCAACCTTGGAGAGATGGTCAATTATAACTCATTTTGAATCATTTCCACTCTGCGATCTGGGAAGACCATGAACGAAGTCCATTGATATATCCTCAAAGTTCCACTTTGGAATAGGTGAAGTCTGCAACTTGCCTCCTGACCTCAGGCACTCGGCTTTAACTAATTTGCATGTTTCACACTTCGCAACATACTCTGCACCGTCACTCTTCAAATCTGGCCACAAAACTATCTTCTTAAAGTTTGCATACATCTTCGTGCTACCTGGATGTATCAAATATTTAAAATTATGAGCCTCGAATGGTATGCCTTCTCGAAGTTGGCTGACATCTAGGACACGCACCCTTCTATCATGTAGCAGTAAACCCTCCTGAATACTGAACTTCTCCTTCTGACCTGCCTGAATCAAATCTTTGAACTTCTCCTTTTGACCTGCCCGAGTCAAATCTCACATCTCTGTCATCTTCGGATTTAGAGGTAAAGTTGTTTTGATCATATATTTAATATCACAGGGGATTTTCATCCAGTTTAAACTTGATGAAACAAAACTAGTGCGCGGAACAACGCTGGTCTCTAATCTCTCCAAATCTTTCATAAGCTCTTGCTGAGTAAGGAGGGAGTAACTCGATCCTCCTCTGCTAAGCGTATCAGCTATTACGTTTGTTTTCCCCGAGTGGTTCTGGATATCCACATTATAGTCTGACAGAAACTCTAATCATCTACGCTGTCTTATATTGAGCTCTTGTTGATCAAAGATATGCTTAAGACTTTTATGATCCGTGAAAATCTCGCAACGCACTCCATAGAGGTAGTGTCTTCGAATTTTCAATGTGTGAATGACAACTGTTAGCTCCAAGTCATGCACAAGATAGTTTTTCTCATGAACCTTTAGTTGTCTGGAAGCAAAGGCTATGATTTTTCTATGTTGCATAACACGCAACCCAAACCTTGGCCCGAGGCGTCGCAATAAATCTGAAACTCATCTGACTCTGACGGTAAACTCAAAATTGGCGAGGTCATCAATCTGGTTTTCAACTCTTCGAATGTCATTTCGCACTCAACTGCCCAACTAAAGGCTTTACCTTTCCTGGCGAGCGAAGCCAACGGTAATGTTATCTTCGATAAGTACTTAATGAACCTTTTGTAATACCTGCTAAACCCAGGAAACTGCGGTCCTTGACAACTGTCTTCAGTCTCAGTCAATCCTTTATTGCTTCTATTTTCTTCGGGTCGACGACGAGACCTCTCTGACTGATAACATGTCCCAAGAATACAACCTGTGAAAGCCATAACTCGCACTTAAAAAAATGGCATATAGTTGATTCTTCCTGAGTGTACCCAAAACGGTCCTGAGGTGAGCGACATGATCCTCCGAACTCTTAGAATACACAAGAATGTCGTTTATGAAGACGATAACAAATTGATCTAAGAATTCCCAAAATACTTTGTTCATCGGATCCCTAAAGGCGAACGGGGCATTGGTCAAGCCTGAATGGGATACCCACGAACTCATAGTGTCCGTATCTAGTGCTGAACGTTGTCTTCTGAATGTCCACATCACAAATCTTCAGCTGGTGGTAGCCTGAACTCAGATCTAATTTGGAGAATGTGCAAGATCCCTTAAGCATGTCAAAAAAGTCGTCTATTTTGGGGATAAGATACTTATTTTTAACGGTCAACTTGTTCAGCTCACGATTGTCCCGACCCGTCTCGACAAAAATCAGAGTGCACTTCGGGACAAGTCGTGATGCCACAGGCATGGGCGGAAAGAAAGTCATGTCTGCTAAGACGGATGCAGAGAACACTGAAAATAGTTTTAAAGTAGTTATTTTTGGGGAAAACATGTTTTTTTATTATGCGGAAGCTTTCAAAGTTTTAAATGCATATGTATTTTGTAAAATTCATGTTTTACAGGCTACTACTATAATTTTCATGTCACTATGATGCAACAGAGAGTGCACATGCGTTATATTCAGATTGTAGTGCATAAATATTTATATAGCCTAGCAGTTGTCCATGATTTCAGAGAAAATGGTTGATTGTAATTATTACATAAAAAAATTATTTGACAGTAAAAGAAAGGTAAACATAGAACCTGAAACTTGAAGCAGACCGGGCTCGAGGACCTGGCAGCGCTGACACAAAAGCTAAGGCAATTCCAAAACACAAAGAAAAAGTCTCAGAACATTGAAATAAACAGAATGAACAAAGTAAAGTACAGAACAGTAACAGAAGCAGAAAAATATGAGTACCAGATTCTCATGAAGCAAAACTATCTGGGACAAACAAACAAAAAGCTAAACAGATCAAGTTAGTTAATTAGACTATTTCGGAGAATAGCCTAAAATTATTCATGTAATAGGTTGTAAGCTGTGATCGATGAAGGGTGTAGGTGCTATAGCGGACGCACATGGCTCACGATCAGATCTGAGTGCAAGTCTTATCAGAAAAGTAATCCTGCTTGTCGTGACCATGCCAACAGACAGATGCTCAGTTAGACGCTACAGTTCAAGGATTCGCTTACAACCACGGATTTGTTTTCATGTTTCATACGAGATTATTTATCATATTATTTTGACAATATTATGAGAGGAAACTTCAAATCGTGATGCAGATTCACGTCAACGAGAAAGATCAGATTGGAAATAAGTTTTACTCGGGTCTTACAATCAGATAGACATCAGAAACCAAACAGACATCAGAAACCAGACAGACATCAAAAACCGGAAAATTTTTCGAGTAAAAAGCAAAGGTAAGCTGAAGTGTATTGGATCGGAGATGTCAAAAATTCGCCTACGTTAACAATTTCTATGGCACAGCTATCTTCCAAGAAAAACATGCGTTCACTACCAAGCATGATATCGAATCACCAAACATATATTTGTTATCTATAATTTGTTACAAATGTGATTTTTCAATTCAAAAGTGTGTACGGTACGAGCGTGACATAACTCAAGCATCTTTAAATCCCTAACCAGGAGCCTTAACAATGATCATTCAAATCTATTAATGCTCGTACTCAAGCTTACTGTCCTCAATTTATTCATCAAATAAAAATGCAAATTCTCAAATTGAATATCCAATTAACTATCATTCACTAACTCGTCTCCCAATTACTCAAATATCATTATTTATATTAACGACTCGTGCTAATTCTATCGCGTGAACCTCAAACTAGGAACAAGTCTAATAAATGATTCAATATCTAAATTTAACTGACAACAAGCTATCAAAGGTTGATTCATATAAACATAAGATCAGACAAAACAATTAAGTTCAATATTTGCAAGAAAGAAGTGATCTCTACTTGCCTCAAAGAAGCTGAAGCTGACGGAGGAGACCAAATTGCGGCACAAGCGAAATCGAAAAACTTGATATCAGACCTGCTGAAGCACCACCATATACAACAATGAGTTATCAAAAACCCTAACGTTAGCACGAGAAATAAATTATCGCAAGATTCAAATAAGAAAGAGACTAAGAAATTTATCTCCCTCAAAGGTGAGGGGCGAAGAGATACCACGTAGAAGCAGGGACTTGACGATACTTGGGTTAGGGGAAACCCTAATTCAGCGAGGGATTTGCTTCACGAACCGTCAAGGGGCGACGAACGATACTGGAGAACACAAATATCCAAAGGTTAGACGATTACAAAGGGGCAAAAATTATGAATCACAAATTATATGAAATTGGAGCACGCAAGTTTCAAAATAAATTCAAGGAAAGAAGAAAAAGAGGGGAAAGAGGAAACTCTTACCAATAGGAACCAAATCCGAGCCCAAGGAGGCAAATACGGGCAGAAATTTCTGAGTATTAGGGGGAAAAAACGAGAAAACCCTAGGTGGATCACTTGCAACCACCGACTGAGATGAAGAGGAAAAAGGGGGGGAACAGGGCTGCTGGCCCTAAAAGAGGAAGGATTGCCGACCAAAGCAAGGGTTGCTGTCGTCAGCCTGAGGGAGAAGCAGGGAACTCCTGTCGGCCGTGACAACGGCGGCTTGAGAACGAGCCGCAGTGTCACCCTAGCATCGACCAGAGCGAGAGGAGGTTGCGTCGGGGTGATACGAGACAGAAGACGGGGCGGAATCTAAAAAGACCTGTTTGCGGGATCGGGATTAAGAGGAGGGCTGGCTCGGGTAGGTTTAATAAGAGGGTGGGGGAGATTAGGTTTATATTAATATAATTATTATTATAAACCTTATTATCATTTTAATCAAGAATCGGGTTGTTACATATTTAGGAAGTTTTGTCCCGCTTCCCTGAGAAACTCTGAATGGGGTCAAAAACAACGAAGATTTTCATCCAACAAGGTTTGCGGATTTTATAGTAACGACCTAAGCGCGCCGCTCGTCAGCAGCCCATGGAGGACCCATCTGGTAGCCGGAATCTACAAGGAAGTTATATGAATACAAAGAAACATTACTAAGATCGGATTCAAGTTCACAGGAGAACTCTTTAGTTAAGTTGACTTCAAGGAGCACAAAATTGCTTCAGTTAGCTCAAAATTGAAAGTTCAGACTCGAGAATCTCCTTGCACGAAGCGAAGATATCGAAGAGGAGAAGGAACTGAATGACAATTGATTGTCTGCCGAAGCGAGTACTGGACTCAACGCTAAAGAAATACAGCGGAGCAATTCACAAAAAGAAACTCATTTCTCACCGACACTCAGAAGCTAACTAGGAAGGGGATACAAGATGACCATATAAGCGTAATTACGAATATCGGGGAGTTGAATTTAGAGATTTTAACAGTCAAGTACATAAATTATGCAATAATTACAACATTTTCATTGGACAACTCTAGGCAATAATCAGACAAACAATGTGAATATGTGCGTGTCAAGCAGATAGTAAATCCAACAATCATTATTGTTGTTCTTGGCTTAACACTTGTGCAATGATTTATGATATGCGTGCAAATGAATGGATACACATGTCTGTATATCACTTAACATGTCATGCATATTAGGACTCTAATGTCAGCGCACTTGAAAATATTAGTCCATACAATCGCAAGCGGTGTATATCTTAGTGGAAATTCATATGCACAAAAATGTTAAGTTTGCCCATAACCACTTAATATTCGTGTGCATACTACTCATGCTTATGAGTGAGTATGTGCGTGTTTCAGTCGCGAACAACAAATAATGACAAGCTGAGTGAAGTAATGATGCATGCTTATACAAAATAAGTGATATTTAGAAAATATTTTATCCTTTGAACTAACCTCCCTCTCATTCCAACTGTCACGGCCCGTCTCGACAAAAATCAAAGTGCACTTCGAGACAAGTCGTGATGCCACAAGCATGTGCGGAAAGAAAGTCATGCCTGCTAAGGCGGATGCAGTGAACACTGAAAATAGTTTTAAAGTAGTTACTTTTGGGAAAAACATGTTTTTTTATTATGCGGAAGCTTTCAAAGTTTTAAATGCATATGTATTTTGTAAAATTCATGTTTTACAGGCTACTACTATAATTTTCATGTCATGATGCAACAGAGAGTGCACATGCGTTATATTCAGATTGTAGTACATAAATATTTATATAGCCTAGCAATTGTCCATGATTTCAGAGAAAATGGCTGATTGCAATTATTACATAAAAGAATTATTTGACAGTAAAAGAAAGGTAAACATAGAACCTGAAACTTGAAGCAGACCGGGCTTGAGGACCTGGCGGCGCTGACACGAAAGCTAAGGCAATTCCAAAACACAAAGGAAAAGCCTCAGAATATTGAAATAAACAGAATGAGCAAAGTAAAGTACAGAACAGTAACAGAAGCAGAAAAGTATGAGTATCAGATTCTCATGAAGCAAAACTATCCGGAACAAACAAAAAAAAAATTAAACAGATCAAGTTAGTTAATTAGACTACTTCGGAGAATAGCCTAAAATTATTCATGTAATAGGTTGTAAGCTGTGATCGATGAAGGGTGTAGGTATTATAGCGGACGCACATGGCTCACGATCAGATCTGAGTGCAAGTCTTGTCGGAAAAGTAATCCTGCTTGCCGTGACCATGCCAACAGACAGATGCCCAGTTAGACGCTACAGTTCAAGGATTCGCTTACAACCACTGATTTGTTTTCATGTTTCATACGAGATTATTTATCATATTATTTTATGACAATATTATGAGAGGAAACTTCAGATCGTGATGCAGATTCATGTCAACGAGAAAGATCAGATTGGAAATAAGTTTTACTCGGGTCTTACAATCAGACAGACATCAGAAACCAGACAGACATCAGAAACCGAAAAATTTTTCGAGTAAAAAGCAAAGGTAAGTTGAAGTGTATTTGATCGGAGATGTCAAAAATTCGCCTAGGTTAACAATTTTTATGACAAAGTTATCTTCCAAGAAAAACATGCGTTCACTACCAAGCATGATATCGAATCATCAAACATATATTTGTTATCCATAATTCGTTACAAATGTGATTTTCCAATTCAAAAGTGTGTACGGTACGAGCGTGACATAACTCAACCATCTTTAAATCCCTAACTAGGAGCCTTAACAATGATCATTCAAATCTATTAATGCTCGTACTCAAGCTTACTGTCCTCAATTTATTCATCAAATAAAAATGCAAATCCTCAAATTGAATATCCAATTAACTATCATTCACTAACTCGTCTCCCAATTACTCAAATATCATTATTTTTATTCACGACTCGTGCTAATTCTATCGCGTGAACCTCAAACTAGGAACAAGTCTAATAAATGATTCAATATCTAAATTTAACTGACAACAAGCTATCAAAGGTTGATTCATATAAACATAAGATCAGACAAAACAATTAAGTTCAATATTTGCAAGAGAGAAGTGATCTCTACTTGCCTCAAAGAAGCTGAAGCTGACGGAGGAGACCAAATTGCGGCACAAGCGAAATCGGAAAACTTGATATCAGACCTGCTGAAGCACCACCATATACGACAATGAGTTATCAAAAACCCTAACGTTAGCACGAGAAATAAATTATCGCAAGATTCAAATAAGAGAGAGACTAAGAAATTTATCTCCCTCAAAGGTGAGGGACTAAGAGATACCACGTAGAAGCAGGGACTTGGCGATACTTGGGTTCGGGGAAACCCCAATTCGGAGAGGGATTTGCTTCACGAACCGTCAAGGGGCGACGAACGATGCTGGAGAACACAAATATCCAAAGGTTAGACGATTACAAAGGGGCAAAAATTATGAATCACAAATTATATGAAATTGGAGCACGCAAGTTTCAAAATAAATTCAAGGAAAGAAGAAAAAGAGGGGAAAGAGGAAACTCTTACCAATAGGAACCAAATCCGAGCCCAAGGAGGCAAATCCGGACAGAAATTTCTGAGTATAGTGGAAAAAAAACGATAAAACCCTAGGTGGATCACTTGCAACCACCGACCGAGATGAAGAGGAAGAAGGGGGGAACAGGGCTGCCGACCCTAAGAGAGGAAGGATTGCCGACCAAAGCAAGGGTTGCTGTCGTCGGCCTGAGGGAGAAGCAGGGGTTGAACTCCTGTCGGCCATGATAGGAGGAGGAAGGTTGTCGGCGGCTTGAGAACGAGCCGCAGTAGGTCGCCGATCCTAGCAGAGAAGCAAGCGGCATCGGCCAGAGCGAGAGGAGGTTGTGTCGGGGTGATACGGGAGCAGGAGACGGGGCGGAATCAGGAGCAGGAGACGGGGCGGAATCGGGAGCGGGTTGCGGCTGCGTAGAAAGACCTGGGAGCGGGGGTTTGCGGGATCGGGATTAAGAGGAGGGCTGGCTCGGGTAGGTTTAATAAGAGGGGGGGGGGGGGAGATTAGGTTTATATTAATATAAACCTTATTATCATTTTAATCAAGAATCAGGTTATTACAACGATAGTCTATATACAACCTCAGACTACCATCTTTCTTATTGACAAACAGTATTGACGCACTCTAGGGTGAAGTGCTAGGGCGAATAAAACTCAAGTTGAACAACTCCTGCAATTGGACCTTCAACTCTATGAGTTCTCTGGGAGCCATGTGGTAAGGAGACTTGGCCGCTAGCGCAGCTCTAGGAAAAAGATCGATTTTGAAGTCAATCTCTCTGGTAGGAAGGACGCCAAGTAATTCTTCTGGGAAGGCATCCGGAAATTCTTGGACTACGGGTACTTCTAGCAAATTAACCTTGGATTCAACATTCATCAATACAAAGAAGATTTCACAACCCTTGTTGATGCATCTGACGGCCATGACGGAGGAGATAATTAATTTAGAGACTCCTTTCATGTCCTGGAAGGTAACGACGATCTGGTTGGGTCCTTCGAATTGTATCACCTTGTCCTTGCAGTCTATCTTGGCATTTCCACCTAATAATCAGTCCATTTCTCTAAATTGCACTGGTATTCTACACTTCCGTCTGGTCTGCAGGAAAATTCCATTAGGCATCATAACCTCTAACGATGTCGATTCCAGAAGGATTTCTAAATCCAACCTAAACACTAGAGATTCTGCTATGAACGAGTGTGAGGCGCCTGTGTCGAAGAAAATCTTGGAGGGTACGTTATGAATTATAAGTATGCATACATAAATGTCTGAATCCTGAAAATTAGAAGTGTCACTAAGGAGGAATCAATTAAATTATCTATATGACAACACATACCTGTCATAACACCATCCTGCTCCTTGGCTTCCTGCTAGCCAAGACCATAAGCTCTGGGCTGAATTGGACCTCGTCCCGGAGCTGGCTTCACGTCCGATCCCGTTGGTGCTTTTCCCTTGTCAACTTTACTAGGGCCACCAACCTCGAATTTCGACTACAAAGAGGTTACGATTATAAGACTAATGTGGGAAGGGTATAAATTTAAGATGATCACACAAATGAGCTTTTATTACCTGGATCACAGGAGTTCCCTGGTAGTAGCGGGCTATATGTCCCGGTTGTTGGCACTTATAACAAACCACTGCAGTAGGCAAACATTCACCCAGATGGTAGCAGTAGCACTTAGGACAGAGGGGGTAATCCTTGATTCTGTCCCCGATCTGACCACCTCTCTTTACATTAGTCCCCGACTTCTTATTCCAGTTTTGTCTTTGGTTATTTTTTGTTCTGTTGTTGTTGAGGTGCATCTCGAGGCCCCTTCGAACGGAAGTTGTTACGCTTTTGTACCTTCTGTTGATTAGCTTCCAACTTACTTGCAGTTTCCACTAAGCTCTTGTAATCGACATTGATCATCGCCATTAATGGCTGCCACAGAAAATCACACAGTCCATCCACGAATCGGCTACACTTCTCGGTACACTGCACCTTATGAGCATGATAGTGCGCATTTATCTAGCACAAGAGGAGACTTCAATCGTGCCTATTAATCACATTCTATCTAGCACTACTCTGCATACGTATTTGATTGCGCGAAACTATATCCGCAAACGACAACGGCAAGTGTACCGTATCGGGAGTGGTATAGGTTTATAAAAAACAAGGTCGTATTAGACTCGGGGTGGTCGAGTAATTATACTTTGAAAATCGTTATTATTTTATCAATAGAAATTGGAGTTGGGTTGCGAAGAGTAAAAACTAGAAATGTTAACAGAATTAAAACAATGTATTAAAACTAGCGCCCGATCTTTGAATCACCTCGGAAATCGAAAATAACGGAATGAAAATAAAAATGCAATTCTCTTGTTGAAGAGGCTTTGACCGTGGAGATTCCCGAAGCATGAACACCACTCTTTCGAGGATTAGGTTCAACTAAGCTTAGGTGTATCGACCGATCTTTTGTTCTCAAATCGCATTGTCTAAGACTTGCTTTAGGTAGCGAACCTCGCTATTGGATTTTACTCCAATCCGGAATAGTTACGTCGTCCTCTCTCGAGGGTTGCGATCTACTCTTTTTACCGATGAGTGATCGATTCGTCTTATGAGCTTTTCGGCCAACTAAAGAGCGAAAACTATTTTGAAAACTACATAAAATATATAGCCTCAATGAATTGATCACCGGTAAATCTTAAGCGTTCAACAATTAGAGAAAAACAATTCTAACATCATAAAAGTGTTAT
Source organism: Platanthera guangdongensis (assembly GCA_039583875.1). NCBI lineage: Eukaryota > Viridiplantae > Streptophyta > Magnoliopsida > Asparagales > Orchidaceae > Platanthera > Platanthera guangdongensis. The sequence continues at coordinate 19,697,510 of CM077162.1, forward strand.
CTCATCCTCGGGTCATCTCGATCGAGCACTATAGGGAATTAGTTACTCATGGAGATGGGGAGAATCATTCTTTTAAAATGCGAGCTCAATAAATAAATAAATAAAAACGAACGAAGGTGGTGCGAGACAAAATAAAAATAGGAAAATAATTCTTTGTAAAAGAGGAATGAAATTTTATTGCTAGTAGACAAAAGAGATTAGAAGAAATAACAACGCTGGATTACAAGTTTTTCAAATCCTAAGTTGAAAGAAAAGAGACGTTCAAAATTATAAAATAACAATACAACAAAGACAGAAAACAACAACTTTTTACTCGCAATCTCGGGTTGAATTTCTCCAACCGAGAAATCGGGTTGAAGGCTAGTGTACGAATCTCCCTTTTCTCTCCTAAAATCTCTCTTAAAAAATGACAAACTCCTAAAAAAATTAATCCCCCTCTCCATTGGTTGAGTGCCCTTTTATAGCACAAGTGGCAAGGGAGGGGGGGGGATTCCCACGGGGGGGGGGGTTAGGCTTTTTTAGAAACAATTGATTTATTGATTAAAAGAGGAGAGAGAGAGAGAGAGAGGGTCCCATTGTCCGGGTTGCTGGCAGGTTTTAAAGAGGAGCGGGCTGCATGGAATCCAGCTGGATTTTCATGAGAAGCGTTACATGGAGGGGCTGGTCGGGCTGACGTGGCTGCATGGAGGAGGGTCGGGTTGATGGTGCTGGAGTGGCGAGCTCGGTGGCGGCGTTGAGGTGGCGGCCGAGCTTTCTGTATGGAGTTGCTGAAGGTGGCCGGAGGTTGCTTGGGCTTCATTCGTGTTGCTGCTAGGAGGAGGAAGCCGCTGCTGGAGCTGTTGGCCGGAGGTGGTGCTGCTCCAGGGAGGTTGCATGGAATGGCCGAGCTTGTTGTAGGAGGTTGACGCTGTAGCATGGAGGAGTTGTATGAGCTCGGGTTGATTGCTAGCCGGAGCTGCTGGCCGGCAGCTCTGTTGACGTGGAAATAATGCTCGGACGGTGGAGATGCAACCAGGAGGAGGCCGATCTTGATGGTGCTGGAGCTGTTGTTATATGTATGTATATATATATATATGTATGTATATATATGTATATATATATATGTATGTATATATATGTATGTATATATATATGTATATATATCATATAATAAATAGGGGCTCGGGTTGCATGAATGGAGAGTGGTGAGTAGCTCCTAGCTTCATGTAAGGGTGGTGACCGGGCTCCACGCCGGCGAACCTGAATTGTATGGATATGACAGCGGGATATTGCACAGAAAATCCCTCATAGGCCTGCCGCAATGCTACAAAATAGAAAATACATAATATTAGAGTACTAAATATGATTTTTAAGATTTAATTGTAAAACTAAGTAAGAAATATAAAAAATGTCAAAATATTTAAAGAAATACTAGTTCAAAATGATGACTAAATTACTAGTCATCAGTATTCATCTGCATATTTTGTGTTTTTCTTAGAACTATAAGTATTCACTAAATAATGAAACATGATATTTCTTACAGCGGTATTGCGGCGCTCGTACACAGGGCGTGGCGACATGCTTGGCTGGCTTCTACAGGATTCTACACAGTTGTATTTTTCTTCGCACCTAGAGTTTCGATAGGTATATCACAATATAGCATGTGCTAAACATGAACGAAAAGAACGACCTGAAGGAGGAAGGGCACGGGGCTTTTACCTCTTTCCAAACGTAGGAACCACAATGGAAATGACGTATCAACAACCAGAAATCAGGGTCTACAAATCCTTGCTGGTCGAGAGGGAGGTGCTAGCCGGCCTTCTAATTGGAGCCCTAAGCCACGGAAGAACCCAGAGTTTCTGACTAGTGTTTTGGTCTCGGTTGTCCCTCAGAAGCAGAGGAAATGAGTTTCATCGACGTCACTAAACAAAAATCTGGAGATTTCCTCTAAAGGGTCGACTTAATACCTGCGTAGGATAGAGCTTCTGGGAACAGAAGACCACTGATCTCCTCTGAAGAACCTCGTTGAAGGCTTCTAGAAGGGTGTGGGCAGTCGATGGAGGCCTACACACGGGGAAGAGAAGTCGTCGACTTCAATCGCAAAAAAAGGTAATTCCTCGGCTCCAGCCGCCTCTGAATGACGAACCTTTAAGTGCACAAAGCTTTGACGCTTGGCTGGGAGGCGAGGGAGACGAAGGAAACTATTGAAGGCGTGTGGTGGTTTCACCAGTCAGTTGTGAGGGAAAGAGTGGGGAGCGGCGATTCTAATGTGGAAATAGGGTTATGCACAGGCTTGATATTGAACGGCACAGAAGTTGTGGTTATGAAAACCACAAGAAACTGGTAAGTTCCAATTGGCTTTTTATGGAGGAAAACTCAAGGGCTTAAATTAATTTTGATAAGTTCATAACCCTATAATACAAATAAATTTGAATATTGCTGTCATACAATTACTAAACACATCGAAAAATTTATAGTAACTGAAATTTATTTATTTAACATGTGATCAATTATAAAGATTGTGGTACCTCGGCATGACATTTGCTCGATTAGCTACACTCGCAATCGGGCCTTGCAATTTAATTTAATTTTTATATTAATAATTACGAATGTTATTGTTGGATACATTGACCATAATGTCTCAGATTTGAAGAAGGCCCACAAGTCAATAATATACACAAACCTGTATTTGATATATGTCTAAGTTTACATGTGCAAGATTTTGGTAATTAAGTGATTAGACAGGCTGAGAGTATCAGAAGTATGGCTGGAAAGAAGTCAACATGGTCAAAGAAGATAGAAAATTGACTAAGTACAAAAGCGTTGAGTGACTACACATCACTCAACGCTAAAGGCCAAAAAGCGTTGACAGTTTAACTCTCACTCAAAGCCTCAGTGGAGAAGCACTAAAATCTGTCTAAGTACAAATGCGTCGAGTGAAGGACTAACACTCAACTACTCAAAGAAAGACTGTCAAATACAAATGCGTCGAGTGAAGGACTTACACTCGATGTTATCTCACTAAAATCTATCTAACTATAAATGCGTCGAGTGAAGGACTTACACTCAACGTCTTCTCAAAGAAAGACTGTCAAGTACAAATGCGTCGAGTGAAGGACTTATACTCGACGTCATCTCAGTAAAATCAGTTTAAGTACAAATGCGTCGAGTGAAGGACTTACACTCGACGCCATCTCAGTAAAATCAGTCTAAGTACAAATGCGTCGAGTGAAGGACTTACACTCGACGCTTTCTCAAGGAAAATCTGGTTAAGTTCAAATGCGTTGAGTGAAGGACTTACACTCAACGCCTTCTCTGTAAAGGTGTTAAAGGACAAATGTGTCGAGTGAAGAACCTTCACTCAACGGCTCAGCGATAGGCAGAATTTGGCTAAGTACAAAAGCGTCGAGTGAAGGTCAGTCACTCAACGCTTCTGCAGTTATCTGTCAAAGCTCTAATTCGTCGAGTCATATGAGATCACTCAACGCATGTACATATTCAGAAATTATTCTAAGTCATTAGCGTCGTGTCAAGTCTGCTGACGTCATTATTAATTCAAATTGATGCAAATCGCGCGCTAAAAGACAAAAATCGTTGTATTGATCGGACAATGCTGTCCTGGGATCAAGGTTGTGGATGTAGGATATCGGGGACACGTCGGTTTAGGTTTTTCATGTTGGTTTTAATATGTTGGAGGATATATCTGAGATATTTCATATATCGGGTTTTAATATTTAATTATTTATGTGTAATTATTTATAAATTTAATCCTTTTTTAATTTATATATATTAATATATTAATATATTAATAATTTGATATTTATTGAACTCCTAAATCTATCAAACTAACATAAATATTTTGTGTTACACAAATAATAACGGTATAATGCGTGAAACAAAACCGAAGCAAACAGAATGTCGCGACGTTGTCTATGACAATGAAAGATAAGAAACCTTTAGTCCATAATTCATAGACCATGCATAATTGTCGATGACGGATTTGAGCAAGAAAAAAAGTCAGAGGAAGGGAAAAAATAACATAAACAATGAAATAATGTTGGTCTATTATCTATTGGACCATGAATGCTAATTAAAATAAATTGAAAAAAAATCAGTCAATAAATTGTCGGGATATATTGACCGATATATCGGCGAATATATCAGTTTATAGCAGACATATTGGAGGATATATTCCAAAAAGGTATTTTGCAAAAAAAATATCGGAAACGTGTCGTTTTGTCCATAAAACCTTTATGTTGGTCGACATGTCGGTCATGTCGGAGGATATCTGTTGGAACCCCACCTGTTTTAGGGTTGATTTGGGCTATGTTCACTATTAGGATTGCTTAGATTGACCCACATTGTATAGTGTAGGGTCATAGGTTTTTGTCAAAGTCTAAGTCAAGACATCAAACCTAGAATGATTGGTTTTCACCTTCAGAAGACTTAGAAGACAGAAGACCCCCAGAGAAAGCAGTTTTCTAAGAGCAAAAAAAGTCGTTCAGAGATTGCTGAATTAAGCTCGACTTTCGTCGATCGGAGTTCGACGAACTCAGTTATTTCTCTGAGCTGAGTTCGACGAAATCCTAGCTTAGCTCGACGAACTCAGTTATTTCTTCTTTGAGCTGAGTTCGATGAAATCTTAGCTGAGATCGACGAATTCCAATTTCTTCCCAGAAGCTCAGCACGACGAAATGACTATCTCAGTTCAACGATCTTGGAGCTCAGATTGAAAGTGAATTTTCTGTTCAGAGAATCTTGGAGCTCAGCTCGACGAAAGAGAGGATTTAGTTCGACGAAATTGGTTCTTTGGTCGACGAAACAGATCCATCTCCACCACAATCCACAGTTCCTTCATCAACTCCCCTCCAACAACCATCCACTTCTTCTCAAACTCCTTTAGCCTCACCATCACAACCTCATTCCCCACTTCCTCAATCTCCAGTCCACATATCAGAGGATTCTCCATCTCACCTTCATGACATACCACCTCCTTCATCTCTTCTATCATTTCCAACTTTTGATCTTTTACCATCAACATCGCCCTCTCTTCCTCATCAACAATCTCCATCTCAGGATGAGGTCATGCCAGATTTCATTCCTCCCTCTTCCTCCATCTATCCATCTGTATCTACTCAGACACCAGCTGAGTTTATGCACCTGGATTTTCCCCCCATTTCCACCATCTTGGAGCTTATCTCTCCAACCTTCAGGCAACTCATAAATGAGGCTATTGCACCTCTTACTGCCACCATCTCTCATCTCTCTGCTCAACTTGTCTCCATCTCTGTTGTCCCTTCTTCAAGGGGCCTGGCTTCAGGACTCTCTGAACCCAGGCAGGGGGAGATGCTCTGTGAAGAAGTTGCAGCAACAGCAGATGTTCCAGATGCAGAGTTTACTGAAAGAAATGATGATACAGAGATGTTTTGTTTAGCAGAAGAGTCAGTATTTACTGAAGAAATAAATACTGATGGTATTTTCACCATAAATCTCTCAGTGGACATTCTTTCATTACTTCATTCTTTTGATAGACTTTATAGCAGTTCTTTACCAGTTGTAGATGCAGATTTGTCTAAAGCTATAGTCTGTTACTCAGCTCCAATAAGTCCTGATGTTTTGGAACAATTTAGGACAAGTTTTGCAGTTTTTGATAGTCTTATAGAGCCAATAAATGTTTCAGAGCCACAGACATTCTCTCCACCAACATTTGGCTGGTGTGAATCCCCATTGTCAAATCTTGATGATATTATGTTTGCTGATATGGAACCAGAGGTCACCAACTCTCAGGTTCAAGAAGTTCCGGTTCAAGAAGTTCCAATTCCAGAAGCTTTAACTGAACAGCCTCAGGCTGAAGACTTACAGCCAAAGGCTCATCCACTTCTTTCTGATGAAGTGCTGAAATAACTAAATGCTCTCTATGACAATCCAGCAAATTCTTCTGATGATGATGATGCAGAATCAGATGACTCTGAAGATATAAGTTCTAAGAAAAGGAAAGCAAAGAAGAATGATGCTCGTCCAAAGGCTGCTCCCAAGCCAAATCCATCTGCTGATATTCCATATTATATCCTGCACAATATAACTCTCACTCCAGACACCTCCAACTGGATAAGATACTCTAAAAATGAACTGAAAGCTAGGAACAAGAGCAGGAGATACTATTCACCTCCTCAATTCAGGAGAGGTCCTCCTCCTCATGCAACAGGATCATCAGGAAGTGTTGCTCATACTCAAAAGCCTACTTCCTCTCATCATTCCAAACCTTCCTACAACAGACAACAACATAGTTCCAGCAGCAGCAGGCAGCAACAATATCAAAAGCACAGCAGACAACAGAAGACATCTGAAGATAATCAGCCAGATAAAGCAAGTCCAGAAAGGCCTCTATCTCCAGCTTGTGATCCAGAAATGGGCCCTAACTCTAGAATGGCCAGATTTCAAGAATTAATAGCTCTTTCTCAAATCAAAAAAGCTAAGGAAGAAGGACAAGACACTTCTCAGTATACTACCATGTTTTCCTACAGAAAGAAAGAGCTGGACAAATATCAGGTACACAATCTTTTTAATCCCGATACATATATGTCCTTACATCCTGAAGTAGTTGTACCAAGAGCTGCTTCTGTGACAATTATTGGAGCAAGTGATATGAACATGACAAAACAGCAAGCTGCTGATCCTAGAAGAGAAATCATTTTCACCAGACCAGCTTCAGATGAAAAGAAGAAAGAATCAAAGAAAGCCTCACAAATTTTCTTTCTATATTTAATTTGAACTGTTATTTGTTATTTATTCTTCACAAGGCACTGTTGTTAATATCTGCTGAACAATTATAATTCTGCCAGATATCTTTTTATGCTTTGTGATTTTTCTCTTTATGTTGTTCATAGTGACTGTACAACCCCGTGTCCGGCGAGCAAGTTCAACAAGGGCCAAACAGGCGAGCTCAGCGAGCTCGGCAGCAGCAGGCGAGCTCGGCAGCAGCAGGAGCGGGCCAGAGCTCGGCATCCGTCGACCGGAGATCGACGATCGACGACCCAGAGCTCGGCATTCGCCGAGCGAGCTGCAACTCGCGGCCCCGCAGTGGAGCTCGGCAGCAGCTGGCGAGCAAAGCACGCCGAAGTGGCCAGGGGTCCCAGCTCGCCCGGGGATCAGAGGTATTTTTTACTATTCTATCCCTGCTGGCCTGCCCATAGCCCTTCGAAACAGCGGAGTTTGGCTGTTGGCAGGCCCAGCCAAGGGTTCCCCGGTAATTTCAGGTCAGCTATTTTGGTTATGGGCAGTCCGGGTTTCAAAAACTATAAATAGGACCCAAGGGGTACCCCAGAAGGCAGGTTTTTTCCCTGAGCTCCTCTCCCCAAATTCTCTAAGTGCTTTCTGAGGGTACCTTAGCTCGGCTTCAGGCTAAGGAGGGGAAGCGCTCTGAGATCTTCCGGGTTTGTGGTGGGACCTCCCCGCCGAGCCCTTGGGTCTGTTTTCTCCTTGTCTAGTTGTTTTTTCTTGCAGGAGCGAAGTAGGCGCGAGACCACCCCTTTCCCCAAGGGCGAGCTCCACAGGAAGCCGGGTTCCGGTTTCAACATTTTGGTGCGGTGAGCGTGGAACGTGGTCAGCCAGAAAAGTTCCCGCGAGTTCAATGACGGGACAAGGATCCGACAGGCCGAGCTCGCCGCCCCCCCCCCCCCCCCCCCCGCCTCTCGCAACGGTGGGAATGTTCGAAGACTTCAGAAGCGAGGTGCTGAATTTGGTCAAGTTCGCACTCGGCACGCGGGCCGAGTGCTCGACTCCGGCGAACCAGATCGCGGCCGCCCCCTCATTGGGCGAGGACGCTCCCGGCAGGCGAGCTGGGAAGGAAGTGGCCGAGGAAGGCCGAGGGTGCGAGCTCCCCGGGCGCGAGCTCTTCCCAGGCTCGGCAGGCCGAGGTCGCTTCGGCGAGCTGGGCTCGCGAGACTCGCCAGCTCGCCCAGTGGGAGGAGGGAGTCCCTTCAGCGAGCTGGTCTCTTCAGCTCCAGTTCCAGATGGGTTCAGGGAGCCCGAGATGTCCTATTACACTGGGAAGGGAGACCCGGTACAGCACGTCCAATGGTTCGAGGACGTGGTCTCGATCCGTCAGATGTCGGACGGATTCAAATGTCGGCTCTTCGCCATCACCCTCCGAGAGAAAGCGAGAGAATGGTTCCACCAGCTACGGCCAGCTCTATTTATTGCTTCGAGGACTTGCGCCGAGGATTCATGCTGAGATTCACCACTTCGAAGAAGAGGAAGAAGGAGTCTGAGTCCCTGTTTCACATCAAGCAGGGGGTGAACGAGACGTTGGGAAGCTATGTGGACCGATTCCAGGAGGAAGTTACTCAGGTTCAGGAGATGCCAGGCCATAGTCTGATGATGGCCTTCACCCTAGGCCTGCAGCAGGGCTTCTTCCGGATGGAGCTGAAGAGAGTTCCCCCCTTCTCCTATGAGGAGTTGATGGAAAGGGCGGCGAGAGAGGTTGACGGGGAGGCGTCAAACCCGGAGTTTGCAAGGAAATTGGCCAGGTGGGCCACAGAGGAGGAGAGGGAGTCGAAGGGAGGAAGAGGTCAGGAGGAAAGAAGAGGGGAGCCCAGGCAGAGGGAGCAGAGGCAGCTCCAAGGGCAGCAGCAGCCGGGGTGGGGGCGTCAGGAGCCCGACCGTCGGCTAGGCTGGAGGCCAGAGTGGCAGGGGCAGGGGCCACAGAGGGGAAACTTCGGAAGAGGTCACTTCCAGGGGAGGCAAGACCAGTTCCACCCCCCAGGCTGGAGGCAGGGCCAGAGGCCCCGGCTCCCCGATCAAGAGGAGGCCATGGCCATAGCCTTGGGGGCCAGGAGAGGAGCGTGGAGGAGAAGAAGGAGGGAGGTTAGGGTGGAGCTGCCCTACTGCGACTTCCATCAGGAAGAAGGGCACGCAACAGCCACGTGCCCGGAATTCTTGGAGATGAGGGGGAACAGGGAGCAGCAGCAGCAGCAGGGGGCGCGACAGGAAGTAAGGATCGAGGAGGTCCTGCCTCGGGCGGAGGAGGATCGGTGCGAAGACCGGGTGGATGTGGGAACCCGAGGAGGGATCGGGATGATCCACGGGGGAGCAGGGATCGAGGCCTCCCGCAAGGCTAGCCTCCACACCATGTACCGGCGAAGCGTCGCCTCTACATCCCAAACCCCGCCACCAGAGGAGAGGATCACCTTTTCCAGGAGTGATCTACCAGACCACGAGGACCCGTTCTGTGATGCGCTGGTCATCAAGACGGCCATCGAGAACTTCACCGTCTCACGGATCCTCGTGGACAACGGGAGTTCCGTCAACGTCGTCTTCAAAAAGGCGTTTGACGCAATGAAGGTGGAGGCGAGAAGAGTGCTGGCCTCGGATGGCCCCCTGTTCGGGTTTTCAGGAGAAAGGAAGGAGGTAGAAGGAGGAGTCGGACTCCATGTCACCTTGGGGGGGCAGTCCCGAAACTGCAAGTTCGTCATTGTGGACGCCCCCAGCAGCTACAGCGCCATCTTTGGAAGGCCCCTGATCAGCGCCTTCCGCTGCGTCCCCTCATCTTTTCATCAATGCTTGAAGTTCAACACCGAGGGGGTCCAAGTCAGGGTTAGGGGAGACCCAAAGGTGGCGCGGGAGTGTTATGTCACTGCGGTGAACACCATCTCTTGGCAGGAGGGAGCCGAGGAGATGGGGCGAAGGATGGAGGAGGTCGAAGAGGAAGCTGAGGAGGAAGAGCTCGGAGAGAAGGGCTGCGCAGAGGAAGCGGCCGGAGGAAGTTTGGAGGTGACCGAGGTGAGGGTCGAGGAGGAAGCGATGGAGGTAGAGGTCCCCGCCCCGGAGAAAAGGGACGCCGAGGGATGGGCGGAGCAATCCAGGCTGGAGGCAGCTGAGGAGGTGGTGGAGCTGGAGGTGCTCACCCGAGGAGGAAGGGTGGAAAAGATCCGCGTCAGCGGGGGGCTGACCCCGGAAGACCAGGGCAGGATGCTGGAGTGCATCCAGAAGAACGTGGACATCTTCGCCTGGAACGCCGCGGAGATGCCGGGGGTTGACGCGGATGTGGCCTGCCACCGCCTCAACTTGGACCCGGGAACACGCCCCGTTCAGCAGAAAAAGAGATCCACGGCGGACAAGCTGGCGGAACCCATCAGGGAGGAGGTGGCGAAACTTCTCAAAGCGGGCTTCGTGTCCGAAATTCAATACCCTGGCTGGGTCTCGAACGTTGTGATGGTCAAAAAGGGAGACGGCCGCTGGCGGTTGTGTATCGATTTTTCCCTTCTTAATAAAGCTTGTCCTAAGGATTGTTACCCCTTGCCTCGGATCGACGCGCTGGTTGACTCAGCCGTCGGCTTTTCTGTAATGAGTTTTTTAGATGCATTTTCAGGTTACCATCAGATCAGGATGCACCCCCCGGACATAAAGGATGTCTCATTCATCACAAGGGACGGCTGCTACTGCTATAAGATGATGCCGTTCGGGCTGAAGAACGCTGGGGCCACCTACCAAAAAATGATGGATAGGGTCTTCAAGGAGCAGAGGGGGAGGAATCTGGAGGTATATGTAGATGACCTCATGATCAAGAGCCGGGATGTGGACTCCCACCTCCGGGACCTGGAGGAGACCTTCGCCACCCTGCGCAAGTACAAGATGCGATTGAATCCACTAAAATGTGTCTTCGGGGCCAGCAGGGGAAAGTTCTTGGGGCATCTCCTCACCCCCACGGGGGTCGAGCCGAATCCAGACAAGGTCAAGGCCATCTTGGAGCTGGGATCCCCGCGGAATGCAAAGGAGGTCCAACGGTTGACAGGGAAGCTAGCAGGGCTGAGTCGCTTCCTCTCTCGGGCAGGGGAGAAGTGCTCCCCCTTCTTCAAGACACTAAGGGGGGGTCAGAGGTTTGAATGGAGCAGGGAATGTGAAGAGGCCTTCCAGGCCCTCAAGGTGCAGTTGACACAGGCTCCGCTGCTCCAAGGACCGAAGGGAGGGGGAGGACCTGTTCTTGTATCTGGGGGTCGGGACGGAGGCCTTGAGCTCGGTCCTGGTTCGAGAAGAGGGGAAGAGACAGCTCCCAGTCTATTATGTGAGCCGGGTCTTGAGGAAGGCCGAGCTCCGGTATCCGATCTTGGAGAAGCTTGCGTTCGCCCTAATCATCTCGGCTCGGAGGCTACGACCCTACTTCCAGGCACACTCAATCCGAGTGGTGACCGACCATCCCCTCCGCAACATCTTTGAGGGGGTGGAGCATTCAGGCAGATTGGCTAAGTGGTCGGTGGAGATGAGCGAGTTCGACGTCTCCTTCGTTCCACGGCTCTCGATCAAAGCCCAGGCGATGGCCGACTTTCTTGCTGACTATGTGGTTGAAGTGGCGGAAGGAGAACTCACTCGCCCGGCTCCTTGGAAGGTGAGGGTGGATGGAGCATCAGGAAGGCATTCCTTAGGAGTGGGAGTGATCCTAGAAAGCCCTCAAGGGACCCGGATCGAGCAAACGGTGGTGGTGCACTTTCCATTACCAACAACCAGGCCGAGTACGAGGCCGTGATAGCAGGGCTTCGCCTGGCCAGGGAGCTTGGAGTGTCAGATGTGGAGGTCCTCACAGATTCCATGGTGGTAGCCTCCCAAATCAACGGGGAGTTCGAGGCAAGGGAGCCCACCCTACGATCGTACTTGGCCAAAGTAAAGGGGATCATTGGGACTTTCCAAACTTTCGCCATCCAACATGTGCCCAGGGAAGAGAATGAACAGGCCGATCAGTTGGCTAAGCATGGTCCCCAGGTGGGGGGCACCATCACCGACCTGTTCCGCCCCTCCATCGAAGAAGGAGAACTCATGGAAATCGATCAACAAGCTTCATGGATGGATCCTGTGGTGGTTTTTCTCTCCACGGGAGAGTATCCGGAGGGGGTAGACAAGAAGAAGCTGAGGCACAAGTCAGCATACTACCTCCTCCAGGACGGGCAGCTATACAGAAAGACCCTCTCAGGGATGCTGGCCCGCTGCGTAACCGAGGGAGAAGCGCGAAGGATCTTGGAGGAGGTCCACTCCGGGGAATGTGGGAGTCACTCCGGGAGTCGGACCCTGGAAGGAAGGATAGTCAGGCAAGGTTATTTTTGGCCCACCCTGGGCCGGGACGCTGCAGAATTCGCAAGGAGATGTCACAAGTGCCAACTGTTTGCCCCTCTCCAGCTACAGCCGGCCCAACGGCTCCGTAGTATCACGGCCCCATGGCCCTTCGCGATCTGGGGAATGGATCTGGTTGGGCCGTTTCCCCAAGCCAGCGGTCAGAGAAGGTTCCTCCTAGTGATGATTGACTACTTCTCAAAGTGGATGGAGGTGAAAGCGTTGGCTAAGGTGACCTCCCAGGTGATCAGGAATTTTGTATGGGGGGAGATCATCTGTCGCCATGGGCTGCCCCAGGCCATCGTCACAGACAATGGGCCCCAGTTCGCCAGTGCCGAGTTCACCAGCTTTTGCGAACAACTTGGGATCGATCTCAGGTTCGCCTCGGTCCATCACCCCAGGAGTAACGGGCAAGTGGAGGCTGCAAACAAGATCATCGTCAACCTTCTCAAGAAAAAGTGGAGAACCTGAGAGGGAGTTGGGTGGAGCAGCTTCCCGCTGTCCTTTGGGCCCTGAGGACCACTCCCAACACAGCTACAGGAGAGACCCCCTTCAAACTCTCCCACGGGTGTGAGGCAGTGCTCCCCATTGAATTCGAAGTCCAAACGCCGCGAGTCGTGGCGGCAAAGGAAGACCGCGAGGAATGGCAGGCAGAGAATGAGGAGGAACTGAGGCTCTCCCTCGACATGGTAGAAGAAGTAAGGGACCTTTCTGCCATCCGACAGGAGGAGGTAAAAAGAAGAATGGCCAAGTACTTTGACAAGCATGTCAGGATCAAGCAGTTCGTGGAGGGGGACTTGGTGTTGAAGAAAGTAGATGCAGCAGGGAGGTCAGCATCCGTGGGAAAACTCAATCCCAGCTGGGAGGGACCGTTCATTGTAAAGGTGGCCTTGGGGTCGGGGGGCTATCGACTCCAAAATGTAGAAGGCGAGACCCTGAGTCTCACCTGGAGTGGTGACGACCTCAAACGCTTTTTTCCCTGAAACATGTAAGCGACACCTTGATTATAAATAAATTCCTTCAAGCTCTCTGATATCATTGTAATTGGCCTGCATGGTGGAATGTGATGTATTTTGGACCCCGAGCAAATCCCGCTGTCAGGCTCTCACCTAGCTGACAGGGCTGGAAGTCACTCGGTGTCATCCTTGGCCTCGAGCAGATCCCGCTGTCAGGCTCTCACCTAGCTGACAGGGCTGGAAGTCACTCGATGGTGGTGGTAATGGACCCCGAGCAGATCCCGCTGTCAGGCTCTCACCTAGCTGACAGGGCTGGAAGTCACTCGGTGTCATCCTTGGCCTCGAGCAGATCCCGTGTCAGGCTCTCACCTAGCTGACAGGGCTGGAAGTCACTCGATGGTGGTGGTAATGGACCCCGAGCAGATCCCGCTGTCAGGCTCTCACCTAGCTGACAGGGCTGGAAGTCACTCGGTGTCATCCTTGGCCTCGAGCAGATCCCGCTGTCAGGCTCTCACCTAGCTGACAGGGCTGGAAGTCACTCGATGGTGGTGGTAATGGACCCCGAGCAGATCCCGCTGTCAGGCTCTCACCTAGCTGACAGGGCTGAAAGTCACTCGGTGTCATCCTTGGCCTCGAGCAGATCCCGCTGTCAGGCTCTCACCTAGCTGACAGGGCTGGAAGTCACTCGATGGTGGTGGTAGTGGACCTCGAGCAGATCCCGCTGTCAGGCTCTCACCTAGCTGACAGGGCTGGAAGTCACTCGATGGTGGTGGTAATGGACCCCGAGCAGATCCCGCTGTCAGGCTCTCACCTAGCTGACAGGGCTGGAAGTCACTCGGTGTCATCCTTGGCCTCGAGCAGATCCCGCTGTCAGGCTTTCACCTAGCTGACAGGGCTGGAAGTCACTCGATGGTGGTGATAGTGGACCCCGAGCAGATCCCGATGTCAGGCTCTCACCTAGCTGGCAGGGCTGGAGGTCACTCGGTGTCATCCTTGGCCTCGAGCAGGTCCCGCTGTCAGGCACTCATCTGGTTGACAGGGCTGGAAGTTACTCGATGGTGTCGGCCTGGAAGTCGTCAGGTGTAGGTCAAAGTCTGTGGCAGGAAACGAAGGGGAGGGGTTCTGGCAGGGCGAGCCTGGGCTCGGCGAACTCAGCTCGGCATAGCCAAGGAGGCAAGCCGGACTAGAGGGCTCTGCATGGGCGAGTTCGGGCTCGTCATTTCCGGCTCGGCATTGGAAAGTAGGCCGCGAGCCCGGGCCTCGCCAAAGACAAGCCAGACCAGGGCGCCTCGCACCCCAGGCCCATCATACTTCGAAAAATTTCTTCTTCGATGGGCACAACCTGGGTGGCTCGCGTGCGAGTAGAGGTAGGCAGATAGAAGGCAGAAGGCCGCGCGCGAGTAGTAATGGCGTAATAGGGGCGGAGAGTAACTCGCCGAGAAATCATTTGGGACTCGGCGAACACTCCAAACACACTTCGCTCGCGTGCGCGCTCTCATGATCACTCTACTCGCAGAACCTGTCTCGGCGAGGTCGCGGGAGAAAATACTCACATACATTCATGACACAATGAGCATAGTAAAAGAGGACACCGGTATGATCAAAACACTTTCATTTATTATTTACAAGCGTACAGGGAGCTCGCCTCTGCGAGTAGTCAAAAAAGAAAAAGAAAGGAACAAAAATACAGGGCCGTCAGCTGGCCTCGCCCCCTCCGCCGGACTGGTCCTCGCCGTCGCCCGAGTGGTCCTGGAAGCTCTTCCCGAACATCGCGTCCAGGCTATCCTCCTTCTCGCTGGGCGGCGTCGCCGGAAACAGACTCGGCATCAGGTCCCGAGCGGAGATCTCCCCGCATCCTTCCACCAGCACCCCTGAGTCCTTCATCATCGCGAGGGTGCACTCGGCGGTCTGGATGGAGTTGATCCGCAGTCTCTCGACGAGGTCCGCCTCGCCGAAGATGCGCGGGCACTTGTAGGGGAGTGTGGGATCGATGTCGTGCCCCGGGAAGAAGATCTCCGCCTGGCGACGCACTTCGCCGAGAAGGTGCTGGTTCTCCCCCTTCAGCTTCACGTTCGCGCTCTCCAACTCGCCAAGGCGTGCGCGCAGTTGGACGATCTCCTCCCCTCACTCGACGTCGCGAGCCTGGAGCTCCCCAGCAGCGTCGGCATCTACGGCCAGCTGCGCGCGCAGGTGGCCGTTCTCCTCCTCTAGCTCAGTGTTGCGAGCCTGGAGCTCGCCCGCCGCTTTGGCATCCTGGAAAAAAGCTCACTTAGCAGCAGCACAAAGCTTTCCAAGTAAAAGAGAGTGGTGCGTGACACTTACCAGCCCGCCAGCAGTCTTGGCGAGAAGACTATCCGCGATGCCGAGCCGCCTCGCCTGATCGGCAACCTGCTCCTTGGCGAGGTCGCGGGCCTGCTCGGCCTTTTCGAGCTGGTGGCTGATGGCGAAGCTGCGGCGCGCCAGCATATGGTGCAGCTCCAGGGTCCGCAGATGGGACTGCAGCCCCTCATGGCCGAGCTGCCGAAGGGTCGACCTCTTGTAGGCCTCGGCATCCTCCCGGCCATAAAGGCCGAAGCCGAGGGCGTAGGCATGACCGGTGGCGGGCTCGCGGTCGTGCCAGGACGGGTGCAGAGTGGAGACGGAGACTCGATGCGCGAGCTCGTCCCACTGCAGCATGGGCTCGCCCGCGGAATCCTTCCAGCGCGCGCCGAAGTTGAAGAGGGGGTGCTGCTTCGGCGGCGCGCGCTCGCGGGCAGCCCTCTTCGCTGAGGGAGGAGGGGAGATCGCAGCCGAGGAAGAGGGGGCCTTGCCACCCTTTCTGCCCTTGCTGGTAGTCTCCTTCAGCGGGCTCCCCGGGGACACGTCGGGAGGAGTCTCCGACGAGCTGATGTACTTGGGGCTGGACTGCTGTTGTTGTTGTTGTTGCCCCCGCGGAGCCAGCAGGGCTCTCCGCATCTTCTTGACCTGACGGGGGCCAGATGGCGGGTTCGACCCCGCGTCCTCAGGACGCCTCTTGCTGGAAGTGGGCTGCGAGGAGACCGTCTCATCTCGGCAGGCCGCTGCCGCCGCCCTCTCGCGAGCAAGAGGGTCAGTATCAAGCCCCGGGTCCGCAAAAGGCGGGTTCGCGGGGATTATTCGCTCCCCTGCAGAAAAATACTTGGGAAGGTTAGAAAACTCAGGGATGATAATGTGTCGAGTCCGCGAGTAGGCGAGCTCGGCAAGAGGAAGGAAGCATACCTTCGCCGGGCAGAACCGGGGGGAGCGCGTCGAGGCCCCTCCGCAGGAAGGCGACCTCGAAATCTTTGTGGAGGAAGAATTTGTGGAGCTCGGCGTCGTTGCCGGACACGGCCGGCGGGCGGTACACCTCCTCGCCTTTCTGTTGCGGCGAGTAGGGGATGTTGCCGAGATCGCCCTTGATGAAGGCGATCTTGGTCATCCAGGTGTGGTGCTTGTTCGCGATCTCGCGAACTTTGATCAAGGAGCCGCCGAAGTAGGCGACCCCGTCCGTCGTCGCCTTATAGGAGAAGAGTTTCCTGAACACCGTCAGGTTAAACTCGATCCTCTCCCGCCGGAGATAGCTCGCGAACGCCACCATCATGGCGATGGCGTTCGAGTTCAGTTGCGCGGGGACGGCCCCGTAGTATTTCAGGATCTGCCGGATCTCCGGCCACAAGGGAAGTCGCAGCCCCACCTCGAAGTGCGAGATGGGGAATGCGAGTTCGTTCTCGTAGAACGTGTTGATTGCCTCGCCCGGCCCCGGCCTGCGTGCCTCAAAGCCCGGCGGCACATACAGGGCCTTGAATTCGGCGAGCTCCTCCTCGCTGGTGTGGCCGTCAAAAAAGCAATAATCCGCGAAGTGCTGCGCGCACTTGGAGCGGCCATCAGCGTCCGGATTAGTCTTGCCCATGGTCGCAGGAAAGAAGCAAAGCACAGCGCGAGCAGAAGAAGGAAAAAGCAGGAGGGGAAGCAGAGCAATAAAGATAGTACGGGGGTAGGTGAAAGGGGGGGGCTATTTATAGGAAAAAGAATCTGAGGCAGGCTGTCACATCGGCGCATCTCGCCACCCCAGCTCGCCACCCCAGCTCACCACCCCAGCTCGCCGACTTCCGGCGCGTCCTCACTGAGGCTAAGTCAAAACATTACGGCTTTTTATTTAAATAACAAATGAAAATGTTCTAAAAATTATTCATCCCAGCAGGGGAAAGTTCGAAACAGAAAACAAGGCGCGCAAGCAGGGAGGGCACCAGGACGCGAGCGCCGGTCGGCTCGGCAGGGGAGCCCGCAAATTTACCTACCCCGGCCTCGCGATCCCCGCCCCCCAAGCTGCCGCGCGCGGAGAAGCTCGCGGATCCTTCCAGAGTTCCTTTGCGCGACCAAGAGACCGTCATCTATCTCATCCAGGAGTCGGGAAGGAGACATCAACTCGCCAGGCCGGCCGAGGCGCACCTCCTCAGCAAGGCGCGCATAGTCGCGCTGCAACGTCTCGTTGACTCCTTGCACCTCGCGCAGACCACCCACCAGCTTCTTGAGGAGCTTGACCTCCCTCCTCGACAGCTCGCCCTGATCCACCTCCGGACCCAGATAAGAGTCCAGCGAGCTCGGAGACGGCAGGGGAGAATGGTGGGCTGCCCGCGAGGACTCCTCGGCAGCCGACTGACTGGGAAGGGCTGTAAAGGCAGACGTCAGCAAGAGCAAAAGCTTGTGAAGCACAGAGTTGAGCGAAGCGGACCTGAAGAGCTCGGCGGCTCAAAGGAGATGCGAGGAGGGATGAACCTCAGGTCCTTCCCGCGACCTGGGCCGCGAGCCCCCGGCGAGATGGGCTCGAAGCCCGGGACAGGAATGGACCCCAGGCCCCCCCCCCCCCCCCCCGGCGACCGCGTCAATTTGCCGAGGGGAGTCAGGTGGTGAAGCTGGCCTCTGCGAGCTCACAGGCAGGATCCCGAAGAGGAGCGGCGGATCCCGTGGATGGTTGTCCGGGGGTGAGAGTCGCGAAGTGGCGGGCATAACCTCGCCTTGCGGCGTAGGAACCCGCGGCACGGTGCCCTCGTCATCTGGAAGGCCGCCCTGATCGTCACCAACAACAACGACCTCCCTATCATTCTCCAGAATAGTTCGAGTAGAAGAGCCGGTCTCGCGAGCCAAAGTGGCCCTCAGGTCGTGGAAGATGGGCTCGGCCGCCTCGGGAAATGGCCTTGACCTCTTGGAGCTCGGCTCGGCAGGGTCAATTTGAGGGACCTTTGCGGGGACCGCCGTCAGCGCGGCAATGCGAGCCTCGGAAGCCTGGCGGGCTCGATCTATGCGCTCTTGAATCTCCTTGGGAAGGGGCATCCTGGCAAGGCAGCAGGGGGAATGGCAAGAGCCAGGCAGCAGAGCAGGTGCATATATATAGCCGCAGGTGGCCCCCACCATAAGATTCCCTTCAACTCGCCAGCCGGAGCTCGCCGCACACTTCGGGTTGGATGTTTCTTTCCGAGCTTTTTGACAAGCTCGAAAAGAGCGGGGATTGTGTACAACCCCGTGTCCGGTGAGCAAGTTCAACAAGGGCCAAACAGGCGAGCTCAGCGAGCTCGGCAGCAGCAGGCGAGCTCGGCAGCAGCAGGAGCGGGCCAGAGCTCGGCATCCGTCGACCGGAGATCGACGATCGACGACCCAGAGCTCGGCATTCGCCGAGCGAGCTGCAACTCGCGGCCCCGCAGTGGAGCTCGGCAGCAGCTGGCGAGCAAAGCACGCCGAAGTGGCCAGGGGTCCCAGCTCGCCCGGGGATCAGAGGTATTTTTTACTATTCTATCCCTGCTGGCCTGCCCATAGCCCTTCGAAACAGCGGAGTTTGGCTGTTGGCAGGCCCAGCCAAGGGTTCCCCGGTAATTTCAGGTCAGCTATTTTGGTTATGGGCAGTCCGGGTTTCAAAAACTATAAATAGGACCCAAGGGGTACCCCAGAAGGCAGTTTTTTCCCTGAGCTCCTCTCCCCAAATTCTCTAAGTGCTTTCTGAGGGTACCTTAGCTCGGCTTCAGGCTAAGGAGGGGAAGCGCTCTGAGGTCTTCCGGGTTTGTGGTGGGACCTCCCCGCCGAGCCCTTGGGTTTGTTTTCTCCTTGTCTAGTTGTTTTTTCTTGCAGGAGTGAAGTAGGCGCGAGACCACCCCTTTCCCCAAGGGCGAGCTCCACAGGAAGCCGGGTTCCGGTTTCAACAGTGACCTCACCCAAATATGGGGAGATTGTTGGAACCCCACCTATTTTAGGGTTGATTTGGGCTAGGTTCACTATTATGATTGCTTAGATTGACCCACATTGTATAGTCTAGGGTCATAGATTTTTGTCAGAGTCTAAGTCAAGACATCAAACCTAGAATGATTGGTTTTCACCTTCAGAAGACTTAGAAGACGGAAGACCCCCAGAGAAATCAGTTTTCTAAGAGCAGAAAAAGTCGTTCAGAAATTGCTGAATTAAGCTCGACTTTCGTCGATCGGAGTTCGACGAACTCAGTTATTTCTCTGAGCTGAGTTCGACGAAATCCTAGCTTAGCTCGACGAACTCAGTTATTTCTTTTCTCACAGGTTCTGTTCGACTAATTTCCGTGCAGATTTCCAGTATTAACTAAGGCAGTTTGATTTCAAAATTTATTATATTCTCTGATAATTAATGCTCATATTCTCAAGAATATAGTTGTTTTCAAGGTAACATTAATTATGGTATTCACGGAGTAATTATTTGGCTAAATGACTGGGACAGTTGAGGAAACAAATTAAAGACAATTACTAGCCGTTCAACTCCCAAATTCTCTGCATTCAATCAAGGATAGCATTCAAAATTCAAATGCTAGTTTTCTGCAAGGAATATATATAAAGACAGTTTTCAAAAAGACAGTTTTTTACAGAGATACAAACACAGACAGACACACACAGATATACAGAGATATACATAGATTCTTACAGAGCTATTCACCATCAGCTTCAAAGTTTTCAAGGGAAAACTATTCAATATCAATACAGAAAGCTTCTGAAGATCCTCTACAATCTGAAGGCCTACACCCTGAGCAAATCTCTCTTTCTCCTAAACCATTCTACATCTCAGGGGGGAGCTTTGACAACATCAAATCCACTAGTCTTCTCTTAGACTGTTGACAGAGAAGAACATCATCACTTTTCCTTTTTCACTAGTCTCTATTTGGTTGTCAAGTCTCCTGATCAAAAGACTTGGATTGGTTTTTGGGCACATGATCAAAAGCTCAATGGGTTGTGAAATCTCCCTTGAAATAGATCCTGTGGTGACAGGGCACCTGAGCAAAAACCTGTGGTGGCAGTGCACCTGATCAAAAACCTGTAGTGGATTCCTACCAGGGTGGTAGAAGAGTGGATGTACCCAGTTTTGGGAAACTACTATAAAATCTGTGTCGTCTGGATTGCTCTATTTGTTTATTTGCTGTGCTGTGATTGTTTTTGTTTTTATTTTCTCTCTATACATATTGTTAGAGAAATAGGATATATTGTAAAGGGCCCATTAATTTGGCTCATTTTATTCTCTCTTGCTTTAGTCTCACATCTCTTGTATAGGACCTTTCTCCTCTCTCCTCTCCTATATATATGTTCTCATACTTGTTTTTCATAAATGGAAAAGTGTTTATAAGGTTTGGGATCATTTCTCTACATGGTATCAGAGGCTGCGGTCCTCTAGCTGCGGTCTTCCCTTGTCTTCAAACCGCCCAGCCCGCCTTCCCCAGCGGCCTGCCTTTCTGTCCGCTCTGGTCTCCGCTTCTGTTGGTCGCGCGATTTGTTCTAGCCGCTCGACTTCCTACTCGCGGCCTCTCTCCTCTAGCCGCTCGAGTTCCTACTCGCGGCCCCTCTCTTCTAGCCGCTCGAGTTTCTACTCGCGGTATCTCTTCTCTAGCAGCTCGGCTGCCTCCCGCGGCCTGCCTCTCGCGGGCTGTTCGTTTCTATCCGCTTGACTCTGCGGTTTGCCCCTCTCAGTCCGCTCCTTTTCCGCTGCCTCCTGTTGCTCTCTTTCTCCCGTGGATCCACCCCCCCTGCTTCTTATAGCCTTCTCTCCTCCAAATTCCGTGGGGCCCCCTTCTCTCATATTCTCCGATGTCCGCTGCGGACTCCTTTCTCGCTGCGGCCTGTCTTCAGTCCGCTGCTTTGCTCTTCGCTACCGCCTGTCCGCGGGCTGCCTTGCTCGCGACCTGTTCCAGCTCGCCGGCTTCTGCCTTCTCCATCTGCTTGTCTCTCTACTCGCGGTTTGCCCTGTTCGTTGCTGTGCTCCGCCTGACCGTGCGGGCTGTTCTTATCTCACCCGCATCTTGGTCGCGGTCTCCTGCCTTCTCTTCTCTGTCATCGCGGCTTGCCTCTGCCTGCTGCGGACTTCTTCTCCCTGTCCGCTTCGCCTTTGGTCGCGGCCTCCTCCAGCCGCTTGTGGTTTCACACCTTGACCGGGCGGTCTCTGCTCTAGTCGCGCGGACTCTCCTCTTTTACGGACTGCTCTTGTCCGCCGGCCTTCTCCTGTCTGCTGCGACCTGCTCAGCTTTCTGCGGCCTCTGCTTGGTTGTTCTGCTTGGTGCTCGGCTTGGTGCTCCTCTGCGGCCTCTGCGGCCTGGTCTTTGGCAACCCCTATCAGGATGTGTGCCTCTTCCGCACTAATCACCCCACCTCTGGGCTTTGTGTGTATATCTCTGATTGCGGAAGCTCCTGTCTTGTTCACAGTTCCTCATGGATTTTGGACTCCGGTGCGACGCACCACATTACCCCACTACAGCCTTCACACTACCTGGCCTCCGCGCATCCTAAGTTCATCACTGTTGCAAATGGGGATACCACTCCCGTCTCTGGATCCGCTGACATCCCTCTTACTCCCTCTATTACACTTCGCTCTGTTCTTCATGTTCCCGGCTCTCCTTTTAATTTTCTCTCTATTAGTCGTCTAATTCACAACCTCAATTGTGACATAACTTTTTCTTCCACTTCTTGTGTTGTGCAGGATAGCAAGACGCAGAACATCCTCGGTACCGGGCGGCTGTCCAATGGGCTCTATATTTTCAGTTCCCCTTCTCTCACGGCTCTCTCCACCATCTCTTCTGTTGAATGGCATCGTCGTCTTGTGCATGCTCCTCTTCCAATTCTCCAGAAAGCTCTTCCTGATGTTTTCCTTTCTGAGTTTTAGTGTTAGTCTTGCATTTATGGCAAACAACATCGTGTCTCCTTTACCTCCCCTAGTACTCGGTGCGATACCCCATTCTCCTTAGTCCATTCTGATATCTGGGGGCCATATAAGCTCCCGAGTGTTTTTGGCTATCGGTATTTTGTCACATTTATCGATGACTACTCACGCGTTACCTGGTTATATTTACTTCGAGATCGTACTGAACTTCCCTCCACTTTCCGTGCCTTTCTGGTAGAGATTCGTACTCAGTTTTCTACCTGCGTCAAAATTTTTCGTACCGATAATGCGCACGAGTATACAGGCCGCACCTTCTCTAATATCTGCACCGAGTTTGGTATTGTTCATCAGACCTCATGTGCATATACTTCTCAACAGAACGGCGTCGCCGAGCGGAAGAATCGACACCTTCTCGAGGTCGCCCGCTCTCTCATGTTTCAGATGCACGTTCCACCTCTCTATTGGAACTTTGTCGTCTCTACTGCCTGTCATCTCATCAACCGCATGCCCTCATCCACCTTGAACTTCGTGGCTCCTGTCACTCTTCTCTTTCCTTCCAAGGCTCTGTTCTCTCTCACGCCCCGAGTCTTTGGATGCACATGCTATGTTCATAACCTGGCTCCGCCCACTGACAAGCTCGTTCCCCGAGCAACCAAAGTGATGTTTGTTGGTTACTCCCGCACCCAAAAAGGATATGTCTGCTATTCTCCTGCCAACGGTAAACTCATCTCTGCAGATATCACCTTTTGGGAAGATCAACCCTTTCATACCCTCTCTACAGACTCTTTTCTTCCTCCTCTCATTCGGCCTGTCGTCCCCGTTACGTCTCCCTCCCCTCCTCTACTTCCAACACCCCCCCCCCCCCCCCGCCAATCCGTCCTACGCCGCCTATCATCCAGGTGTACTCTCGTCGCCCTCCGAGCTCTCATGCCCTGCCACGGCCTCCCTCTACCGATGTGATTTCGCGGTCTGCTGATCCGGCGCCTATCTCCACAGCTCATCTCATGGCGAATTATGTCTCGTTACATCGTCTGTCCCCAACCCTTCACACATTTGCTACTTCATTGTCCTCTATTTCTGTTCCTAATTCTGTGCACGAAGCTTTGCAACATCCGGGTTGTCGTGCTGCCATGGATGAAGAAATGCGCGCTCTTTGGGCGCATCAGACTTGGGATCTGGTCCCTCTACCACCGGGGCAGCCTACCGTTAGTTGCAAATGAGTTTTTGTCATCAAGCATGCTTCCGATGGGACGGTTGACCGTCTTAAGGCCCGACTGGTGGCTCGTGGCTTTACTCAACAACACGGTCTCGACTATGAGGAGACCTTCTCTCCGTTCGCCAAGCTCAACACGGTTCGCGTACTTCTCTCGGTCGCTGTGCATTGTCGGTGGCCCTTGCACCAACTCGATATCAAGAATGTGTTTCTCAATGACGACCTCCAAGAAACCGTCTATATGCAACAACCTCCCGGGTTTGAGACCACGGGGGAGTCCAGAGTTTGTCATCTTAAGAAATCTATCTATGGTCTCAGACAATCCCCGTGGGCATGGTTCGATAAGTTCAGTAAAGTTGTTCAGGCAGTTGGTTTTACTCGGAGTTCGGCAGACTTCTCTCTGTTCACTTGACATAGAATAACAGACACGGTTCTCCTTTTGGTATATGTTGATGACATCCTAATCACAGGCGATGACTCCAAAGGGATACTCGAGGTCAAACAACATCTTAGCTCTGTTTTCCAAACAAAAGATCTGGGCAACCTTCGATACTTCCTTGGCCTTGAAATTGCAAGACGTCCTTATGGCTTTGTCATATCCCAACGAAAGTACTGCCTTGACCTTCTCCGTGATGCGGGCTACTCCGGGTGTAAACCTGTAGATACACCGATGGATGTCAATCACAAGCTATGTGCCCACGAGTCTGACTCTGATGACCTGCTTTCAAACCCTGAGTATTATCGACGGCTTGTAGGAAAACTGATATATCTGACAGTTACAAGACCTGACATCTCATTTGCTGTCGGAGTAGTCAGTCGGTATATGCATGCTCCTCGAGGATCTCATTTACAAGCCGTGGAACGGATCCTCAGATACCTGAAGAATGCACCAGGACAAGGGTTGGTATATAAACCATCTTCCCATCTATCTCTTGTTGCATATTCTGATGCGGACTATGCGGGCTCCCTGGATGATCGGCGCTCTACTACGGGTTTTTGTACCTACTTTGGAGGGAATCTCATTACATGGCGCAGCAAGAAACAATCTGTTGTTGCTCGCTCTTCTGCTGAAGTTGAGTATCGTGCAATGGCCGCCGTTGTTTCTGAACTCACCTGGCTGGAGGCTCTTCTTGGTGATCTAGGGGTCACCTTATCCTCGCCAACTGTTCTACTTTGCGATAGTCAGGCCGCAATCCACATTGCGAAGAACCCAGTTTTTCATGAAAGGACCAAACACATTTAAGTTGATTGTCACTTCATCCGTGAAAAGGTTCAGTTAAAGAAGTTAGAGCTAGAGCATGTTCCCGCTTCTAAGCAAGTTGCTGACATCCTAACCAAGGCATTGCCCCGGCATTTGTACCATCAGTTCTTATCCAAGCTTGGTGCCTACGATTTGTATGCTCCAGCTTGCGGAGGAGTGTTAGAGAAATAGGATATATTGTAAAGGGCCCATTAATTTGGCCCATTTTATTCTCTCTTGCTTTAGTCCCACATCTCTTGTATAGGACCCTTCTCCTCTCTCCTCTCCTATATATATGTTCTCATACTTGTTTTTCATAAATGGAAAAGTGTTTATAAGGTTTGGGACCATTTCTCTACACATATAACTATCACTTATTTTAATTTCGCTATAAAAACTAATCAAAATTTTTATAATACTCTATTCACCCCCCTCTAGAGTTAAGACAGATCTATCCCTCACTTTCAATATCCACAACAGTGCCTAAGATAAATCAACCATTAAAGTCGGTCATGCCGCTTTCCAAAGATGGATATAGCCGTTGCTGGTGTCGATTTATAAAAGCGGAGTGGGTGACATTCTTACAAGAACTTTTGCCACAACTTTTACAAGAACTTTTTGCCAATTTCTCTAAATCCTAATTTCGTAAAAGTCGGCCAGCAGAGCAGAGCAAATTTCTCATCATCTTCAAGCCTGTTATTCTACACAAAGGACATCTTTCTCAAGCTTGAAGAAGAAGAACTCTGCTAGATACAACACAGTACAGGCTGAATAAAATCTAAAAAATTATCTTCCTGTAACTGTGTTGAAGAAGGGATGTTTTTTGATTCAGCCAAAGAAGAAGACTCAGAGATTTTCTTTTGAGTCAAATTTCTCAAACATTTATTCAATCTTGTAGAATCTCACTGAGATCTGGGTGTAGACCTATTTTATAAAGGCTGAGTGTAGGACTGTGAGTAGTCTGAGTTTTATGAGTGTGATGCACTTTGAGTTGTAGGGTCCTGGGAAGGGTCTGAGGTAAGGCTTGTGCCTGAGGTAGGATCTTTGTGAAGATCTGAGGTAGGAGACTAGTTGGGTCTCTGAGCTGTAGGAGTTGGAAGACTCTGAGTTGTAGGGCTATCAAGTCTGAGGTAGGAGACTGGTGATTGTCTCTGAGGTAGGACTGTGAGCAGTCTGAGCTGTAGGAGTGGAGAGCACTCTGAGTTGTAAGATCCAAGGAAGGGATCTGAGGTGTAAGATTTGTTTGATCTGAGTACTGGAGGAGTTGACCGAATCTAGCTCATTGCTAGATAGGTGAAGGGGGAAAGTGGTTGTGATGCAGGACGGCGCGTAGGGTTTGCGTGCCTATCGACTTTTTCAAAGAAACTCTAACTGAATGCAACGAAATATGTTTTTTTTAAAAGAAGATTTGAGCGGGCGTTGCACAGAGTTTATGAAATTAAGCAACGTAATTTTATAAAACATGAATTTCACCACGTTGTTAGAAAATGAATTTTCTTAATAAAATGGTTCAATTTTAAATCCGGGAAGTAAGCTCGCAACTTTCGTTCTGTTCTCTTTGTCGAAGCACAACAGAAATCGTGAACTCCAAATACGTTTTCGTTCGGAGTTTTCGACGTAGCGTTCGCTGACAAAACTCGGGCGAAACCCAGTAATGAGTCTATTATCCTACGAGAAAAAATAGAGGCACACACAAAGAAAGAGAGAAACAATTACTCATGAAAAGAGACGTCTTTCCGTATTCGAAGTTGATGACGATCACGCGAGTAACTTCTCGTCACCTTTGATCTTCCACTCCGAGGTCGGCCGCTATCGCACACGGTCACCAAGGAGAAACTTTGTTCACTCTCACACGAAAGTGATTCCACGAGATCACCCACTCTAGAGAAGCCACAAACTTAACAAACCTAAAATTCACTCGATTTTACACAAGTGGCTCCACGAAATCTCAATCATTCAAGGTGGATCCACGGAATTTCTCTAATAATAATAGTATATCTAATTTACTCCTAATCCCACTAGCAAGCAATAGATTAACACACCTTTACCTAAACTCTAACAAGTTGATCCTCCCCTCTCTAGGAGGCAAACAAATTCACAGCCGCAAATTTCTTATTACTATTCACGGAATTCATAGAGTAAGCATGGTAAAATTAATTTTACTGTTTATCTCCTCTGATTACTCCCGCCACAGCTGCAGAACTAACACACGGGAACAACAGCCTTCATCACACGCCTAACACCTACGGGAGACATGGCAAGATCTCACAGCAAGCAGGGTTCACACAGCAAATACTTTAATATTTCAACATCAACAATCTCTGGAAAAGAAAACTAAAGCAGCCCCATTTATAGGGTTCGAACAGAGAAGAGAGAAAAAAACAAGATAAACTGCAAGAGAACGGCCATGGCGGTTGCTGGATCAAGCGGTCATGGCAGAAGTTGTGGCCGACGGTTAGAGCTCCGGAGGAGGTGGCGGCGTCGTGGGATTACACGCGTGCAGTGTTGCGTTGATCGCCATGACTGAGCCGGGAGATCGGGAAGAAAACTGTGCTCCGTGCCTTTGGATCGGGAAAACCGGGAAGATGTACAGTGGCAGAATCGGGGCCGGCCTCCTTTTTTAACCTAAGCATACATCTTATATATATGTATATATATATATACGAGTCGCAGGCACGGGCCTCCGGCCCGATGGCTACGCGCCACAGTACCTGGCCACCGACGGCGGGCTTCGTCCGCCCCCCGCAGGGCTTTTTGGTTTTTTATTTGATTTTTGTAATTTTTTTTTAAAAAAGGGCGGTCTCCTCCGTACGGGCAAGGGAATTTGAGAGTCAAGATGATCTCAAAACGAAAAGTGATCAACATGAAAGTTGTAGATCTCGGCGAGACGAACAACTTTCATGTTGATCACCTTTTGATTTGAACCCGTCTTGGACCTCGATTTGGGCCCCGAAATCGGGGGCGGCGGAACGGTTTACTGTAGCAGTTCCGCCGCCTCCGATTTCGGGGCCCAAATCGAGGTTTAAATCGGATCCAAATCAAAAAGTGATCAACATGAAAGTTGTTCGTCTCGCCGAGATCTACAACTTTCATGTTGATCACTTTTCGTTTTGAGACCATCTTGACCCTCAAATTCCCTTGTCCGTACGCCCGTACATAATTATGATATGCCTGCACCCGCCTATTAGTCTCACACTGCCTGTAATAAGAAACCTAACGGGTTTAAATATAGGTTATCAGAACACGTATTTGAAATCATTGGATTGGCGGGCTGACGGGTCAGCGGGCTAGCGGGCCAGCGGGTCCGAGGGCTGGCGGGACAGCGGGTTATAGCGGTCTGGGCGGCTCAGCGGGTTTGCTGCTGTGATCCGATGGTCAGTTTTTCCTTATTTTTAGAATTTCATAGGGGCAAAAATGTAATTTTACATAACCTAGTTAGTAGGTTTATGAGACCTATTAAAATGTGGAGAGATGATGCAGTATGATTGAGTTTGATCGGACGGCAGCAATATTATCATACCATAATCGGATGGCTATTGTAATTTCGAACTCATCCACTTATACTTCCTTTAGAGTAGTAAAGATTACAAACACAAAACAATTTACGATAAATTATAAAATAACACAATGCGAAGTGCAAGACTTAAGGCCGATAAGGGTCCGGTTGGGTGTGACGTCGGGTACTTTTGCGACGACATGATCTGAGCTAGTCTCCACCAACTCTCCCCTCTCGAAATTACTCATCTCTGGTGAGTGCTTCGAGCGGTATTGCTGTAGAAGATCAACATCCATGCGCTGTAACTCCTCGGCCAAGACCTAACTGGTCTCGGTCTCTGATCTGTCATGCCAACGAACCAAGTATCTCTGAAAACCACCATCAGTAGTGGTCGATGTCTCGTCATCCAATATCTGCTCAGGAACCAAAATCTGTCGCAAAAGTCGATCAATAGCTCTGGGAACTGGTATAGTAGACTCATCTGGTATCTCATGCTCAACCTGAAAGCTGTCAGTGGAAATGGGAGGAACTGCAGTGGATGTGTCTGTAGCGGAATGAGTGTCGGTATGTCCTGAATGTGGCTCCTCACTCTCACTCACCAACCCAGAAGAATCAAATGGAGGAAAAGGCAATGGAGATTCTAAAGACTCATGCGAGTAATCGTAGAATTAAGTCAGATTTGCTACGTTAAAAACATGATTTGCTCCCCAAACGGAAGACATCTCAAGTTCATACGCGTTTCGCCCAATCCGCTTTACTACTCGAAAGGGTTCAGTTCTAGAGTAACTAGCTTCTTTACGGTACCCGAAGGTAACCGTTCCGGATCTAGCCGAACCATCAACAAGTCATTCATTTTAAAACTAGTAGTCCTTTTTATGCTTTTTTAATTTGAGTTGCATAAAAATCAATTGTACTTATGCAATTTTCCGCTTAAAATTTTTTTATGCAAATCATGCAAATGCAAAACATGACTATAACACGACTAACGTCACAAGCCAATGGTTTCAGATACTAAAAGCAACTCCTGAGAGAGGTACGTGATTAGGAGACTCGGAGGGGGAGTCATAAAAGAATTCATCGCGGGGGCGATGAACACTCAAGTGCAAATCAGATACAATAGTGACCAGATGTGTCATCATGGTGTGCGAACTGTCTCTGCAAGTGCGGGTGATAAGTATCAACGAATTAACGAGTGCACCCTCAAACTCGATGGTGATGCTAAGGATAGATACATCCCAAATGTGCGGTGAACTCATATGTGGTTCATCTGCGGGTTCACCGGGGGGGGGGGGGGGTATAGCAAAATTTGTCACAAATGCAACACGTACAGACGTAGACTCCACAGACATATGAAGGGCTCTCATATAAACGATAATGCTCGTGAAGTATGACAACAGTGATAAATGTACTAAGGGAAAGTG
Organism: Platanthera guangdongensis; assembly: GCA_039583875.1. Taxonomy (NCBI): domain Eukaryota; kingdom Viridiplantae; phylum Streptophyta; class Magnoliopsida; order Asparagales; family Orchidaceae; genus Platanthera; species Platanthera guangdongensis. The sequence goes on from CM077162.1 coordinate 19,727,061, forward strand.
AGGCATCAGGAGGCTCACCAGGTGGGACATCTGAAAACTCATCTAGAGTGCGAGTGACCAGATGACTATGATCAAGCCCTAATATATAGATGTCACACTCAAAATCATCTCTTTGAAGCACTATTGACATCAAAGGCGACAATGGAGCAGGTATCCATGTCTTAAAACCTATAAATGTACTACTCAGATAAAACTCATCCACACAAGGACGAGGTAGCTCATCTGGAGGCTCAATAGGAGGGTCGTCAAATGACCCATCAGTGGAGTGATCGTCCTCCAGAAATAAACCATCAGAAGGGATCATACTCACAGAAAGGATATGGGTGACTACCTCAAGATCACTACTAAACTCTCGACTCCTAATCGTAATGTCACTCGGTGCGTCATCGGGTGTGGTGATGTGACTCGATGCGTGATCGGGTGTGGTGATGTGACTCGGTGCACCACCAGGTGAAGTGTGCAAGGAATCTACACTCAAAAGAGAGCTAGTAGATATCGAATCAAGGACGGGTTCACTAAGTGGAGCAGACTCACGTGGGGGTTGACTCCACATATCATGTACTAGAATATCAGTCAGAGTGGGTGATGTCTCCCTGCTGTGGGCAGTGGAATGCTCTTGTTGACCCTTAATATCTATCATCATGTTCACCTTCAGAACATTAGGAGGATCACTAGGTGTGATGTACTCTTGACGACAATGACCTATATGGGTATTTCGAGGGTAGTCATTATGATTGTTGTCACGACCCGTCTCGACAAAAGTAAGAGTGCGCTTCGGGAAGGTCGTGATGCCACAGGCATGGGCAGAAAGAAAGTCGTGTCTGCTAAGCCCGATGCAGAGAATGCTGAAAATAATTTTAAAATAGTTAATTTGGAGAAAAACAGTTTGATTTTATTGCGGAAGCTATTAGAGTTTAAAACAATGAGATTTTTAAGTGCACATGCAATTTTTTTGAAAAATCATGTTTTACAGGTCACTACTATAGTTTTCATGCAATTATGATTCAACAGATGGTGCACATGCATTAATCTCAAATTCTAGTACATAAGTATTTAAATAGCCTAGCTGATATCAGAGAAAATGTCTGATTGCAATTATTACATAAAAGAATTATTTGACAGAAAAAGAAATGTAAACATAGAACCTGGAACTTTAAGCAGATTGGGCTCGAGGACCTGGCGGCGTTGCACGAACACTAAGGCAATTACAAAACAGAAAGGAAAAGTCTCAGAACATTGAAATAAGCAGAGTGAGAAAAGTAAAGTATAAAACAGTAATAGAAGTAAAAATGTATGAGTATACCAGTTTCTTATGAAGCAAAACTATTCAAGACAAGCAAATAAAAGAACTAAACAGAACAAGTTGGTTTATTAGACTACTCTGGAGTATAACATATGGACAGATCAAGAAATGTCATTAGTTGTAATCAGTGAAAGGTAGAAGTGTTTTATTTGATGCACGAGATTCTAATGTAAGTGTAAATACAAGTCTTATTAAAATGGTTATGCTTTTTATGACCATTTATTAGTTTTCGTTGTCAGTCAAGCGGAAACTCGAGTTAAGGCGTCACATCAATTTAACACTACTTTTCACTGATTGCTTATGATATTAATGACTTTAAGGATTCATGATTTAGGAGATTCCTAACATATCAAGACCTGATACAAATTTAGCGATTCAGTTGTACAAGATTAGAGTCCATAAACGCGTTAAGAGAGTAATTGAGTTATGGAACAACATTCGCTCAAGTCTTGGAACAGACCTAAGAAACAGAATTCGATGACAAAAGATTCGATGACACAAACAAAACTAGATAGGGAGCAATTTTTTTTGCGGGTTCAAGTATTTACGAGTGGTATGACTGCTACTATACATCATTTTTCTCGGATACCAAAATACTTAATTAGATTATTTCATTTCGATGCACGATCATCTTCCAAGTAAACATTTATTCGATACGACTCCTTTATATAAAATCACAGATCATCAATTTGTTTACTATCTAGAATCATTATCCAATACGATTAAGACACTCATTGCACATGCCCAACAATCTATCGTTCTTCCAATTATGTCATAATTCAGCAAATCTCTCATCTAAGCAAATATCCAAGTAAAAACCATCCACGGTCACAATTTCATGTAATTCCACATATTAAACCTTAAATTATTAAATTATCAAACTGGGCAGTCAAGATTTAAATTCATTTGACAAACCAGACATCGCAAGGTGAAATCATATAATCGTAAGCGCAGACAAAACAATTAGGATGCAAATCCAATTAATAGATCAATACATACAGAAAATGCAGTCATGAATCATAGAACATAGGAATTATTTAAAATTCGATGCTTTCAAGAGAGAGAGAGATCTCTACTTGCCTTAAATAAGCTTGAATCTGTCGGAGGCGACTGAGCGGCGCAAGCAAGATTTAGAAACCCTAACTGGACCTGTACAAGAACGATGAAAACGACACAGCAAATCAGCAATATGCTAACACAGGCAATTATTCGCTACAAAATTGAATCAAAGGCGGCTAAGAGATTTACCTCCCTCATGAGTGAGGGGAGAAGAGATTTCATACGAAGACAGAAACTTGGCAACGCTTGGATAGGGAAAACCCTAAATTGGAGAGAGCTTCATTCACAAACTGTCAGTTGACGCGACGAACGATGCCGGAAATCACAAATACAGCAAGGATTAGTCGAGTATACGACGAACGCAAATTAGGTCGACACAAAAATATTTATTTGCAGAGCAAAAATTTAACGAATAATCTCAATAAAATTTGAAAAGAGGAAAAAAGAGATTTATTACCCGAGGAGGTCAAAATCGGGTTCGAGGAGCCAAATTTGAGCACACCCAGCAAACCCTAACTGCTCTCTTGCAGATCTGAAGGAGAGCCAAGATTAGGGTTGCTGGGGGGGAGAAGAGGCGGCTGATGGCCTTGAGAGGAGGGAAGAAGGCCTGCCTTTGCTGAACGGAGGAGAGGAGGTTGCTGACCCTAAAGGAGATGGAAAAGCAGCCGGCGGCCACAGCAGGAGAAGCAGGAGATTGTCGACCCCTTGCAGAGGAGGAAGCGCAATGCGGCGGCGGCAGCAGGAGGCACAAGCGACGGGATCGAGAGTCGGTGCAGGAGCGGGAGGCGGAATCGGGTGTGGGATTAGGGGAAAAGGGCTTGAGACTCGCGTGTTTGAGGGATGCGGAAGTACGGATCGGGAGAAAAAGGGGGATCGGCTCGGTTTAAGTAAGTGGGGAAATTAGGTATAGAGGGTAAACCCTCTTATTAAATACAAGTTCGTCACTAACATTATTATTATTATTGGAATCGGGTTGTTACAATTGTTCATAACCTAATCATGTCGTGCTCGCAGATAATCATGTGTCCTACGAACATGTGGTGGTGGTCACACATATGCAGTCTCAGATTCCTCATAAAGGAGACGTGTAGTATCGACATTAGGCGTCATACTGAACTCTATCCTCATAATATGGTGTCGAAGGGCCACTAGGATCCATTCGGGTACATGGATAATAACGACGATAGTCATCGTACTGACCATCTCTAGCATAATGAGAACGTGTTGGTGGGTCAACACGTCTCTGGAAGTGGTATACGGTGATCGAGTATAATCATCGAAGTATCGTAAAGATCTTTGTGATGGATCTTTATAGGAGTGAGTGTAAATGTAGTCGTGATCCTCATATAGCGAATTGCTCATAAATGTAGATTTATCTACATAGTGGTATGGGAGTTTGTGACGGGGACGAACATAATGCTCGTCTCGAATTTGAGGCGGCATTGACGCTTGAGGGGGTATTTCTAAGCTATTCACCCTCCCTCTAAAGTTTTCTAATGTTTCTCGCATGAATATATTCAACTCGGCCATTTGGTGGGTGAATATAAGAAACCACGGGGGTGGTTCATTCCCTTCGTTTTCACGACTCGGTTGATCTCGTTCAACTCGACGCATCCTACTACTATACAGATGCATGTAAACACAAAAGTCAAATGCAATGATGAGGCTAAAAAAATTCTCTTTTTTTGGAAAAATTTTAAAATGATATGCGGGTTCCTATTCTACGCTAGGCGGATCTCAAAACTTAGAAAAATTTTGGAACCTCCCTCTGATATCAAATTGATGCAGGACGGCGTGTAGGGTTTCCGCGCCTGCCGGCTTTTTCTAGGAAACCCTAACTGAATGCAACGAAATATGTTTTTTTAAAAAGAAGATTTGAGTGGGTGTTGCACAGAGTTTATGAAATTAAGCAACGTAATTTTGTAAAACACGAAATTCACCACGTTGTTAGAAAAATTAATTTTCTTAATAAAATGGTTCAATTTTAAATCCGGGAAGGAAGCTCGCAACTTTCGTTTCGTTCTCTTTGTCGAAGCACAACGGAAATCGTGAACTCCAAATACGTTTCCGTTTGGAGTTTTCGACGTAGTGTTCGCTGATAAAACTCGGGCGAAACCTAACAATGAGTCTATTATCCTATGAGAAAAAATAGAGGCACACACAAAGGAAGAGATAGAAACAATTACCCACAGAAAGAGGCGTCTTTTCGTATTCGAATTCGATGGCGATCACGCGAGGAACTGCTCGTCACCTTCGATCTTTCACTCCGAGGTCGGCCGCTATCGCACACGGGCACTAAAGAGAAACTCTGCTCACTCTCACACGAAAGTGGTTCCACGAGATCATTCACTCTAGAGAAGCCACAAACCTAACAAACCTAAAATTCACTCGATCTTGCACAAGTGACTCCACGAAATCTCAATCATTCAAGTTGGATCCGCGGAATTTCTCTAATAATAATAGTATGTCTAATTTACTCCTAATCCCACTAGCAAGCAATAGATTAACGCACCTTTACCTAAACTCTAACAAGTTGATCCTCCCCTCTCTATGAGGCAAACAAATTCACATCCTCAAATTTCCTCTTACTATTCACGGAATTCATAGAGTAAGCACAGTAAAATTAATTTTACTGTTTATCTTCTCTGATTACTCCCGCCACAGCTCCAGAACTAACATACAGGAACAGCAGCCTTCATCACACGTCTAACACCTACGGGAAACATGGCAAGCTCTCACAGCAAGCAAGGTTCACACAGCAAATACTTCAATATTTCAACATCAACAATCTCTGGAAAAGAAAACTAAAGCAACCCCATTTATAGGGTTCGAACAGAGAAGAGAAAGAAAAAAAACAAGAAGTCGTGTCCGACGGTTAGAGCTCCGGAGGAGTTGGCGGCGTCGTGGGATTACACGCGTTCAGTGTTGCGTTGATCTCCATGACTGAGCCGGGAGATCTAGAAGAAAACTGCGCTCCGTGCCTTTGGATCGGGAAAACTGGGAAGATGTACAGTGGCAGAATCGGGGCCGACCTCATGTTTTAACCTAAGCATACATCTTATATATATATATATATATATATATATATATATATATATATATATATATATATATATATATATATATACGAGCATCTTCGCACGGGATACGCTCGTGCTCGATGCTCTCGGGCGGCCTTCGGCCGCATCAGACGGGCTTCGCCCGTGCTTGATGCTTCGGGTGGTCTTCGGCCACATAGAAGCAGGCTTCGCCCGCATCCACATAATCCACCATCTCGGCGCCGCACCCGCCACTCGCGGCCCCCCGAAGCAAAATTATTCTGATTCGGACTCCGGGGGCCGCAAGTGGCGGGTGCGGCTCCGAGATGGTGGATTACGTGGATGCGGGCGAAGCCCGCTTCTATGCGGCCGAAGACCACTCGAAGCATCAAGCAGGCGGGCGAAGCCCGTCTGTTGCGGCCGAAGGCCGCCCGAGAGCATCGAGCACGGGCGTAGCTCGTGCGAAGATGCTCGTGTGTGTATATATATATATATATACATAACGTAAATGACGGGCTTCGCCGCCCCCCGACGTTGAGTGCACTCTCAACGCCTGGACAGGCGTTGAGTGCACTCTCAACGCCTGGACAGGCGTTGAGTGCACTCTCAATGCCTGGACAGGCGTTTGTGCACACGCAACGCCTGGACAGGCGTTGAGTGCACTCTCAACGCCTGGACAGGCGTTTAGTGCACACGCAACGCCTGGACAGGCGTTGAGTGCACTCTCAACGCTTGGACAGACATTGAGTGCACTTAACGCCCCTGAGATTATTTAGTTATTTAATTAAATTATTAAAAAACAAAATTAAAAACAAAATCTCGGAAACAACCCCTCCGCTTCCGCCTGCCCGGTCCCTCTGTCGCCGCCGGCGGAGCCGCCGACGACCTGCCAGGCGCCCACCGGGTGGTTTGCCAGCCTCCGGCGAACCCGCCGGTGGCTGCCCGGCAGCGAGCGGGCAGGGCCACTGCCAGCGGAGGCCTTGCCCGTGAGCCCTAAACTGGGGCTTACGGGCAGGGCCCCCGCCGGCGGTGGCCCTGCCCGCTCGCCGTCGAACAACACCCGGCGAGTTCGCCGGAGGCCGGCGAACCCCCCGGTGGGGGCCGGGAAGGCTGCCCGCGGCTTTGCCAGAGGCGGCGTGGTGAAACTGTGAAGGCGCGGGGGGGGGGGGGGGTGCAAAATTTCCTATCGGGATATTGGAGAGATGCAGCCAAAATTTATGTAAAGTTGCAGGGGTAAAATCGACGTGCCCAATGTAACAGACACGTTTCCTGTAGCAAGGGTACTTTAGCAATCAAGTATTTGCATATATTAGGAGAGAGATATATATAACTATGCATATATATATATATTTATTTATTTAATAACATTTAAATCTTTTTTGTATATATATATACATATTTATAACTTTATATATATATATATATATATATATATATATATATATATATATTACAAACACGCAAAACAATTACGATAAATTATAAAATAACACTACGCGAAGTGCAAGACTTAGGCTGATAAGGGTCCGGTTGGGTACGACGTCGGGTACTTTTGCGACGACTTTATCTGGGCTGGTCTCCACCAGGATGTAACACCCCATCCCAGTTAACAACAATTCAACCGGCCGGGTCAGCGATATGAAGTAAACTAAGAAACGGTTTTAAAACTAGCACATAGCAAGTGAAAAGGGTAAATACTGAAAAGTAAAACTTAAATCAAAAGTTGCATATATGACTATGGTTAAAAGTGTACCTCATCCTGATGATTTCACAGAGCCACTACAATGGAATAGGAAACATAAAACTGCATATCTGAAGTATTACAGAAAGTTTGGTACATATATTATTTTATAAACATTACATTACAGGAGTCCAAAACAACAGTATGATACTAAAATAAAATAACTGGAAGGGAAAACAAACTATCGGAGCAACTGCAATGACATGCTCATCCTAAGCGTAGTTTCCCACCTGGGCCCCTTGTAAAAACATGTCCAAATATGGGTCAGCCCAACGGGAGAGTAAGAAAAATCATTCCTCCTAGTGACACTAAATTTTTCTGAAAACAGTTGAATGAATGCTTTTATTTTAAGAAAACAGTTTTAAACTACAGAAAAACTTTATGGTAATATGATATGCATGCTCTGGCAAGATATCACTAGCTACATAAATTTTTGATTATATGACTACGTATTCTCGTTTGTTTGCACAAGTTCTAACATTGGTCGTCTAAGGTTTTTTCTAACGTACTGTCTATTCTTAAGTTCTAGGTGGTTCGTGCTTATTCTTCTTCTAAAGCTCTAGACAGAGTAGTTCCTAACACGCAACTGAAATCTAACGATCTGAGTCCAACTAACGAACTCAGGTGTTCTAAGATCACTTGGACACAGACTCGAATCTACTATTTGTCTAAAAGGGAAAACATCTCCCCAAACTCCAAGGCCCATAAGGTACACTACGCCCTATAAGAAAAGTAGTGCGTCTCTACAAATCTTGAACTAGTACTACTCTGCTTGTGACGTTACTTTTTGGGTACTAAAGACCGTCCATCAATTTGATGTGGTTGGCTAGAAGTTGTAATCGAACCCCTAACATCTCATATTTGTATCTATTTGTATTTACGTGTGGAAGTTTTTTATCAAGAACTAACCGAGATCTAACTGTTTGGGGAATTTGGAACTGGTCGCTATTAGGCAACGAGTTAACTGAATGATTACTAATCTAACATTCTTCAAACGATACTAATCACTTTTGTGCTGCCATAGTATTTATATGGAGTCTCACAAACATTTAAAATCTAAACTAATTGATATGCCTAGCCAAAAAGAATTAGAGTTTCTTACCACGTTGTTGCGGCGCTCGTACACCTAACGCGGAGACATGGTTTCTTTAGAAAGGTAATTTGAAACCCTAATCGACCTCCAATTGGCAAGGATGCTTATCTCCTCGAGCAGCATAAAACAAAACACTACACATACTCGTATCTCTATCTAAAAGTTAAAGTATAAAAGTCTAAAGTGATAGAAAACGCTTACCACTTCTTTAATAGTGGAGGTCTTTATTTCTGACACGAAACTCGTCCTCGCCTACACTTGAAGTTGTCGCACAAAATCCTAATAAAATCTCATACAACCATACGAAGGTTTTTAACAAAAATGTTGGCTAAATTTTAGGAGAAACGGGTCCCTTACCTGGATTGAAATACGGAGAAGGGGACTGTCGGGATGACTACCACTATAAGGGTTTGCTAAACCTGGAAAGGTAGAGGGATTTCACCATCAGATATGGTTGAAAATAAAAACAAAAATAAAAACGAAGTTCCACACAACCCGCGGTTTCAAACGATGAGGGAGGACGAAGACCAACCCCTACCAAAAGCGGCCTCACCACTTGAAACTAGGCCCGTCCGGCACTGTTGCCGACAGCAGAACCCAGGAGGAAGGGTCGCTTATCCCAGTAGAAACCGGAAAGAGAACCTGCGCTCCCAATCGATGAAGGGCGGAGGTGAGGAAGGCGCCGTTCTCTGCGGGAAGAGGGAAAATCGCGATCGTCTAAGAGGTTAGGTCGGCAGCGGGAGAGAGGAAGGAAATAAGCCACGACACGGGTGTTGCTGGCTTGAACCGAGCGTGAACAAGGAGCGGTTACGGAAATTGCTCATGTGGCTAGCCGGCACCCCCTTTGGGAATGAATTTGGGATTTCAATTTAAATTTCAAAATTTCCATTTCCCTAATACTTGACAAATTTATATGTTACGCTCTCGCTCTAAAATTTAGAATGTGTCGATCACAACTCATCTGCTACGGAATAAAATCCACTAATTGACTCTCAAGATTTAAATCTTACTAACTTCATACCTCGACCAGACTCTGCCTCGGTCAAGAGCATTCGCGATCTGATCCTGCAATATAAATTTTGTTTTCGCGTTATTTTACGATTGTTACACAGGATGTACCCTACATAGGGGAACCCCTACAAAATTCTGTGTTGTATGTGTTCTTGAAAGCTAACCCACTAATATAAACACACATTAAGATCAACTCTAAAAAGATAGAAAAGATTCAGAAAAAAACCTATTCACCCCCCCTAGGTGTTTAGCTACCCTTAAAAGACTCTCAGTTATATCATTATATGACAACTCACGATCATGAAGTATCTTCTTATAAGATAATAGTTTTATGGGCCTACCCATAAAGTTCATGGGATCTCGCTCAGTGGTGGTTGAGATACAAGAGAGTCGAGCACAATAAGTTTTTACAGGCCTACCCGTAGTGTTGTCTGGATCTCACTCGATGGTGGTGGTGGTAGAGGTGGAGAAACAAGGGATTTGAATTCACCCGAAAGAGGACGAAAGAGAAGAAGGGGGAATTGGGGAGCTTTGCTCACCCAAACCATATTTGAGAGAGGAGAGGAACTTAGAGAGAGGTAGAAAAACTTAATTCATTGATGTTCTCATACATGACTTTGGGGTTCTATTTATAATATTATGAGATGGCATAAGCATGATAAGTCTGAACATTGAACTTATCATAAAATACTAAAAGACACCTAATAATAAACTGACTCGGACACTGTTGGAAAAGCCCACTTAACATTAGGCCCATTTGTATAGCATTTATTGCTTTTTCTCTCCTCTCTTTAGTCCCACATTGTGTATAGGACTTTTTTCTCTCTTTCTCTCATCTATATATATATGTACTCATTCTTTGTATTTGTATCAAGTGGACATATATACAAGGTTGGCTTTCTCCATTTCTACATGGTATCAGAGCCAGGTTCGAATCTCCTGCGGACTCCCTCTTCCGTCCGCCATGCCTGCCTGCGGTCTCTGCGGCCTCCCTTGTCCAGTCCGCACCCTCTAGTCGCGTCTCTCCAGCGGACTCCCTCTTCTGTCCGCCCTGCTGCCTGCGGTCTCTGCGGCCTCCCTTATCCTGTCCGCTTCCTCCTCCCGTGGATCCATCTTCTCTTCCCCCCCTCTCCCTTCTTCCTCTGGCCCCCTCCTTTTATAGCCATCCTGTGGGGTCCACTGCTTCCCCTTGTCCGCTGCGGCCTCTTCCTGTCCGGCGCGACCTCGGGGACCTCTCTCCTTGATCTCCTTCATCCGCCGTTCGCGCAGCGTCCGCTAGCTCGCCAGTTCGCCAGCTCGCCAGCTCGCCAGCCCGCCCGCTCGCAAGTCAGCCCCGGCTTCTCTTCTCTTCTCAGTTCTCTCCTGTCCGCCGCGGTCTGACCCAGACCGCCGCGACCTGACCCAGCCCGCAACTTCTTCCAGCTCGCGCGACCTCATCCAGGTCGCCGCGTCCTCACCCAGTCCGCTGTCCGCTCGCCCTCTAGCTGCTGCCTCCAGCCCGCTGCGGTCTCCTCCAGCTCGCTGCGGCCTCCTTCCCCTCGCTGCGGTTTCCTCCAGCTCGCTGCGGCCTCCTTCCTCTTGCTGCGGCATCCTTCAGCTCGCTGCGGCCTCCAGCTCGCTGCGGCCTCCTTCAAGCTCGCTGCGGCCTCCAGCCCGCTGCGGTCTCCTCCAGCCCGCTGCGGTCTCATCCAAACTCGCTGCGGCCTCCTTCCAGCTCGCTGCGGCCTCCATGTCTACATCTGCAGACTCCGTCGGTCGGCAGTTCCTCCTGAACGCCCGGCCTCTATACCGGAAGTCCGCGACGAGCTCCGGATCACTACAATTTCGCTCACTGGCAAGAAGAACTTTGTGGAATGGGCACACTCTGTTCGCCGTGTCCTTCAGTCAAAGGGATTTCTTCATCATCTGACCCAGACCGTTATTGGTGTCCCTACTGAGGAGTGGTTACGCAATGACGGGCGTGTGCAGACTTGGCTCCTCAACTCTCTTGATGGAGAATCTTATCGTCTGGCCATGTATCATGAGACGGCCAAAGGCATGTGGGACGAGCTACACACCCTCTACTCCGGCAAAGATAGTCTCCACCATCTCTATGATATCATCACCGCTCTTCAGGCCCTTGACAGCAGTGACGCAACCGACTTGACGTCCTTTGTTGCTCAAGCCCGGTCTCTGGTTGAGGCTTGGATCCACCATCAGCCTCCCACTCTAGATCTCGCTGCTCAACGTACCCAGAAGGAAGCTGTGGGTATCGCCATGATGATGGCCCGGGTACCCCCTCATCTTCACAGTGTCCGGGCTCACATCCTCTCCTCTACTGTTACACCGTCCTTTTCCGACGTGTGCTCAATGCTTCTCAAAGTCTCCCCGCCTCCGGATGTTCCCGGACTTCCTTCTCCGGCCCTTGTTCAACAGGCACCTGCTCCCTTATTGCCTCTTCCCCCCTCTGCCCGTGGTGGCCGCTCTGACTCTCGCGGCCGGGGTCGCGGTGGCCGTCTAGGCCTCAATGCTCGTTCTGTGGTAAAGTTGGTCATCTTGAGGCCACTTGCTTTCGCAAACATGGCCGACCTCCTCGTCCGCATGCCTCTGCTGCTACTACCCACCGACTCTGCCCAAAAATCCTCTCGTACTGAGCTCGACGAGGTTCGTCTTCAGCTCCAGCATCTTCATGGCTTGCTCAGCCGTCCGCCTGCCTCGGTTGCCTCTGCTGCCTCTCTCTCCAATGAAGGTATCGTCTGCCTATCCTCTGGCACGCGCTGGATCCTTGATTCTGGGTCACTCATCATATCACCTCTGTTAGGCCACCACAGTACTTGTCTTCACCTCATCCGAAGTACATACTGTTGCTAATTGGGGCGTCGGTTCCCGTCTCTGGATGTGCTGATATTTCTCTCACCTCTTCTCTCCTCCTACGCTCGGCTCTACATGTTCCGGGCTCTGCTTTCAATTTACTCTCTGTCGGTCGCCTTACTACTGATTCTAATTACTCAGTGACATTTACTTCTTCTTTTTTTCTCATACAGGATCAGCAGACGCAGACTATCATTGGTAGAGGACGGCTGCAGAATGGGCTCTATCTTCTTGACGACTCTCCTACTGTCCTCGCATCTATCTCCTCTTCGGATTGGCATCGTCGTCTGGGACATGCTCCTCTTCCAGTCCTCCGGAAGGCTCTTCCTGATGTCACTCTCCCTGCTTTTCGTTGCGACACATGTATTTTGGGCAAACAGCCCCGTTCTTTTTTCCCCCCTCATTGTACTCGAGCTCCGCTCCTTTTATTTTAGTACACTCCGATATATGGGGTCCGTACAAAATTACTAGTATTTCTGGCTATCGCTATTTTTCTTACTTTTATTGATGATTACTCTCGCATGACGTGGTTATATCTCCTTCGGGATCGCTCTGAACTTCCCCGCGTATTCTGGGCTTTCATCCTCGAGACTCGCACTCAGTTCTCTGCGCCTATTCGCACTATTCGTACTGACAATGCGCGGGAGTACACCAGCCATACGTTTGCCACTCTCTGCTCTGAGTTCGGCATTCTTCACCAAACCTCATGTCCGTACACTCCCCAACAGAATGGTGTCGCCGAGCGCAAGAATCGTCACCTTCTGGATGTCGCTCGCTAGCGCATTATGCTTCAAATGCAGGTCCCCAAACCGTACTGGAACTACGCTCTCTCCACGCTTGCTTCCTCATCAACGCCTCCCGTCTTCGTCCTCCGTATGCTACTCCCTTCAGCCTCCTCTTTCCCACAACTCCGCTTTTCCCTCTCCGCCACGAGTGTTTGGGTGTACCTGCTATGTTCACCACCTCGGTCCCTCCACGGACAAGTTGGACCCTCGTGCCACCAAGCAGATCTTTGTCGGGTACTCGCGCACTCAGAAGGGTTATGTCTGTTACTCGCTACTACCCGCAAGGTTACTGTCTCGCCTGACGTAACTTTCCGTGAAGACCTTCCTTTCTTCCCTGCTCCGGATATCGCTATGCCTCCCGCTCCCCGTCGTTCGTCCTGTCATTCCTGCTCCTCACTCCTCAGCCTCTCTCCCTTCCCGCCTTCGGTCCGTCCACCACCTCCGTTATCCGGTCTATTCTCGTCGCTCCCCTCATTCTGTGGCTCCTCTGCAGTCGGCTTCGCCCTCTGGTACTCTGCTCCCTGCGGCTCCGGCTCCCGTCTCCACCGCTCATCGATGGCGAACTACGTCTCGCTCCATCGCCTCTCCCCCTCTCTTCTTCACTTTGCCACCTCCTTATCTTCTGTTTCAGTCCCTAACTCTTTGCAGGAGGCGCTTCACCATCCTGGCTGGCGGGCTGCCATGGACGAAGAAATGACGGCCCTTTGGGCCAACCAGACCTGGTCTTGGTTCCCTTACCTCCCGGTCAGCACCCTGTTGGATGCAAATGGGTCTTCGTCATCAAGCATGCTCCGGATGGCACTATTGCCCGCCTGAAGGCCCGTCTTGTGGCCCGTGGCTTCACACAACAGGAGGGCCTCGACTATGAGGACACATTCTCTCCGGTGGCCAAGCTTAACACTGTTCGCGTTCTTCTCTCCGTCGCGGTGCACCGCCGCTGGCTCTTCATCAGCTTGATATCAAGAACGCCTTTTTGAATGGCGACCTTCAGGAAACTGTCTACATGCGCCAACCGCCCGGGTTTGAGACACGGGGGAGTCTCGGGTCTGTCTTCTCAAAAAGTCAATTTATGGTCTCAAACAGTCCCCACGGCGTGGTTTGACAAGTTTAGCAAGGTGGTTCGGGACATGGGGTTCACTCGGAGCTCTGCTGATTTCTCCCTTTTACCCGACACCGGGCCACTGGCACCATTCTTCTGTTGGTTTATGTTGACGACATCCTTCTCACTGGGGATGACTCAAAGGGGATTCAAGACGTCAAACAACACCTGAGCACTGTTTTTCAGACTAAAGATCTGGGAAACTTCGCTACTTCCTTGGTCTCGGGATCGCCCGGCGGCCGGACGGGTTGGTACTCTCCCAACGAAAGTACTGTCTCGATCTTCTCAAAGATGCTGGTCAGTCTGGTTGCAAGCCAGCGTGTACTCCGATGGAGGCAAATCACAAAATTATGCGCTCATGCTTCGGATGACGATTTGCTTCTTCCGCACCCGGAAATACTATCGACGCCTTGTGGGCAAGTTGATCTATCTAACAGTCACAAGGCCAGATATATCATTTGCAGTTGGGGTTGTCAGTAGGTTCATGCATGCCCCCCGGGCTTCATCATCTCCAAGCGGTTGAACGGATTCTCCGATACCTTAAGGAGCTCCAGGCCAAGGGCTGGTTTACAAAAACCTCCGACTCTGCTCCCGCATTGGTTGCCTATTCTGATGCCGACTATGCAGGTTCCCTGGACGATCGTAGGTCAACTAGTGGGTTCTGTACGTATTTTGGTGGGCATCTTATTACTTGGAAGAGTAAGAAACAAGCTGTGGTGGCTCGTTCCTCTGCAGAGGCTGAATACAGATCAATGGCCTCAGTTGTTTCAGAACTCACATGGCTTGAAAGTCTCCTTACTGACTGGGAGTAAAACTCCCCTCCTCTGCTGTTCTATTTGTGATAGTCAAGCCGCCATAAACACATCGCAAAGAATCCGGTCTTTCATGAGCGCACAAAACATATCGAGGTTGACTGTCACTTTGTTCGTGAAAAGGTTCAATTGAAGAAACTTGAATTAAAGCATGTTCCAGGAACTGATCAAGTTGCCGACATCCTCACAAAGGCCTTATCAAGCACTCTGTTCTACCAATGTTTGTCCAAGCTGGGTGCATATGACCTATACGCTCCAGCTTGCGGGGGAGTGTTGGAAAAGCCCACTTAACATTAGGACCCATTTGTATAGCATTTATTGCTTTTCTCTCCTCTCTTTAGTCCCACATTGTGTATAGGACTTTTTTCTCTCTTTCTCTCATCTATATATGTACTCATTCTTTGTTATTTGTATCAAGTGGACATATATACAAGGTTGGCTTTCTCCATTTCTACAGACACCATAATTAAAAGACACGATCAGAAATTAAAACATACATTGAAACCTAAAAGACACAAAAATCAATAATTAAATTGGATAGTGGGTCATGTAGGAACATAACATCTCACCCGTCCTTCAAATTGAGCTTGCCCTCAAGCTCGAACGAGTCTCAGACACTGATCATCTGACTCCTTAATTTCCTACTAGGACAGTTGCTTGTAGTGCGTTACTGTAGAGAAGACTGCATCAAGCGGCAGACCGTATTGTGTGCACATATGTCATGAAAGATTACAAGGATTTGGAGTGGCGGAGGCACGTGGACCTGGTACAAAGGCGCTTGCTGAGGGGAGATTGTCGGACATAATATTTAAATTCGGAGGAAGTGTTCCTAGTATGCGATTGAGGGAAACAAAGAATCATGTTGAATGTGAAGCGTGGAGATTGGAAGCGCCAGCGTCAACTAGGCGGGGAGGGGAGTGGGGGTGGGTCATCAGAAAGAACCACTCCCTTATATAGGTGGAAGTGATATACATAATTATGGAGATATTCTAAGGCTATATAGATAGGGGGACATATGGCTAGCCTGGAGAGTCATCTCCGTATGATAGACCTTCTAGAGGAAATTGGGATGCTTGGTTAAGCCCCAATGGATACTCTGATTGAGTTCAATCATAAGATTAATGAAGACAAAGATGAAGATAAGTCAACATTTCGAACTATCAAGATTGGTCGGAAGACTTCTATTTATCATGCACATGGCCAGATAACACATACATTTTAGGAATGCTGCGAAGATATAGGGCTGTCACAAGGGCTTTATGAAGGTATATGGCTGATATCTATTCTACAGGACCTTGGGCTTCTTGAATTCAAGCCCATTTTGTTGTACTGCGACAATAAAGCTACTATTAGCATAGCCGACAATCCAGTTCAACATGATGGAACTAAGAACATAAAAGTGGACAAAAACTTAATTAAAGATCATTTAGACAAAAAAATGTTGTTAGTCGGTTTGTTCACTATAAAAGACCAGTTGACTGATGTCTTCACCGAAGGTCTTAGTTATTAGTTATGACATATGATGATATATTTAAGTTGAGAATGGTTTATATATTTTCCCGACTTGAGGAGAAGAGTTGAATACTTGTAATATGTGATATTTTTGTAATATTTTGTTGATGGCAATAGTGTAATGTGTAATACTGAAATATGTATATGTATAAAAATAAATATCAGTATGAATGGGCTTGTTATCCTTTTTTGGCTCGATAATTTGACTCACCTCTATATAATACCTTAGCATTTTTTTATTTATACCTCCACAAATAATTGTAACACTAGGACCGCATAAGGCTGACTATATATATTACTATTTTTGAGCAGAGACTGGAAATAATCATTTAGGGGCTAGAAACTGGCCTTGGTGAACCAAGTGTGTTGTTTTGAAATATTTTATGTTATTAGATAAAGATTTAGTAGATGTGGATTGTTTGTTAGGTTACCCACACTTGAAGACTTGTACAAATTTTGTAACAAATAAATTGCTCGACTTTACCATCCATTTGATTCTTTTTACTGTGATTTTTTTTAAAAAAATATTTATACCACAGGCACTTCTCATATTCTCAATACAAGCATTCCAATATGATTTTGCTTTATTGTTCTTTATAATATCAAATGGGTTATATACTTACATAACCTCTCTTGGGTTTCAGAGACGGACTTTGCATATTCTTCATATTCTACTTTGATGGAGTCCCTTGCTTATCCGGAGGTCTTCTAGAATAGTAACGTTTATTTATCTTGAGTTTTACTTCCAATAATTAATTGACATATGCTCTGATTTATTATGCATATTTCTATCTTTTTTATTCAAAGATGAGGAATTGTACTAATTTGCTTAGAAGTTCTAAGAGTTGCCATCAGACTAGTTTATTAGCAATTTGAAAGTGAAAGTAATATTCTCTCTCTGCTAGAAGTGAGTCTCTAACTTTAAATGTCTCTTTTTTCATGTAACACCCATACCTAGTTGAACATCAATTCATTAGCCCAGCCGGCACTTGTGATATGAAGCAAACTAAGCAATGGTAATAAAATTAGTACATAGCAGAAATAAATGAAGGTAATAACTGAATACTTACAGCGGAAGTATGAAGCTATGGGTAAAAAGATAACTCAAATTTTGATTCACAGAGCCAACTAGAATTGAATAGAACCATAAATCTGAAACACTAAAAATTTAGACATTGTTCTAATACATTAAATCTTTAGATAGTTCAGTTACATTGAGTTCATAAATAAGAAGTGCCACAACTGAAATGAAAAATAACTGAACGGAAACAAAAAAAAGTGAAGAACCGCGACCACTTATCCTAGGCAAATCTCCAAACGGGTCACACCCCAAAATATCCGATATCGTGACAGGTGGTCTCTTGAATATAACAACTGAAGTGTAAATATGATGCGTATCGTGCGTATACGTCTTGCAAATATATCACGGGTGTGATCGGTCGATCGACCTCACTACACGAGAGCTCTCGCGGAGATGTGATGATCTTTATGGATTATCTTGTATTTACAGTTAATTATGTATATCTTTTATGTATTTTATCTGTAGCGGGTCCCCATCTATATAAGGGTTCTTATGAGAGTAGATTATCTCGAATCATTGTTTAATCTTAGGCTCACTTTGGAGAAATTTTTTTTAGAGAAATCCTTCCCTCAAGAGATTAGGTCAAGCTTACCTCAATATCTTGTATCCTATTTTACATTAATCTACGTATTTTTGTTCGACAATTGCCAAAGATATCAATTTATTCGTCTTGCTGCTCTCCGTCCGTCGTGCTTTTGGTCGCCGAAATCTAGCTTTCATCCTTTTCCCCCTCCATGGCCTTCCTTGCGGAGTCGTTGCATACTCGTTGTGATCAGATCGAAGCTTCCATAGATGGCATCCTCATCACAGTGTACAAGCTATGCCATCGGCTCCTTCTGCTTCCTCTGACACAAGAACTGTTTCATGTACACAACCCCGATTGTTCGATCTTAAAGTGTCTCGTGGCTCAGCCGCGATGGGTTGGGTGTCGAGTTTGATTGTCCTCCTGGGAATGTGATCAAGGGGTTGCCTCAAAGGTGGAGCGGGCTCTCACAGGGGGTTGATTCCTAGCACGCCAATCTTGAGGAGGGACACTCTCTTCTTCATAGTGATCGTTAGTTGGGATCACAACCTCCTCTCTCCTTCAGGAGTGGCTTGCCCGCCCAAGTCCTAGAGAGTTTCGATACTAGTACGGAGATCGTCGAATTGTGCTTTTGATCGAACCGATCTAGCATTAGTCGTTGGAATTTTGCTAGTGTCATTTCATTTTGGAGTTGGAGTTGGTGGTCCTCTCGCCGGTTAGGTTCGGGCCAGGCATGGACTAACGAAAAGGCTTACCACTACATAACTTGCAACTGGCCCAAACCTTAGGCTCTGATATCAAATCTGACGCAGGGTTGGCTGTGGAAGTGGGTCGCCCTAATGCAAACCTATGTAAATGGTGTTAATTGACTCGTACAAACCTATCTTATATGATGCGTGGGTGATTTTGATTAATCATGATTATGTTTATCAACAATGAATTAATTAAAATTAACAGCGCTACACGGAATTTTGCTACAGTTACAGTTTGTCGATGCTTCGCTTTCGCATCCTAGATAATATATATTTGATGATGACGATAAACTCATGTGCTTTACTTTGAGATAATACAAGTGCACTTATCGTATATAGTATATGATTGCCAATATCAATGTCGTACTCTTCAGTGCCCTTTTAAATGTACTTCACCTCTCATTGATTTAAAAAAAATCAAATCCTCACTAAGATAACTTTGATTCATTGATTTGGTACATACAAAAAAATATCGGAAACATGTCATTTTGTCTATAAAACCTTTCTGTCGGCCGACATATCAGACTTTCAGTCGGTATCCATAACACTGATTGTAGCGGGGAAGGAGGATCGAGGGTTGCGGCTTGCGAGGCGTGCGGCGGGAAAGGAAGAGGGAACTTGTCGTAAAAGGTTACAAGAATAGTGGATTAGGACCTAAACAAAACACAAACTGGGACGTCGCACTCGGTTTGTGTTACATTGCTAACAATATCTTACGATGCTAACAATATCTTACAATGGTTGTCATGATTTCTTATTTATAATAAAAGAGGGCTAAAACATCCGGCATGAACGGCTATGATTTGTTGTTATGCCCGGTGTCACATTACTAAAACTAAATTTCAAAAAAATAAAAGAAAATACATTAAATAGGAAAACGGCGCTCCGGATACCCTCGAGATCTTGGATCGTTGATCCGATCTGATCAACGCTTCTTGCGCGAGTACATATTAACTTCGGAAATAGTCAGCTGTTTTGCAAGGCTTTTTCCATTGGTGTCAGTAAAAAGGAATTTCATATGCTCCTATTCACCTTCATTTATTTTTAGTCCTTGGAATCTTATTATTATTTAGTCATTTCTATTTTTTGTCTTAAAAGTTATCAAATAATTAATTGTTATGCCAAATATACTACTATCTTTCTCCTGGCATGGCTGTGATGACTGATGAGCTCTAACATACAGCTCGTTCTCTATATCTGTTTATTGTGTGGAAGTACATGTTTGTTCAGTAGATTTAGAGGATTCAACAGTCATGTGATCACGGGATTTATTTTTCCGGCGATAATATACTGCATAAAATAACAAAAATATTGAGAAAAATATATAGAAAATGAAATGATCGAAACATACATATGCTTTAGAATTGACTTAAGGGTATTATTTAGAAATGATTTGGGACTACGAAATAAATGAAGAAAACTCAAGGATCTTACATTTTTGCCCTCGAAAAAAATTATATATTATTCCGAAATCAATGGATCATGGTGATGTGCACAAATATACATTGATTAATAGTACTTTGAAAATTTATTTCATGTATCCTAAGTTTTTTGTGGCCTGGTGCACGTTTTTAATAACCAGTGGTTCCAATGAAAATGTTTTCTGTCAAAAGAGAAACACATTGAAATCATTTGAAACGTAGTTTCTTGATTCGGCAGGTAATGCACAAGTTTCGAACTATTGTTCGAGTGGTGGCTTCATATCCTTGGCGAGCGAAGGACCTTCGTTCTCGTGCAAGCGGGAAATATCGTGTTAGGCTAACAATTGAAGATTCAACTGCAAGAATTCATGCTTATGTTTACGGAGAAGATGGGGTGAGAGTTAAAGCCCCCACCCCCCTTATATTTACTCCTTTCTCGTCTCCGGGAGCTCTTCTCGAATCCTAGCTTGCTTCACGGTTTATAGTCAATATTACTGAACCTAACCAACCTACATTACTTAAATATTTAGTGCTATAAATTTTTAATTTCTGTTAATATCCCCAATTATAAGGAATAACATAAAAGTTTCCTTTCCTTTTTAAATCCTCCAACATCAAACCTCTCTCTTTTGCCTTCCCTCTCTTTATGCTCGTATTTCATTCTAATGCATTTAAGTTTATTTATATTTCTATTTCCTTTGAGCTATGTGATACCGCCCAAGACTACCATCTTTCTAACATAACCCTCAAAATCCTTTTTGGCATTTGGTTATACATAATTGCATATTCGGCCGAGTCAATCTGTGTGCTAAAAAGTCAGATCTGTGTGGTCAAATTGAATGACTGATGATGATTCATGCTAAGGCTCAGGTTGGAAAAACTGAACTTATAATTTACCTCAAAAAAAGTTCAAATTTCGCCACGCCGAGTTCTGATCAGAACCAGAAATTTAATAAAAATTTGGAATGTTACAATCACACTCGAGTCGGTATCAAATTGTTCTTTTTTCAACCAAAAAACCTTGAAATTATATGATGGTAGCCTCACCTCTCTTTTTTGCCTCAAGCTAACAATTATTGTTCCTGTTACAGGAGAAATTCTTTAATGGCTATCCAGCAGTGGATGTATTGAGTGAAAGAATGAAGAGATTGCTGGGCATAAGAGATTGTGCTGGAGACAGCTCTGGCACAGTTCCAAGAAATCCACCATGGGTATGGTGCTGCCTAAAGTCTTATTACCTTGATAAAAATGATCCATGGGGAAGTCGAAGGTACAGAATCTTCGGCACGACTCTCTGGAAAACCCCCTAATTCTTCAAATCCAAAGGGGGAAATGATACTTGTTTTCTTTTTCTTTTTTACGAAATGGCTGCATGTTTTTTTGGGAGTAAATGTTGTAAATTTTGATCTTCTGAATTTAGGTCTGATTAATGTTATACTTACTGAATTAAAATTGACCAAGTTGTGTGAGCAACTATGTTCAGTTGCAAATATTACAAAAATGTTCTTATTTTACATAAGTGTGGTCATATTTATGATAAAAAAATGATCAGTAAATTTGATCATATTTTACTTTGAAATGGTTTTTTGCACTGCATACCAGAGCCCACTATGATGACCCAATATTCCCTTACCATTCACCAACGTTGGGGGGAAATGGATAGGAATGTTGCGGAAATAAAGTAAAAAAAACGAGCAAAACGTAAAAGGCACCGACTGTTTACGAGGAGATGCCGTTCAGTTTTCTCACACTTCTTAAATCTAGAATATTAAGTTTTGTAAATGACCACATGCCTTCAAAATCTCTGTATATATTTGAATACATAATCTTGCACATAAAATGAACGGGGTCAGGGCACTCTATTCTCGGACCCTTGTCTGTTTGTTGAGAGGCAGTTGAACTTCCAAAAATTCTGTGGGGCAATTGAGACCCAAATAAGGTCCGGTTGTGGGGACTTTCACCAGTCGGGCGGTTATGAATTAAGGTTCGGTTTTTGCGGTCGTAACCGCTTGACTGGTGAAAATAAGTTCCCCCAAACAGAGTCTTAGGCTTCATTTGGGGACTTATTTTCACCGGTCAAGCGGTTACGACCGCATGAACTGGACTTTAATTAAGGTCTGATTCATGCGGTCGTAACCGCTTGACCACTTGACCGGTGAAAATAAGTTCCCCCAAACGGAGCCTTAGTATTCATGCATGTGTTGAGGAAAAGTGGGCACAACAATCAACATAATGCATGTTCATCACCTACAAACCTCTAATATTTGAATGCGACGGCAACAATGAACTGACTGAACATGGAATGGCCCAGATCATCCTCGTTCTGTATTAAATTAAATTTTATTTCCATACAGGAAACATTGCTTACTCAATTTTGAGGAAGTTTGAGCCAAATTAGCATCCCCAACCCATCCATTTGGATAACATTGATTTGAAATATTCCCAAATGTTTGAATAATTCCATATAGAAATAATAAAATCTAAAGTTTTATAGTTAATATCTAGAAATAATGGAAATCCCAGTAGCAGGTTGCTTCACCATCGACCAGAATCAGGCTAATGCTTTTTTACATTAAATCGCACTAAAAATGACAGCATTTACAAG
Source organism: Platanthera guangdongensis (assembly GCA_039583875.1). Classification (NCBI taxonomy): domain Eukaryota; kingdom Viridiplantae; phylum Streptophyta; class Magnoliopsida; order Asparagales; family Orchidaceae; genus Platanthera; species Platanthera guangdongensis. Next base: position 19,749,746 of record CM077162.1, read on the forward strand.
CATTCTTGATTTTCCAACCATCCAATAGCAATTTACAGCAGCGCCGAGGGCACGATCACTCACTAATCGGGCCCTTCTTCAGCTGCACAATCTTGACAAAAAATAGTGTGGCTACAGCAAATGTTGGGACGAATATAATGTCGGGCACGAGATCAAGGCGGATTCGCTTGATCTGCGGCACATGCTGGCTGGACTTCTTCAGCCCCATCGCGGCCAGCGGGGCCACCAGGCCGGTCATGAGGATCAAATCGTCGGTCTTGAACACCTTCACATGAGCATTAAGGAAGTCGAGCATGAGCTTTTTTCGCTCTTCGGAGTTGGCCTTGCCCAACCATCCTTGGAAGCATTTCTGCAAAAGGCAGAGAGAGTGGTCTATGAATGTCAGAACATTAGATAATAAAACTATTAGCATACAGAAATATATAGGCTTTGATTCATAATGGGCTGAATATTGAAATTTGCTGTTCTGTTTCATACAATCAACACACTTGGAATATGTAGTAATAGTGATAGATTACTCCTATATCCATTTATTGCAACTAATGAAGAAGGCTTGATATAAATCTGAACAAGGATAAATTTATTAATAAAGGGCAGCCCGGTGCACAAAGCATCCCGGCGCAGCGAGGGTTCGGGGAAGGGTCCCAAGCACAAGGGTGAAATGTAGGCAAATCTTACAAATAAGCTGCCCGTTGAAACAACTTATGGACATGAACTACATGATCATTATGGAGGATGATTAAATAGTTTCATATGTATCTGATGTGACTTTTGGGTGTAAAGAAGAATTTCTCATGTTTTGTTATTTATGGTATATTGGTTAGCTTGTTGAATAATTCCACATAATAACTATCCCCATGCTTGTCGAAGGACTGCCTGTGTATGTCTTACAAGTATGTGTTAGCGACAATTGAAATTATATTGTTCCATTATCCGTTGGAGTTGGAATTATATTGTTCCATTTTCCATTGGGCTGAACAATAGAATTAAGGGACAAAAATTGAAATTGAATAAGTTTGTTGGTCAACCAAATAACTTTTTCCATCTTATCCTTCTCCTTAAATATCCAGACATTTTAACCCAGTAATTCAAAAAAAAAATTGCATATGAATATATTATATTCATTTTTTAGGTATATAAATGCTTTTGTAAGTCAAGTAATATAAACACACACACACACAAATGAATAAATAAATAATAAAATGTTGGAATTATCGAGTCAATGTCGGTCTAGTAGAGTCTTTTATGTGTGAGTGAGTTTTGTCTCACATCTTCTGTTAGAGTTTGTGAGTCCTTTGTAATGTTATAAATAGCCCCTATATGGGATGAATGAAATTACACTTGTTATTCTCCTCTTACTTTGCAACATGGTATCAGAGCCTAAATGATCTGAAACCCTAAAAATCTATTCTCATGGGCCGGTTCGCTACTCGTTGCTGCTTCCGCCTCGACTCCCCGTCCCCGTCCTGCGATGATGTTAGGGCTCACGACGAGCCAATCCGCTGTCGTCGAGGGAATCGCCGCTTGATTCCATCGACGGGAGTAGTCGTCATTCCCCTCGACAAGGGCGTCTCCTCTGTGTCCCTCGTCGATCCTACGAGCCTGTCGTCGCTCATCAACATTGATCTCATCGGACCCGCTACTGCGGTCTGTGCTTCTCGACGCAGCTGACGCCTGGAACTGAATCCTCAAGTCCCACCTGGGTTGATCCAGCCAGTCTCGTCTCCTCCCTCGTCGAAGGCAACTGGAGTTTCTCCAGTCGAGCCTCTGCTCCTGTGGTGTCACCGCTTCTCTACGCTATCGTGGACGAGCCGCTTCCTGACGTTTTCCTCCTCCGTCGTCGAGTTCCTCTGTGCTTCCTAACACAGCGTACGTTGATCTCATCCGCGATTGTTTCCGGCTGCTACTCTTCTTCGATCCTTCCGGCAGGCGGACAATGGCTCCAGATCCAGTCAGCTGCACTGCTGCTCCCTAGATATGTGCTCATGCTTCCCTCCGTGGATTTCTGCCGCCTTCCAGCCCCTGCCCCTCGTGTGTCCGTGCTACCAGCCGCTGCAGCCGCTTCCTGGGGTTCTGATCTCTCATGGATGCTGATGTTTTATGTTGTTTTTTTTCTGTTGTTTTCTACGTGTGGTGTCTAATTTCTACACGTTTTGCCTTCATGCATGTGTTATCCACGTGAGGGGGAGTGTTGGAATGAAGGCGACTCGGATGATCTTTCCCGATTTTCTCGTCTTTGTTCCACACGGACTCCAGGCTTATGTCGTATGTTGTTAGTCTTTCCCCAGTTTGTCTTTAGATTGGTCATGTGTTGGGGCGTGATTGTGTTGGTCGTTCTAATCTCAGCGGGACCATGTCGTGCGGGACTGTGTCATGAGGGACCGCCCTTTGTGCGGATTATCCCCGACGGATTATCTCTGGTTGCCCGGTTGATGATTTGCACCACATCTTTCATTCTCTTTCGCATGTTGTGTGCATAGGTGATGTTGGTTGACCGTTTTCCAGCGAGTCCATGTTGTGTATGGGTCCTGTGTCGTATGTGGGTCAGCGTCGTGTGTGGCTATGTCCCCGGTTTGATTCCCCGGTATGGATTTTCCCCAATGGCTCGTCTGATGTTTGTCTCGCATCGCCTACCTTCATTGCCATTATTTGATATGTCCGGGACCCTCAGCTTGAGGGGAGTGTTGGAATTATCGAGTCAATGTTGATCTAATAGAGTCCTTTATGTGTGAGTGGGTTTTGTCTCACATCTTCTGTTAGAGTTTGTGAGTCATATGTAATGTTATAAATAGCCCCTATATAGGATGAATGAAATTACACTGGTTATTCTCCTCTTACTTTCCAACATACAATTATATGTATATAGAGAGATATAGATATGAATATACTCACTGAAAAATCAAGTCCGAACAACAAACAAAGCATGGGCTTCTATTCTCACTCTATACGAAAATTATATCATGAAAATCAAATCGTGGCCACAATATGACAAAATGAGTCGTGATCATCAAGATTGACGGGATGGAGATAAAGAAAACCATTAATAACCCAAACAAGCTTCCTAGCTTTTGATATCTTCAAAATGCATGTCTACATTATACTGTAGTTTTGATACTATTATAAAATCAAAAAATTTTGTAATCATTGGAGGTATCATGGAGAAGCCTATAAATCAAGATATTATTAATTATTCTAATAAGGATTATGAAAAAAAATAGTTATTAATCGTGTTCCCATATATGCTTATTCTTTTAAGTTATACATTTCTTATTCATTTGAGTTTGAAATGTTCTTCTTTCTTATGGAACTCTATGAACTACACTATCTCCTAATTTCTACACTAAACCAAACAGCTACCTCCTTGTGTAAGCTTTAAAGCATATGGTCCTTAATTACCATTTAAAAAATAATGCAGTTCTAAAAAGCATAAATGAATGAATCTATTATGCCATGTCTTATTTACTGCTACAAATATACTCGACCTTGTGTACTGTTATGGGCCTAGCCCGTAACATCATCGAAGGTGGCGGGGGAGGTGGAGATATAAGGGGAGCCGAGCTCAACCCGCGGAGAATGCGAAGGGAGAGGAAGATGAGAATCCTTGCTCAACCCTAACCATAGAAATGGGTAGGAGATGAAAGAATTAGAGAGATGAAAAAAACTTGATTAATTCATTTCATACTTCATACAATGACCCAAGAGGTCTATTAATAGACTTACAAAACATGAGCACTAAAACATTAAAATAAAAGGTAACATTAAAACTTTAAAACTCCAACGATTTGGCTTGACTCGTACAACTCGAACTCAGATACATGAAAACTCTTAATAAAATATGTGTAATAGAACCGGCGACAGATAGTGAGGACCCATAACAATAACTTATTATAACTTATTATAATATGTGTAATGTTATATTATTAGCCGATTTCGGTTGTTTGGTTCACCAACATCTTTAATGAATGTCAAACGAATATGTTTATATTGAGATGTTAGTGTCTAACAACTAAAACAAACACAACAAAAAGAAATATTAAAATTACATAATATCGGTATTGACATAGCATTATTATCTACGAACATAGCTATCTACATAACGTTGAACTAACCAAACACTTTAGTTGAAATACTAAAGCAGCAAATTGATTTATTGAAAGTTGATGGAACTGACCTTTATATCTTCATCAGATGGTGGGTAGTAATGCTTACCAAGCATGATTGAGTTAAAATCACTGTAAAAAAATAAAGTAAAAGTTATACATCAACAGAGGAGAGGACGAGTTAAATATAACAACTGGTGAAATGGGCACAGGATCACCCGTGCACGTAGTATTTCAGTTATCTCACGTGTTTCCCTCGAGTGTTAAGCGATAACATTAAACAAAACACAAAACATTGAATTAAAAATCACTGTAAAAAAAGATTATACATCATAAAGGAGACGAGTTGTATATAACAATTAATGATGAAATAAACACGGAGGGGAAGATACTCACTTCCAAAATTGAAGAAATTTGATATGGAACTTCTCAAAGCTTTCAATCTCTTTGTCAGGGAAATATCTGTCAAAGACTTTGTCTGCTGAAAGACTCTTGATTCCAGTTAATCCTGAAAAGCATTATTAAATTCTTAAATAAATAGCACCCAAAAAACATAAACAATAATAACATTTATGGCATGATAACTGTGTTGCCTCTAAAAAACTGATACAGATAGTACAAGGCTTACTGGACCCAAAGATCTAAATTATATCGAGAGGAATGAAAAAAGGAAAAAAATGATTTCAACAAATCAGCAATCAACTCTGAATTGTCAATTGAAAACAAAAAAGCGCACACATTACAATTGCATTCTATAAACAACTTGATGCAGGACCAGGAGTCCACCTGCCTGCCATCCCGGGACCCGGAGTCCACCTGCCTAGGGGTCCCACCGGGAGTCCACCCGATAGACCTTATTAGGTTCGTGAACCGTACACCCCAACTCATCCTCGGCTTCACTACAGGGCCGGTAAGTTGTTGAGGTTGGGGCTCAATACCTCGACCTCCTTGACAAGAGGCCTTCAGCAGCAGTCTTATCACCAACTGACCCGCAATTTTACGATCCAGGGCCAGGAGTCCACCTGCCTGCCACCCCGGGACCAGGAGTCCACCTGTCTGCCACCCCGGGACTAAGAGTCCACCAGACCAGGGGTCCCACAAGGAGTCCACCCAATAGGCCTTATAAAATCTGCGGACCGTACACCCCAACACATCTCTGGCTCCACCACGGTGTCGATAGGTTGTTGAAGCCGGGGCTCGATCCCCCGACCTCCTTACGTAATTAAATGTTTTTTTCTCTTCATGAAAAACGTATTTGTCACAATTATCTCATGTGTTATGACAATGTCTAAAATGATTCTTCCTTCATTTCTTTCTTCGTGCCAAAATCATTTATGAACAGTTGTATAATCAATATTTTCCTACCATGTATGTCCATTTAAGTCTCCTCCTATGAAATTTTTTTATCTTTGTGGGATTTCATTTACTAAATCATCTAAAAGTTTTCAAAATTGCACTTTAATAGATTCACTTAATCCTTACTTGTGGCGTATAAACACTGATCACATTAATAGTTTTCTTTCATATGACCAATTTAGGACCTAACATTCTATTACATTTTTTACTTACGTCAACAACTTCATTACTCCAAATAATATCCACAATAATACCTACTTTATCTGTCTAAGTAGTATCCACAATAATATCAACTTCGTTGTTTTTTTTCTATATACCATAATTTAAAACTTGAATTATCTAAAAATTTAGTTTTCACACTCACTCATCTAGTCTCTTGCAAATATAAGATATTTATCTTTCTCCTAATCATTGTATTCATTACTTCCATCATTTTTCTCATTAGCGTACTTAAATTCCAACTTCGAAACCTAAGTCGGTCACAAATCCTACGATATACTTTCCTAGAACGTCTAATATGTGGGGATTTTTGTCTATTTAACACTACACTCGAATCCTTTTAGAGGTGCATCGGTCCATGATAAGACGTCGCATTCATACCATACGACGAGTACTCTTATATATTTAACAATACACCCAAGTCCGGGAGATGGAGAGGCAGACATAACTTTCGAAAATATTATCGACTATTTGATTTTAGGTTATGCTTTCAATGGTTTTATTATTACAACTATTTTTTATAATTAATTCACACTATATTTTTCTTACTCCTATCACAAAAAAATATTGGGACATTTAGCACAAATTTATGAAGGCATATTAAAAATTAAGAACATTTAGCTTTTAAATTTTCTACTTGCTATGGAACTTAATACTATTTAAATAATATTATTGTATTATATTAAATATAATATATCTATATGTGCTTATTTTGGACATTTCTTAGTAATAGTCATTGTGTTTAATTGGTATTTTATTTTTGATATTTTTCAACTTTATTTTTAGTGTCTACTTGTCATTTTTTCCTTAACTTTTAGAACATATAAATATATTTAATGAAGTATGGATTTAAAGTATTCGGACAACTACGGTTGAAAAAAGTTCTGAATCATAGAGGAACAATCACAATCAAATTGATTTTCAACTAAGAAAACAAATGTGGGTGTGTGCATACAAGAGAGTGTGAAATAATAGATATGTAAGCAAACACAGCCATGTAAATCGCGTAGTTATTGTGTCCAGAAACCTGGAGCTATCCGTATCCACTTATTACCAGCCGCGAGTCAGCTCGGGATCACTACCAAAAATGTATGGCTTTTTAATGTAACTTATTTTTCATGAAATTATTTTAACGTACCAGATTTCTCCCGATCAAGCAAAGATGCACACACGAAAATTTTTGCAAATTACAAGGTGTCTTGGTACTAATATTACAGGATAATCCGCACAAACTACAAAAATATACACAAGATTCAATAAGAAAATCCCACAATCATAAATGAACATATAATGACGAGCGAATTTCGGAGTAGAAGGCTTGGATGATGTAAAATGAGTGTCTGTGGCCGAAGAAGCAGAGGCAGATTGAATCTGAACTTTCAGAGAGGGGTTGGAGCCTGGAGGACTGGATTAGTTTGTCTAATGGAGTTCCAGTTCTGGGCAAGGCAGCGTTTGGGTGGGGTCAAGTGGGTTTGATTTGGTTCCTGGATGATGTGGAAGGTTGTTGAGTGGAATTTAGTTGAGTTGGGAGGAAGAATAACCAGCCAAAAGAATAAGCGGGTGGATTAGAGAGGTTTGCCGACTAACAAAGAAGTGTCTGGGAGCAGGAGAGAGAAGCTCGGTTGAGCTGCTACATGAGCTGGGAAGGAAAGGAAAGCTACGAAAAGTGGGGATGGTTCCACTGCAGGCTGAAAATAAATTCCAGGAGCGGCCCGTAGTCTTGGATTGTACTTTGAGGGGTGAGGAACTTGGTTGGGCGAGGAGGCGATTATCAGGTGGTGCAATGGATTGGCCAGCTAGAGTAATGGAAGGAGGGAGTAATTTAGGGAATTATTTGTAGAGGTAGTTGAGAACTTGGGCAATTGTGGGTAGTTGTGGGTGGTTATGGAGAGTGGGGTAAGGTAGTTGATGGGGTCTTCTTAGAAGCGTTAGCCACACCCCATGCATGGGGTGCGGATATCCAAAAATCCTCCGCAGCGGAACCGCCCGGGGGTGGCCCGCCCACCACCTCTCTCTAGTACCCAGGATGGGCGGCCAATCTGGCCGCCGCCCCTAACAGGGACGGCCCGGATCGGGTAGCCAAATTGGCCGCCTGACCCTTGCCGCCACCCCCAACAGGGGAGGCCTCTTGGTTCGCCAGGATTTGGCCGCCCGATCCTCGTCGCCGCCCCTAACAGGGGCGGCCTCCCGCTTCGCCCGGATTGGGCGGCCGAATTGGTCACCTGATCCTTGTCGCTGCCCCTAGCAGGGGAGACTTCCCAATCCTTGCCGCCGCCCCTAACAGGGGCTGCCCTTCCCCCGTTCGCCCATATCGGGCGGCCAAATTGGCTGACCGATCCTTGTTGCCGCCCCTACCAAGCGTGGCATCCTGTTCACCCAGATCGAGCGGCCAATCTAAGCGTGGCCGCTAAAATTGGGCGGCCCCTTGGCCTCCCAGTTTGGGCGGCCTCCTTACCGCCCAAATCGGGCGGCCATTTGGCCGCCAGACCTTCGTCGGGGACGTCTTACCCCGGCCGCCCATCCCCCCGCGGGATGGGCGGTTGCCCCGAATTGCCTGAAGGGCGAACTCATCATTTCCGTAAATTTGGTGATCCGTGTTCCCCGTTTCGGATGTTTCTATTCGTCTATCCGGAAGTTATCAGGAGAAATTACCGGGTTGCCCTTCTTGAAATCTATAAATAGACCCCAATTATCCTTCATTTTAACCTCTTTCACGGCCGGAAAATTCTCCTACAGATTTTCTCTCTTCTCATTGTCTTTTTTCTCCTACAGTTTTCTCTCTCCATTTCTCTTCCTTGCGTGCTCCTTCCTCGCGCTCTTGTGAGTGCCCCTCCTTGCGCGCTCTTGTGTGCGCTCTTCCTTGCGCGCTCTTATACGCGCCCCTCCTTGCGCGCTCTTGTGTCCGCCCCTTCCTTGCGCGCTCTTATGCGCGTCCCTTCCTTGCGCGTTCTTGTGCGCGCCCCTTCCTTGCGCGCTCTTGTGCCCCTTCCCTGGGCAATCTTGTGCGCGCCTCGTCCGTTGCGCGCTCTTGTGCGCGCCCCTTCCATGCGCGCTCTTGTGCGCGCCCCTTCCATGCGCGCCCTTGTGCGCGCCCCTTCCCTGCGCGCTCTTGTGCGCGCCCCTTCCCTGCGCGCTCTTGTGCGCGTCCCTTCCCTCCACGCTTATGTGCGCCCTCAGTGTGCCCCCGTGCGCTCCGCTCTCCAGACCGCTCTTGCATACTACCCGTCTTGTCGGTCGAAGTCCGTTAAGACCGCCAAAGTCTGTCAAGACCGTCGAAGACTACTGAGGTCTGTTCTGTTCGCTTAAGCCGCTCGTAAGATTCCTCAAGCACTTCGAAGATCGCAAAAGGTCCATTCTGCCGCCAACCGTCCGCGTGGCGACCAAGCAAACTGCAAGCCTCCTCAGAGTCAGCAGACCAAGCCCGCTAGAGCTCCCAAAGTTTGTGTGCACCGCACTGCCAGCAGTATACAAGTCCAAGTTCAGAGCCCACGAAGGACCGCTTGACTGCACACAAGCAAGTGACGCGCACAGCAACCCCAACGCCCTCAACTCAGCAGCAAGCCTACCAGTCGACAACGAGTCAATCATTCCAGACTCCTCTAAGCATAACAGGAGACAAGCCACAAATGATAAGGAGCGTTGAACGCGCCACACAAGCTTTCAAGCCCCAGACATTAGACCAAGAGTAACAAGTTGCTCCCACTTCTCAGTACCAATAGAGGGCCTAAAAGTGCGGCTAGCACATCACTCCTCGCAGCTCACGAAGAAATACTTAGCTCCGTAAGTGGTGGCTTGTCACCCTCTGAACTCTTCTCTCTCTCCTATAAACTGTAATGAGAGGCAGTTTGTCTCCCTTGAGATCTTCAAAAAGTCATGTACAACAACCAGTAAATAATGGAGGTTTGGTTGGCACACTTCCGGCCACGTGATTTTACACCAGTTGATGGACTTTCCACATTAAAAAAATCACCTTGTATCATTTCCTTTTTTTGTGACTGATTGCACGCTCGACTGTTCTTGGGCTAAGGCGGTTCAATTTAGTTTGGTCTATCAGGAGCCTTGAGCGATCCATAACAATAGTTATGGATAGAAGGGGGGTTTTATTATAGTTAATGAGGAGAGGTGGGTAAGTGGCGGAGAGGGAGAGTGTAACCAGCCAAGGGTTGGACGGTGGCTAGGTGGTGGTGACAAGGGGTGGCAGTTGTTTTGTATAGGAGGAGAAGCGGTGGTTATGATAAACCGAGGGAGAGGGGCAGTGTTCCTAGGTTTCACACCTAGGATCCGGAACCGGCTATCAGGTGACCAAAAAGAGAAATTCACTCAACTTTCAATCCTTTTAGATGAAGCCTTTTAGTCTTATTTATAGTGTTCTAAACCATTATGAACAGTTATACTCTTCTAACGATGAAGATTTTGCAAATAAACTTAAAATAAAATCATAATAATTACTAAAACTCTTCAATTGTCTATCCACACAAAATGAACTACGCTAATCATCATTGCATAGTATATTGAAAATATAATATTTCAATTATAAAAATGGAAATTTGATATTTAAAATACCTCGGAAATATTTTTAAAGCAAAATCTAATACAACCCTGCTCACAAGAATTGCTACCCCATTTCAAGATTTCAAAATCTCCATTAGTGACTATCTCCAATTAACGAGACAAATCTTCTCCACAAAATCAATGGTAAAATTGAATCCATACAACTTCCAGGAGGAGACATAGGGCCTATTTGGTAAAGCGGCACAGCAGCGGTACACTGCTGCTGTCCGCAAATCAGCGCCAAACGAGTAATAAAGGAGAGCAGTGGGTCGCGGATTCCTCCTTAAACAGCGGCACGGAAGATTTCTAGGCTTTACCCTAGCCGCAACTCTCTTCTCCACCCAGACTCTCCTCTCCGCCCAGATTCGCGTTTTTTCTCCGTCGGATCTCTTCTCGCATTCACGTCGTCCACGCCAGCCGCAAGTTCTCTTCTGATATCTCTTTCATTATCAGGTATCCATCTTCCCCTGTTCTCTTCTTCCTCTTACATGCTTTAGATCTGCATTTTTTTTTGTAAAAACTTCAGATCTGTTTTTTTTGCTTTTGTTCTGTGATTTCTTCTCTCTATATATATCCACCATACTGTTCTCTTTTTCCTCATATATGCTCCGGATCTGAAATGTTTCTGCCCTTTTTTTTTCACGCTCCTATATATGTAAACTTCAAATTGCTCTTAAAAACTTTACATCTTGTTTTTTTTTGTGTTTGTTTTATGATTTCTTCTTGACCGATCACTGCATCTTGTTGAAATTCTGATTCCTTTTCACAATCGATTGTTATAAAGAGGAGTATTTGGTTTTAGGTTTGATGGGAAGAAATGATTTTGTTGTTCATTACTGTTAACAATTACAGCTCTCGTATGTTAACAATCACTTGTCATAAGAGGTTTTAGTTTGATGGGAAGAAATGATTTCTTCTCTTATCGTAGAGTATACAAGTCAATCTTCACATATTGTTTTTTAATCAGAGTATAAAAGAAATACATAGCTTCAAAAAAAAATGTTGGATCAAGTTACAGAGTTGCTCCCAAATGTTGGCCTTGGTCATCGCAGTGCATTTCCAAAATCAAAATGATTAGAACTTTTAGCATCATGTTTACATTTTGTCCAGGTAGGTGAGTGATGGGTAAATCAAAGGATGGTGTCGTTTCAACGCAGTGGGAGTCTGCACACGTACACCTATTTTGTGATCTCTGTATTCAAGAGATTGACCTAGGAAATAGGCCAAACACTCATTTCAGCCGAGATGGATGGATCAATCTGATTAAAAACTTCAAAGACCGTACAACTTTTAATTACACTCGAGCACAATTGAAGAACAAATGTGATCAGTTGAAGCGTGAGTGGAAGCTTTGGAGGGATCTCAAAAGAGGTGAGACCGGTTTGGGGTGGAACTCAACCAAAAGAACAATTGATGCTTCTGATGAATGGTGGGAAGAACGCATCAAGGTTATACGAAAATTCATAGTTTTAATTAATTACATAGAAAAAATTTATGTATAGTTCTATTAACAGTTTCCTCTTTATAGATGTTACCTGCCGCCAAGAAATTCAGATATACAGGCATAGCACCAGAGCTTGAAGAAAAACTGGAGAGGATGTTTAGCTTGGTGGTTGCTACTGGAGAGAAATCATGGATCCCATCAATGGGTGAAATGCACCCTATGTTTTCTCAATCAGAGCCTCTTTCCGATGACGATGATCATGATGTCGAGAGTATTACAACCCCAAATGCTAAAATAAATGAGAGTGGGCACACATTGGGTGATGGCGGTACAAATGAAAGTAAAGGTAACGATGTTGGCTCAACCTCAAAAATGACTTCGGGCGTAAAAAGAGCACGCAAAGGTAACAAAAACAAAGCAGGAACAAAGGATGCCTTGATTGCACGATTTGATGGGTTACTAGATGTTACCCGATCAGTAGGGCTTACGGTTGCAGCACCTATTGTTCCTCCAAGTATATTTATGTTGAGTGAGGCGGTACACGAGCTTGAGAAGTTTCCGGACATATTCGATGATGCAGACATGTACGATTTTGCCACGTTGTAACTCATAAATCTCAACAATCGGATTGTCTTTATGAATCTACCGGACGACAGGAAGGTCTCGTGGTTGCGGAAGCGTTACATGGATTCTCTGAAGTGAAGGCCTTATAATTATGGTCTCATAGCTTCTTTTGAGTATTCTTGTAATTTGGCTTACTTTGGAATTTTCATCTTTGTATGAAACTCTTCTCATTGAGCCTACTTTTGGGATCATATTATATGTATGAAACTCTTGTTATTGGACCTACTTTTGGGATCATGTTATATGTATGAAACTCTTGTTATTGGGCCTACTTTTGGGATCATGTTATATGTATGAAACTCTTGTTATTGAGCCTACTTTTGGGATCATGTTATATGTATGAAACTCTTGTTATGTGTATGTTCATTTATTAGTATTGTGCTATGTTCATGTAAATCGTTTTGTTATCAGGTATTTCCCCGATGGAAGAGCAGAACAATGATGATGATGTTATGTTTAATGACGAACAAGTCATGTTAATTCACCAAAAAAACCAGAAACTGAGGTTTATTATTTACCAAAACCTCGTTGCGGCAAGCGCTTTGGTAATAAGCAAATACGTACTCCAATCTCCTATTAAAATACCTTGCATGACCTCAAAGCAAACTGGCGAGAAATGGATGGCAGAATTATTAACAGGGCATCCAGGCAGATTTTTCGATAATTTTCGTATGTCCAAGCAAATCTTTTTGAATTTATTGATTTTACGAGAAGAATCATATGATCTAAAAGGATCTAGAAGGACTACAACCAGAGAGGTTTTGGGAATGACACTGTACATTCTTGGTCATCATGAAACTCTACGAAAGACATCAGAACGATTCCAACATTCAACTGAGACAGTTAGCAGATTTTTTGAGAAAGGTTTACGTGCACTTACACGACTTTCAATAGATATCATAGCTCCCACCAATCCACAGTTCGAAGGAATTCTCACGCATATTCAAAATGATGATAGATACATGCCGTTTTTCAAGGACTGCATTGGAGCAATTGATGGGACACATGTGGATGCTTGCATTTCGATACATGAGCAAGTCGCATATATTGGCCGACATGGATCGCCGACTCAAAATGTAATGGCAGTGTGTGATTTCAATGTGTTTCACATATGTTGTGCCAGGATGGGAAGGTTCAGCTCATGATAGCCGCATTTATCATCGAGTTGTGTGAGATAGAACGTGTAAATTTTCATATGCGCCTCCAGGTAAATTTTAGCCGGCATTACTAATCAAAGTTTTTTTCACCTATTACTATTTAAACTTGTGCTATAAAAAACATTTCAATACAGAGAAATATTATCTGGTGGATGTCGGATTTCCATTAGAAGCTGGACTGTTGAAACCATTTCCAGAATAAGATATCATTTGGCGGATTTCGCTCGAGGCAATCGATATATTGAAGGCCGTCGTGAAATATTTAACCAAGCGCACTCATCATTGTGTTCTGTTATTGAACGGAATTTCGGCATTTGGAAAAATAAATGGCGTATCCTTAGAAAAATGCCACAATACTCCTTCTCAAAGCAATGTGTAATTGTGCTGGCTACAATGACCCTTCATAATTACATAAGAAGGCATCAGTCTAGGGTTGATCCAGAGTTCAGAGCATGTGATATTGATGAGACCTTTGTGCATCCGGAGGCATACGAACATAGGGCACAACGACGAGGGACCGTCAGAGTCACAACTTCGAGCGTAGAGCCGGTAATATATGATGAGACAGGAGCACCTGAGATGTCTGCTTTGAGAGAGTTGATTGCAGACCAATTGGAAAATGCTCACGGGTAAAAGTCAATCATATGTAGTTTAGCATATACATTATTTAATTTATATTAAATTCATCTAACCTGACATAAATTTCTTTTGCATATGAGAATTATTTGCATTGCAGAAAAGAGAGCATCGAAATTTTCAATTAAATTTACCTAATTTTTTGCGTCGAGCAAGTTGTTGAATGCGAAGTTGAACATTAAAAATGATGCGAACTCTTTATTTTAATTCATGTTTGATTATGATTGACGTGAAATTTACATAACAATTTAATTATGCACAACTGTTTAATTTTCATTTCTATTTTGTTCTGCACCACTGTTTCACACAGCACTGCAAATACAGTTTTCCAAACAGTTTCATAAATTTTTTCACCACTACAAAACAGCAGATTCCTGCACCACTGTTTCTCACCACTGCTTTCTGCACAGCCACAGCTTAGCCAAACAGGCCCATAATATAATTCAAAGTGCAATGGCAAGACCAACCAAAGAGACCTAGGTCATGTTTTAGAGAGCAGTAACAATTGTGGATACAGTTATAAAAACACAAGTAACGTTTGAATGGGTGCAACCACGAACGCAATTTTCCCAAATAATGTTTTAGGAATGCGTAAACCGGCCTCTGTCGGTCCTAAGCCCGGATGAAAAATGATGAGGGTTGTGTTAGATAGACGGCCAACGTAAAATTTAATAACCCATATGAATATGAATCATTTAAAAAATTATGCAAAACCTGGGTTGTTCCCCTTAAGTAAAGTGTCACATGGTCTGAATACGGCGTCTTGGCAAGGACCGCTGCATTTCTGGGACTTGGGTGTAGTGTTACATATGCAAGAGTTCTCGTTGTATGGTCCGAATGTGGCGTCTTGGCAAGGAATGTTGCACCTCCAAGAGGATTTGGATGTATTATTAAATAGGCAAAAGTCCTCACATATTAGACGTCCTAAAGAAGTATGTCGTAGGAATTGTGATTGACTTGGTTTGTAAGTTGGAATATAGGTACGCTAACGGGAAAAGTGATGGAAGTAATGAAGACGATCATTAGGAGAAGGATAAATAATTTATGTCTGCAAGACACTAGATGAGTGGGTGAAAAAGCTAATTTTTTATATAATTTATGATTTAAATTATGTTACACAGAAAAAAAAATAAAACAAGCAGTAGAGTAGGTATTATTTGTGGATACTATTTCGAAGGATGTAGTTGTTGGGTTAAGAAGAAAAGATGATGGAATCTTAGTTCTTAAATTGTTCATAGCAAAGGAAACTATTAATATGATCAGTGCTTACGCGTCACAAGTAAGACTAAGTGAAGGTATTATAGTGTAATTTTGGGAAGATTTAGATGATTTAATAACAAAAATCACACAAAAAGAGAAGATTTTCATATGAGATGACTTAAATGGACATATAAGAAATGAAAATATAAATTACATGGTCGTTCATAGAGAATATGGAGAAATGAGTGAAGAAGTACAAACTATTTTAGACTTTGGCTCGGTTTGGTTGGGCTGTTGCTGATGGTAAGCTGCTGATGAACTGTTTCTAATTGAAAACTTGTTGATCCTGAAAAATACAGTTTTGTTAAAAAACTGTTTGTGTGAAACAAATTTTACAAAACGGAGTTTTCGAAAAGTTATTTGGATACAAAACGAAGTTTTTAGTAATTTTTTTTAAAAAACTTTTTAAATATCAACCATTTAATTTATGAGAAATTAAACTTTTTTCATTGAAATAACACCAAATAAAGGTTCATTCATACATTTTTTTATGTTCCACGCTCTAGCTTCATACAGTTGATCCGCAATAATATTACGTAGCGCGATCATCTCCTCTACACCACCTGCTGTGTCAGTGCATGTTTCTTGGCGCCCTTGTGAGATCATCTCATGGTCTTGATCTCTTTGCTCGGATTCACTAAAATCAATGTCCACACGCGAAGGGTGTCGACGAATGAAATTATGTAAACACATTGTGACATACCCTTAAAAAAGCAATAGCTTTGATCTTCTCTCTCAAGAATTGTGGAAAGCTGCTCACGAGTCCAAACGCCATTGCCAGAACCCACCCATTCAACTTCTGCACCGCCACACTCTTCCCAACCACCAACTGATCAAATTCCCAGACACTCTCATCATCGCCAATCTCGCCACAAGCTACAAATGTCGATATAAGCATATGGCTCAGCTCAGGGAGGATCAGCTCTTCATCTGCCTCCCTTGTCGACAACCTCGGGCTCTGCTCCATAATCCAACAGTACCAAAGAAACATCAGCAGATCGCTCGCCCCGAAGCTCCCTCCCACCTTCATTCCATCTGCATCGTCCGGATCGAACTCCAGCCGGCAAGCTATCTTGGCCCTCCGACAAGCATCGGAGAATATTATGTAGACACGATTGAGGGAAGAAGGCATAGGCATGGGAGCGCAGCAGCGATTGAATCCGCGGAGAAAAGCAGTCCAGTCGGCGCCATTCTTACCAGTCGCGAAGAAAAGTTTTAGACTGCAGGGCCGAGATGGGGGAGGAGAAGGGGGAATTCAGGGGCAGAGGGAGGAGAAGAAGGGGCTAGGTTTACGGGAATGAGGGAGAGGGATTGGCGGAGCGAAGATAGGGGGATGGATTGGGATTGGGGGTCGGAGAGATTGTCGAAGGCAGATTTTACAAATTTACGGGATTAGGTGGAAGTAGCGAGTGATTCTTGCTCCTGCAGCTCAGCCGGTGGCCGGCGTTCAGTGGAAGAAGATCCCCCCATCAGCCAGCGTCCTCGGTGAAAGGACAGCGCCAACGAACGGGAACAGAATCCCTGCCACAAAGGTTGCGATTGCGGCTGAACGTGAAATAATGCAGCGACCGGGGTAGATAAGAAACAGCGGAAATCCAAAAACCTAGTTCTTAAATTCAGCCGAACCAAACGCAACTTATGACAAAAAATGCGTTGAGTTTGCACCGCACCGTAGGCGATAAGCCGAACCAAACGCTACCTTTGTCGTTAGCACATGAGTTAATTTTATTAAATACATTTTTCATAAAAAAGGAAGAACATTTAATTATGTTTAAAAGTTGACCAAATAAGTCACAAATTAATTATTTTATGACTCGCAAAATGAAAAAAATAATTTGTAAGGATTGCAAAGTCATACGAGGAGAAAGCTTGACAACACAGCATAGGTTAGTGGTGTTAGATGTACAAATTAAATATAATAAATTTAAGACAAGAACAAAAATGTTGCAAAAAATTCGGCAGTGGAACTTGAAGATGAAAAAGCAGTTGTTTTCAAGACAGCAGTTATAGAACAACTAATTGATGACCTTTATGTTGATCTTAATGTCTCATGGGAAGTTATGATTTCACATTTAAGGATAAGTGGAAAAATGTACTTGGAGTATCAAAAGGCCGTGCGCCCCCAAATAAAGAATCTTGATAGTGAAAAGAGCAAGTGCAAGACAAAATGAGGGCAAAGAGGGTCAGCTATAAAACACACTACGTTTGTAGAAATGATGAAAACTTAGTTAGGTATAAAGTCGTCAAAAAAAAAGCTAAACAAGCAGTAAGTAAAGTAAGAAGTCAAGCTTATAAAAAATTTTATAAGCGACTAGATATCAAAGATGAAAAGCGTGGCATATATAAAATTGCTCGAGCTAGAGAAAGAAAGACAAGGGATTTAAGTCAAGTAAAATACATAAATGATTAGATAGATACAGTTTTGACGAACGATGTGAATATTAAAGAGCGATGCAAAAGATATTTTTATCAACTCTATAATGAAACAAAGGGCAATGAATTGAACTTGTAAGAGTTAAGCAAATCAGAAAAATATAAGAACATAACGTTTTATCGTAAAATTCAAGCATCAGAGGTAAAGCTTGTTTTAAATAAGATAAAAAATAGAAAGAAGATTGAGTCAGACGATATACCTATTAAAGTATAAAAATGTCTAGGAAATGAAATAATTTTGTGGCTTACATGTTTTTTCAATAAGATACTGAAGTCAAATAGCATGTCAGACCAAGGGAGGGAAAGTATTTTGGTACCTTTGTATAAGAATAAAGGAGATATATAAAAATATGTTAATTACAGGGAAATTAAATTGATGAGTCATATCATGAAACTATGGGAACGAGTAATAGAAAGAAGAATAAGACGGAAGACTAACATCTCGGAGAATCAATATGGATTCATGTCAGGGCAGTTGACCATGGAAGCTATACATCTCTTGAGGAGACTCATTGACAACTATCGAGGAAAAAACAAGATTTGCATATGCTGTTTATTGATTTTGAGAAGGCTTATGATAGAGTTTCAAGAAAGATCTTATGGAGAGTCTTAGAAAAGAAATGTGTAAATGTATCATATATTGACATAATCAAATATATGTAGACAGATTCAGCGACAAGGGTGAGGACATCTGGAGGATTAACACATCAATTCCCTATCACTGTTAGCTTACATCAGGGTTCAGCTTTAAGCCCTTATCTCTTTACCCTTATCTTAGATGAGCTTACCAGACATATCCAACAAGCAATACCTTGTTGTTTATTGTTTGTGGATGATATCATTTCGGCTGATGAGACGCGCGATGGTGTAAATGCAAAAATTGAATCTTGGTGAGATACTTTAGAAAAGAACGGTTTTAGGTTGAGCAGGGCAAAGACAGAGTATATGGAGCTTAAATTTAGCAGTACAAGAAAGACGGATGACTTCGTTATTAAGTTGCGTGAACAAGATACTTTCCGCAGTGAGTGTTTTAAATATATTGGATCGATGGTTCAAAAGATGGGGGTATTGATAAAATGTGACACATAGAATCCAATCGGGTTGGTTGAAGTGAAGAGGCGCGTCATGGATCTTATGTGATCGTAAAGTACCACTAAAACTTAAGGGCAAGTATTACCGTACTGCAATTAGACCCGCGATGCTCTATGGTTCTGAGTGTTGGCAGTGAATTGTGTACATGAGCAAAAAATGGGAGTTGCGGAGATGAGAATAGCTTAGGTGGATGTGTGGACACACGAGACTGGATAAAATTAGAAATGAATGTATCAGGGATAAGACAGGAGTATCACCAATTGCAGAGAAGATGCGAGAAGTTCGACTAAGATGGTTTGAACACTTACAAAGGAGACCATTAGATGAGCCTGTTAGGCGTTGTGAGAGTCTAGTCACTAGGTATGTTAAACGAGGGAGGGGTAGACCAATAAAGACTTGGAATGAAACTATAAGGAAAGACATGACGTACTTATGCATTAGTGAGATTATGACAAAAGATGGGGCACAATGGAGACAAAGGATCCATATAGCGACCTCACTATAGCGGGATATAAGCTTGAGTGTTTGTTTTAATGTTTTAGGACAAAATGTCACTACAGTGTACAGAATACCCAGACTTCATAAAGTAGAATTTGGCACAAAAATATTGTGACAAAAGTTTCAAATACATAAAACTGCCACCACTGAGTTTACTGCCAAAGTTTCACAGCTTCATCACTCAACCGCCACAAATGTCTCAAAGAGAGCCTTAACAATATATCAATCATGGTGCATTGAATGTCCTAAAACTCTAAACAAGTAAATAAATTGATGAGTATAGATAGAAGGAGAATGAATACCAAACTTCTGAAGTATACTAATGGATAGTCCCATTGGATTGTCTCTCGATAGCACAGAATGACAAGAAGAAATATGTATTCTATGAATAAACCTCTTTCTCACTCTCTGTTCCCACATTATTATATATATACACACAAACAGAGAGAGAAAGAGAGAGGGGGAGAGAACATATGCCAGGGAGAGAGGAAGAGAGAGAAAGCATATACCAGAGAGAGAGAAAGGAGAGGAGAAGTTTGGAATTTGTACCTTTCCTCCCCCGCCATTTCTCTGCAATATTTACTCAGCCGATCGAAGATCTCGTGTAGAAGTTACACATGCCTTCAGGGGAATCGATGTGGTTAACCGTTCATGAAGCGAATTGCTTGCGAACCAGGTACAAGGTCTCTCCCCCATCCCCGGCGGGGAAGAAGCCGACCAGAACGAAGGCTGTCCAGCTAGGGCTTTGCCGCTATGGGGCGGCGGGGGAGTACGATAGAACACAAATCAAACATAAATAATTAAAATTAATATATATAAATTTATTTTTAGGGGAGAGTTCATATGTGAATAGCGGAGCCGTGCGATGCGAAGAACGAATCCCCTTCGTCCATTTTGATCAACGCAATCCTCCTCTTGTTCGAGTGAATAACAACTCGTCATGCCCACGAATCACGGGTGGCCGGTGACCAGCGAGCCCGCAGCCTCCGGCCACCGTTCTGTGAAATTTCTTCACATAGTGGTAGCCGGCGGCCGCGGGCTCGCCGGCCGCCGGGAGTTCTGGCTGGCGAGCCCGCAGCCGCCGGTCGCCGATCTTTGAAGGAACGGGTTGTTATTTGCGCAAGCAAGAGGAGGATTGCGCTGATCAAAATGGATTTGGTGGATTCGTTCTTCACACGGCTCCGCTATTCGCATATGAACTCTCCCCTATATTTTTTTATTTATATATTTTACATTAATTTCAAGCATATTTTGAGGAAACGCAAACTCGGGCTCGGATTGATCTAACCCAATCTCAACTCAAAATTTTATCCACTTTATTCGGGGTCATTCCTTTAAAGTTAGATGTAAAACTTGTAGTAAATGTGTATCAATATGGCTTTCTTTGTTTGAGCATTTTAGCTCCACTTTGAATCTTTGATGTGGGAAAAATGTATTTGATAAATCTCCCTTTTTAAAACTTTGGTGTGATGAGGACAAAAATTACAATTTTAGCTCTACTTTTAGGTTGGAGCTCCAATTCTCATCATAGCCTTCGGCTCCATTTGGAGGGACTTATTTTCACCGGTCAAGCGGTTACGTAAGGTCTGATTCATGAGGTCGTAACCGCTTCACCGGTGAAAATAAATCCCCCCAAACGGAGCCTTCGTCTCGCCTGTAATGTTCCCACCGCTCAAAAAATGTGGCATAAAACTTGCCCTAGACTCTTTGGATGAATCAGTGCTCTTGCAATATTAAATTTAAATTGATTCGAACATAACTGAAATGAAATAACTCAACAAATATCTAGGATATCTGTGTTTTGACTTATCTCGTACTAGAAGCACTATTTTATCATTTTCATAGAAGGCTTACAAGTACTTCTCACAGAATTACTCTCATGGGAGCATGCTTAGTTGTGAAGTTCGTAAAGAACTTTATCACTTGGTCTGAAAATATGCTCCTCATAATTCAAATCTAAATTATTATGTATGAAAAAAGAAATCTTGAATTTTTATATGAAACTAAGTTCGTTCTTGCGCATCACTTCATCTAAAAGACTAAGTCTGCCAATAGTTATCTTTTTTAGGCTGTCATTGAAAGACACTTCTCAAATTCATTAGATTCATGAAATTTAATGAAATGAAATCATTGTGATATAGTGATATTTTCAAAAAAAAACTAATTCCAAATGATAGGATTAAAAAAAATTGAAGATGAATGCTTAGACGACATTTGATTTTAATAAATCTCATACTTAAATTAAACAATATTTTGTTATTCATGAACATGAACTTAAATGAACCAAATCATAATGTTTAATTCTCAAAGATTGGTTAAGTATACATTGCCGAGTGGGCAAATTGTCACAAAAAAAATGTTGTGGCTACAAGAAGACTTTTTAACATGAATAGCTGAAAACATAGGCCGAACTAAACAAAGGCACAACGGGCAAGTGCCCAAGCCTGATTTCTGAGAGAAACAGTTAAGTGCTCCTGCCTTTTCTCTGCAAATGCTTTTTCATCTCCTTTGTACTATTTCTTCTGTTTGTCCTCTTCTTTTTCAAAAGCTATCTAGCATTACCACTCCATCTACATGAAATGATAGCGGCGGAAGCTTTCTGTGTTGTCCTCTTGCCCAATACTCAAAAGTTATCTAACCTAGGCTTTGTTTGGCGCAGCTCTGGCGGCTGAAAAAGTTCTTTTCCAGCCGCCAGAGCTGCTTTAAATTTGTTTGGGACAGCTCTTTAAGAAAAGCTTTTCGTAAATCTGAAGCTGTTTTGATGCTTTTCGGAAATCCCCCCTCCCCCTGACTTCTCTCCCGCAAAATAGTTTTCTCTCTCACATGTTTTGGAAATCTACGGCCCCGACTTTCCCAATTCTTCCCGCAACTCGCGGGAGCCGACGGATAACGCCGGAGCTGGCCCATCTCGTTGGAGCCGACGCTCTCGCCGGAGCCCGGTACCCTCGTCGGAGTCCTCTCCTCCTCCAATTCGCACTGTGCTGACACCACTCGATCCCGCCTCCTCCCGCTCTCGCAGGAGCTCGATACCCTAGCCAGGGCTGCCGCCGCTCGATCCCGTCTCCTCCCTCTCTCACGTCGGCGGCCCTTCAGGTCTTCTTCAAAATGGATCAATCCCGCCTCCTCCCTCTCACACGTCGGCCTCCTCTCTCTCTCACGTCGGCCTCCTCGTTGGAGTGGAGAAGAATTTGGTATAGCTTTTCAAAATAGCTTCCAAACAGGCTACAACTTTTCAAAATAGCTTTTCAAAGAGCTCTGTACAATGAGCTCTATAAGATCAACAGATTTCCAATCCGCAACAACTTTCCCAAACAGAGCCCTCGTCTTGCTCTAGCTATGCAGCTTTATACCTAGCCCTATGAAGAAGAATGATGCTTCTAAAGGTAAAAAATTAGCATTATTTGGCTATATATAGGTCCAAAATTTAGATTTTTTGCCTTTTTTTCAACTATATACAAACCAAATTAATACCTCATCCCCCTCCCCCAAAAAAAATCGCTTTCCTCAAGGTCGGTGAACCTCCAGTGATCTGGAAATAGGATTCCGGATGATTGCGACCTGCTTTCCTCTCAAAATGAGGTATTCAAAATCCTAACCCTCAATTTTTTCCTCCCTCTGCTTATACAGATTTGTCGGCGAACAATTGTTTCCTTCTTCAAGATCGATGTTGGGCCGGTATTGGGTCGGGTTTGTGGGTTTTTTCTTCTCAGAATGGGTCCAACCCATGTTTAAAGCCTGAAAATCACTCCTACATATCTTTGAATTATATTTTTTTCATGTATAATTTCTATCTATCTCGTTGAATAAAACGAAAGATTCATTCAACACCCGTAATAAACTTCTTGAGAACCATCTTCATCATCAAGCATGGTTGCTTCTTATGACCTTTTGATTTTTATTTGACACATAACTGATCTTTAGTGACGAAAAATATTTGACGAAAATTTTTTGGTCGCTAATGATTCACTTTTTGTGATCAATCTTATATGTAGTCACTAAATTTTTATGAGATATTAATTTATAATAATATTTAAAATTTAGTCACTAAATATATTTTAATTAGTGATCGAATAAAATTTGGTCATAAATTAGAAATTATTAGTGACCAGATAATATTTTGATCACTAAATATTTTAACATGTGACTAAAATAATTAGTTGTTAATCTCATTCCTCCCTAATAAAATTATTTTCCCTCCAAAAATAAAACAATTTTCTCTTAAATCACAATAATAATAAGTAATTACTAAATAAACCCAAAATTTTCTTTTGTTGAGACTTGAGAACTCTCATCTCCCCAAATCCCGACTCCTAAACCAAAAAAATTATAATCGACAGTTTCTCGTGACTGCTTTTAATGTGTTCCCCCTCCACTTTCGAAAAAAGTGTGCCCTAGCTACCTGTGTCGAACGCCAACGAAACCCGCCAAACACCGCAGACGAGAACTTCCGCTTGCGGCGCCGAAACTTGTCAAGGTGGCTCAAATTTCACGTGAACACCGCGATGAAGAAGATGCAATAATTCGCCAGGGCAGAGCTTTTTGGGCTCTGTTTGGCGCGGCTGCAGCGCCTGAAGAAGCAGTGGTGAGAAGCAGTGGTGGAATAATCAGCTGTTTTGCAGAGTTGTGGCAGAATCTGTGAATCTGTTTGGAAAAACAGCGTTTGCAGTGTTGTTTCAACCTATGAGGCACGATCACATGAACCAAAAATTTCTAAAAACTCAATCGAAATTTTTTTTCAAAATATATTATATATAACTTATATTAATATAAATTTTTTTATATTATATATAATTTATATTTTTATAATTTTATAAATATTATATATTATAACCTAATATATAATAATAATATATTATTTTATAACGTTTATATATTATAATTATATATAGATTATAACCTTTATATATTATAGATTATAATATATTATAATTATATAATTTTAAAATATTATAACTATATATATAATAACGTTTATATATTAAAACATATAATAATTTTTAAAAAAGTGCCCAGCGCTGCAGCCAACTGGTTGCAGCCCTGTTACTATTTTGAGTCACGGAATATTTCCGGTACTCAAAAACAGTTGCTATTCACGGTTGTTGATGCCACCGTGATGTCTCCCGAGAATTATTTGGTGCCACTTTTGAAAAATTTGCGGCCCCCTGCTCTCAAAACGTGGCGCCAAACAAAGCCTTTGTGTTCGCCTTGGGGGAGATTGTCATAGTTCGGACTTTCGGAAGCAAAGATGAAGTCATTCCTTGGCTCCCTTTATTGCTCTCATTGCAGTACACACCATCATCTAGCATCTCTGTGAGCTCCTCTCCTCCTACTCAGATTTCTTGAGCTTCCCATTTTACTTTTAGAATAGTCATATTTTAGTTCTCATGGAAGCATTTTCCCTTCACTGCTTGGTTCTGTCAAAGACTGTAAGGTTAATTTATTTTTTTCCATAAATTTTCTCATATAATTAGGTTTTTGGTTGTTCCTTTTTTTTTATTCCATATCAGTTTCTTCCCAGTTCCATTAACTTAAGCCATTGTAAGGTCAAAGGTGTCTTCGGTCAATTTCTCATGACATGCTTGCTTTCTTCAAAAATCAGGCATTGTATTTGGGCATGCAGTTGGTTTATTCATTGACCCTTTTGATGATGCATTCATAATTTATTAATCTCTTTTATTGATGTTGTTATAGTGACACATTTTGATTTTTATCGTGGGGGGGGGGGGGAGCTTTCTGTTAGATTATGACACCTCATCGCGGCCGGATCGTTAGGATTGCGCCATGTCACTGATCCATGAGAGTTATTCATTCCTAGTTTAGGATTGTCTCAATATAGGAATATCATTTAGAGGAGAATTTATTTTGGGGCTCCTCATTCCTAATCCGGACAGATCTTTTTTTGGGCAATCCTATTCTTTTGGAAATTCTTGATGGCCGGTTATTTCCATTCACAAATCAGGAATTATGTCCTAATTTGACGGTGGTTTTTTGTTGCTATTTAATTGGGGAACCAGCCCTGACCGAAGACACACTTTGAGAGGAGAAAATCGTGAGATCCAATTCAGAATGAGTTTATTCTCGGGTTGCTGGTGGAGTCCTCATTCCGGCGGTCTTCAGGTTCGGTGGCGGCAGTTTCGGGCTTCCCAGCAGCGGCAGCATCCTGTCGGCTCCAAGCGGAGCGACATCAGGCCGGGATTCACTCTCGGCAGCCGGCTACCAGCGGTAGTTCTGAGACGGCAGCAGCGACAGCAGGCGGCTGATCCAGTTGAAATCAGCCTCAGGAGTGCATACGCGGCGGCGGCAGAACCAGGATGAAGACATCATTTCAACATTGCAGATCCGGCAGTTTATGGTTGTGAATTTTGATATATATATTTTGTATCACTGTAACCTGTAACTTTCTGATTTATAGTGGATCCCTTCCGTCGCGCTCTCCCCGTGGAGTAGGAGTCCCAACTCCGAACCATGTAATATTGGTTGTCGTCTGTGTGCTTGAAATCTCGCTCCGTTATTTTATTTTGCGCGATTGTCTTTGCTCGATTCAATTCCGTTGCGCTACCGCGTTACTCGGTCCGATTGCATAACAACTTTCATCTTCTTTGGATGGAGAGTGTATTGATACATGGCTTTTTAGGACTGCTCATGTAAAAAAACTATAAAAGCAGCCAAGAACCTTCATTTCAGCGGTTGCGAGAGCTCCTTGAAGTTCCCCTTCAAGATCTCCATCAACTTTCGAAGAACTCTTTGCTCTTCAAAGATCTCCTTCAAAGGTGACTTGAAGATATCATTGGGCATTCGAAGATCTCCTCCCCCTGAAGCTCCACTTCAAGGACAACACGAAGTTCTCACTCCGCATTCCGTTAAATCTTGTTATAAAGAGCGGTAGTCTATCATCCTCGAGAACTCGAAAACTTGTAGCACTCAGAGAATTAGTGGAATTTGGTTGGCACCGAACCGACCAAATGGTTTTTCATCTTTCTGAGTTTTCCACGTTAAAAAAATCTTCTTGCCAGTTATACGATTTTTCTATGATTGTTTGCGTGCTCGACCCGCTCGTTCCCGAACTAAGACGGTTCACTTCGACTAGTTTACGAGCGCTTCAAGTGACCTGCAACATATACAAATATTAATAAACAAAATGGCAACGCTCATAAATGCTCGACCTCACTGATGGAGCTTCATTTACTTTTACATTCAAAACAAGTTCTTTTCTTGTCATGCCAAACATACATTTTTTTAGGATAATTTCACACACACCTAAAATTCACTTAAATATCACAAAAGTGGGTCTCACACAGGGGTGCAATAAACCCCGTCCCGGTCCGGGACCGTCCTGTGCAGGACCGGTTTTTGGAACCGGTCCCGGACCGGTCTGCCAAAACCGGTCCCGGTCCGGGACCGGTTTTTCCTTGAAAACCGGACCGTCTGGGACCGGAAGGACCGGTCCTAACCGTCCTAACCGGTCCCAGACCGGGACCGGTATTTAAAATAATTATTTTAATTATTTTTTTATATTATTATATTTTAATTTTAATGATTTAATTAAATTAAATACTATTATACTACATGTAAATAATACAAATCACAAAATACAAATACAAAATTGAATTACAAAATTGAAAGTAATAAAATTTTTATTAAATTTGAAATAAACTACAAAATCAAAATACAATTTACAAATTATAATAAAATCAAAATACGAAGATTTTTTCTTAATTTTGAAATAATACAAAATATAAATTCAAATTTTGATTGAGCACTGAGCCTTGGATGTCTTCATTCCGCCCCTCCCCAATTTAAGTTATTAAGTGTCTTCAACTTCAGACTCACTTCTTCAATTGACGAGACGTGTGTGTCTCCTCCTCAAAGCGTCCAAATGGTCCTTGTAGCAAATGCAAATTCCAAAGATTCTTCGTAAACGGCTCCTTCGCTCGTTCAGAATCCTGCCATAAAGAAAATGCAGACCCGAAGCTCTGTATAGCTTGGATGGTTAGTAAATCACGGGCCATTAAGGCCAAATAGGATAATTTTATTTAATTTTCCACCATTTTAATATCAAAATTTTCTATTTCGTGTGCGGTCATAAAATCTTGAAACTGGGTTTTGCTATATAAACCTAATTCGTTTAAAGTACTCGAAGTTCGTTTTTTTTCTTCGAAGCTAATCAAAATCATTTTTTAAAAATATCTTTTGTTCGAGGGGCGGTGGATTCCTCGCAGGTCGCAATCCAATAGTTGATCGTAATATTATATAGGCGAGTAAAATCAGAATTAAATTTTGCAACGCTAACGTTGTGAAAATCACTAGAGATTCTTTAATCAAATTTCGATTAATTTCCTCTATAAAATTTTCACCCCGTCTAACCCATAAAGGGTTAAAGCCGCAGCACAAGAAAACATGTGGCAATGCTATAATATTTTAAAAACTTTTCCTCCATTACTAAATATTACGGACGCCACATTGGGTTAATTTTGTAAGTTTTAAACGTTTCAGTAATTATAAAAAATTTTCAATAACAAGCGAGCTAGTAGGATAATAAACGCCCGAAAAATAGTTGTTGCCCGAAAAAACTTTCAATAAATTTACGTAATCTTCGATTATAGCCCAATCTGACGCATCTAAATCGTGTGATTCTTCTATATTATAAAATTCTATCAATAACGATTTTTGTGACAAAGCCCGTTTTAACATTTTGTACGTGGATTCCATCGTACCGGCAATCATAAGTGGACCCAAAAATTTTTACCCTGGCTATAACAAATTTTTTGAATCTTGTTTTCGCCGTTTTGAACTTAAATAACTCGTAACAATACGTTTTTAATAACATAATTTTTCATAAAACTTAAACTATCTTGCACAATTAAATTAAGAACGTGACATACGCAACGTGTATGAAAAAAAATACACTAGCATAGGTTCAAATCATTAATCAAATATTTAATAGCCATATTATTATTCGGGCGTTATCAAACGAAATACTTAAAATTTTATCTTTTATTTTAAAATCTCTAATACACTTAATAATCACCTGATAAATAGCTTTACCGGTGTGCGGATTTCAAACCTTCAAAACAATTATACGTTTATTTAACCAAACTATCGGGATCGACCCAGTGACAAGTTATGCAAATGTACAAAGCCGTCACTAAACCGCTAGTCCAAACGTGCTCGTTAAACTAACTCGCCTCGAATGTTTCAAAAAAATTTTTGTAAAATAATTTTGATGCAGGTAAGCTTTAAAGCATCCGTCGAGTTGTAGTAGACTTATATTGATATTTTGGTTGAAGTGCTTCGTGTATGTAGCTCATTCTCGTTGTCGTAGTGGTTGAACGGAAGTCCGCTTTTGATGACTTTCCATTTGCGCTCCCGTTGTCGAGCTTGGTCATACGTCCAAATGTGCCCGGTGTCGAAATTTGAGTTTGGTTGGCCTCCGACGGGGCTGCTTGGAAAGACCATTTGTTGTGTCGGGCGAGCGTTGTGTTGCTACTATTAGCGGCCATAAGCTTCGCGCAAAGTTTGCACTTCGCCTTAATTTCGCCGCCGATCCGCACTTTGTCGAAGTTTCCCATACCGCCGCTTATTCGGTGCTCACGATCTCATGATCGACGACGCTGAGGATACGCCGGCATGGAGGAGGAGGAAGCCATAAACACGAGTTGAGTGAGAGAGAGTGAGAGAGGTAGTGAGAGAGATAGTGAGAGAGAGAGAAGAATATGAGAGAGGGAGGGGGGGGTTTAAATAAAAAAAAATTATTTTTTTTTAATTAAAATAGAGCCGAACGCTCTTTATATGAGGCCTGCCACGTGGCAGGCTCATATAAAGAGCCGTTGGCTTTTTATGAGCGCAGTGGCAGCCATATAAAGAGCCGTTCGGCTCTTTAATGAGAGCCGAACGGCTCTCATAAAGAGCCGTTAACGCTCTTTTATAGAGCTGTTAACGCTCATTAAAAGAGCCGTTAAGGCTCTATTAAAAGAGCCGTAAGGCTCTTTTATAGAGCCGTTAACGGTTCTATTAAAAGAGCCTTAACGGCTTTTAGCCGGTCCCGACCGGTCCTGAACGTCCCGGACCGGGACCGGTAAAAGACCGGTCTAAGACCGGTCTTTTACCGGTCCCGGTCCCGACCGGTTTTTACCCTTTTTACAAGGACTGCCGGGGACCACAGGACCGGTCCGGGACCGGACCGGTCCTAACCGGGACCGGTCTCTGTCCGGTCCCAACCGGTCCGGTCCCAACCGACCGGTTGGGACCGTTTTTTTTTTGTGCCACCTATACAATAAAATAACTTAATATCTATTATTTTGTGTGTTTTAGAGTGTGAAAAAGGTCAAATAATATATTTTATTGTGTATGAGCCCCAATTTTTGTGATTTTTAGATATGATTTACGTATATATAGTTCTATCCTTTTTTTTATGATGACAGCGTTTTTGTTCAAAATCACTAGAGCAAAAACACCTTCCAAACAGAGCTTTAATCACCATAAACACAATAAATTAATGTAACTCATTGTTCACGTCAATCAATCACAAACAATACTAAAAATAATAGAATAATAATATTAAATTGTGGGGAGGGATTAGCAATGTTTAGTGTTGTACACGGCAGTGGTGATGGGATTAGCCATCTACACGCTACAGCACTATTAATGATAAGCCTAGCTTGGATGCCTTTTCCGAAAGGGCAAGCTTTCTCAGCTCTTCTTTGCTGAACATCTGTAAATTTTATGCTCCAAAACGTTGTCGTTGAGTTCTTTCTTTATTACTATTTTAATAATTTTGCCCATATCCTTTTGTTGTTTTTCGCAGCCCATATAATTAATTATATGCATTAGCTCAATCAGAAAATCAAAATTTTTCTAAACGTATATGTAGGAGAGGGTTTGCTCAAGCCTCAAGATAGTCCTGTTGAAGCCAAATATGGCCTCAACTGAAGTTCAGAAAAAAGGGTGCAGCCAAAACCTACTTCTCTCAAGTCCAACCCTTACTGGATTTAAAGGACTAAGACTGACCCAATAGCCCGCAGAGGTCCCACCTCACACCGAAGATCTCTGAGAGCTTCCCCTCCAAAGCCAAAGCTGGGCTAGGAGCTCCTCAGAAAGCACTGAAATTTGAGAGACGATGATAGCTTTTTCTTCTAAGGAGCCCTTATGGGTCTATTTATAGCATTTTGCTGTCCTGAATTTACTGAAAAGTCCCTAGTTGGTCTGCCAATAGCAAAAACCCGCTGTTTTTCTGAGGGTACTGGAGTAATTTCTCCTGAGAGCAATTTTGTCATTCCACCCAGGCCCCTGGTCCCCACTCGGCGAGAGCCCCGAGCCGAGAACCTTCTGTCATAGTCTGGCGGAAGCGGTCTCGCCTACCTATGGGCGAGAGTTTTCTTTAAGACGAGTCGGGGCTGGCGCAAGCGCTTGCGCATTGATCTTCGTCCGATGATTTGGTCGCGCTCGCCAATCTGGGTTCGACGAACACGGGGCGCCTTGCGGCGGGAGCTTATCGCTTAGCGCAAGCGCTCCCGCTGGCCTGGGCGAGACCCTTTCCGGCTAGCCTGTCTGACCGTCTGTGTCTCCTGGTCTGGCTCAGCGAATATGTGGTTGTACAAGTCCAAATAACCCTATCAAGTTTGGAATAGAGATTATATAGTATCTCCATCGTAGAGTCAATCCCTAGAGCGACACGAACCCAATAACCCGTTCCGAGTCGGACCCGACACGAGCGGACATAAAACTCAATATCACTAACAATCTCCTCATATGTCCGCTGTGAACCCGACGTCGGAAAAGGAGGTGGTTTGTGAAATGTTCAACCAAAAGTGAATCATTCACAACCGTGTCCGACACTTGTTAAAAATTATTAGACTTAACAAAAAAATTAGTATGCATGCATAAACAGAACAAGAGTTCAGCCACATCACATCATGTCTCAGATACAATCAGGGCATATGCCCTAAACGTCTAGTGTCCCAAATCAAACAGAGAGCAATAGAAGTCCAAACAAATAGGTGAAAGAAAAATAAAGAGCTAAACAGTGCTCTGAAACAGAGATACCAAAAAGAAGGTCTAACAATACTCTAACTGTCAATATCCAGAAGATCATCATGATCAGGATCCCAGTCTACCAGTGCTCCTCCTAGATCAGCAGCCCCTGTAATTTCCAACAGCGAATTTCATTTTAGAATGAATTCAATCATTTAAAAATGTACAAATATCTAGTTCTACCATGAGAACGTAGTATTTAATTATTATTATTAGTGTTGGCTGGGAGGGCGCTTCTACAGAGTATTATAGATTAACCTCAGAATCCGTTATTTGTTTCCAAATGAAACGATTTACGGACTTCTGGACACCGCAGCTATATATGTGTTCCTATATGGAATGTCACGGTTACTGCTCTTTTAGAGTTGACTGGAACTCATCAAGTTTGGAATGGAACCAATCAACAAGAGAAAAGTCAAACCAAGTCAGATCGTGTTATCAAGTTTGGAATAACACTCTCCTCCAAAGCAAGATAGCTGAATCCAGGTGAAGTTGTTAGCATCAGGTTTGAAATGAAACAACATACCAGATCCGAACTCAGCAACCAGGAGCATCAACGAAGCACAACATGCTTGCTTTGACAAAGGAAATCTGAAAATCAAAATAATTGGACTAAGGCTGAACTGAATCGCCTAACCTTGAACTAAGACCGAGCTAAATCGCCTTTAGTCTCATTTCCCCCACTATTTTGACTAACCGGTCTTTGGGCATTCCTTTCGTCAATGGATCAGCCAGATTATCCTTCGAACGCACATCGATCAAAGTGATAATTCCTTGTTCTTTTAGATAATTCAACAAAGCATGTCTCAGTCGTACATGTCTCCTCTTAGTGTTATAGAGGGCATTCTTTACAACTTGAGCTGCTGCTTGATTATCACAATACAAGCTCAACGAGTTGACTTATAACTTAGACAAGGGTATGTCTAAAATTAGGTTCCTGATCCATTCTGCCTCTTCTCCAGCTGAAGCTAAGGCAAACAACTCGGCCTCCATGGACGACAAGGCTATACATGTCTGTCTTTTGGATTTCCAAGTGATAGCAGCTCCACCCAAAGTGAATATATATCCACTGGTAGACTTGTTGTTCCCAACTTCTGAACACCACGAGGCATCAAAGAATCCATCCACAGTATGAGGATAACCAGTATAGCACAAGGCATGATCTTTAGTACCTCTCAGGTATCTCATCAGCCTATCTAGGGCATCCCAATGCTCTTTGCCTGGACTACTGGTAAAGCTGCTCAACAAGCCAACCGTGAAGGCAATGTCTGGTCTTGTACAACTTGTGGCGTACATGAGACTACCAATTATTTTAGAAAATTTTCATTGATCTATGCTGGTCTCTTCATTAGGACTCAACTTAACATTATAATCAAACGGTGTCTCAACAGGCCTACAGTCTTTGTATACCCAAGTAGAAAGTAGTTGCTCTATATAATGAGCCTGGCTAAGGGTGACTTTACCCTTGTCAACTCTAACTTTCATACCTAACAGGGTATCCACAGGACCAAGGTCCTTCATGTCAAAAGCTTCCGCGAGATTGGATTTGACATCCCTCACTGCAGCAAGATCTGAACCCAGAATCAACATGTCATCCACATATAGACATATGATGACTGTTTGATTGGACAACGAACGGTGATAGAGACACTTGTCTGAAAGACTGGACTGAAATCCAACGCTCTTTATCACTTGATCAAACTTCATATGCCACATCTTAGACGCTTGCTTAAGCCCATAGATTAATTTATTTAATTTGCACACTTTATCTTTTAGATCTTTATGAACATAACATTCAGGTTGTGCCATGTAGATCTCTTCATCAAGCTCTCCATTTAAGAAGGTTGTCTTTACATTCATCTGATGAATTATAAAGTTCTCGATAGAAGCTATGACAAGAAGAATCCTAATAGTGGATAGGTGACACACAGGTGAATAGATGTCAAAATAGTCAATTTTCCCCTGTTGTTTATAACCCTTAGCTACTAAACGTGCTTTATATCTGGCTATAGACCCATCACTGTGCAATTTCTTCTTCAGTACCCACTTGCATCCTAAGACTTTAGCTCCTTTCGGCAGGTCAACGAGATGACAAGTGTTGTTTTATAGCAGCGAGTTCATCTCATCATCGATGGCTTCTGCCCACATTAATGCATCTCTAGATCGCATTGCTTCCTTATAGGAGAATGGATTATCCTCTAAGTGGTAGGTGGCGAAATTCTCACCAAAATCCTTACGGATTCTGTCTCTTGTAGATACTCTAAGAGGAACATCTTCCACCTCTAGAGGTTGGGGAGCAGTGCCAGAGGGGCCAGCTTTAGGTTCTACAGTAGATTCTGAAATCATGTCAGTAGACCCGGAGACGGTCAAGCCATGATCTTTGATAAATTTGTGTTCAAAGAAAATAACATCTCTAGATTCTATCACTGTATTAGTGGATAGATCCAGAAACCTGTCAGCTGCACTATCTTCTGCACTACCTAGATAAACGCAGGTCGTTGTTCTTGGTCTCACCTTTGGTCTCTTAAGATCTTGTATCCTTACATAAGCGATATAACCCCAAGTCTTCAGAGTGTCATATCTACAAGGATGACCATGCCATAACTCATATGGAGTAGAGTTGAGCTTTGAGTGAGGCACTCAATTTAGAATGTGATTTGTAGTTAGGACTGCTTCCCACCAAAAGGAATTAGGCATGTCAACTGTGAGGAGCATAGAGTTCAACATTTCTGTTAAAGTTCTATTCTTACGCTCAGCAACACCATTCGACTGGGGTGAGTAAGGAGCTGTGGTTTCTAGAATTATACCCTCAGAGGCACAAAAGTCCTTAAACCCAGTTGCAGTGTACTCTCCTCCTCGATCACTTCTAAGTCTCTTAATCTTTAGATTTAATTGATTTTCTACCCGAGATTTGAAGATCTTAAAGGTCTCGAATGTCTCATCTTTCGATTTCAATAGGTAAACATGACAATATCTGGAAAAATCGTCGATGAATGTAATTAGATACTTCTTTCCCCCTCTAGTGGCGTGACTACGAAAGTCACAGAGATCGGAATGTATCAACTCCATAAGTTGTGTGCTCATAGAAACTGACTTGTAAGGGTTTCTAGTGATCTTAGTCTGGGCACAAACCTCACACCTATCAAACTGAATAAAAAGATCTAATGTAATATTTTGACTTTTAGCTAGATCTCGCATTTTCTTATAGTAGATATGTCCAAGTCTATTGTGTAATAACTTTGGATCAATCAGAGTTGAACTCACTTGATTTATGCACTCGTTATCTAGCCTAAGTCTATACATATCATTGATAAGGTACGCGCAACCAAAATAGTGAGAATTAACAGTTAATGTCATTCTACCATTCATGGTTGTGAAAGACATTCCAGCTTTATCAAGCAAACTCATAGAAATCAAATTCTTAGTTAAATTAGGAACTACTTTAACATGTTGTAAAATTAAAGTCTTACCTAAGGAGAGGAATAGCTCTGCAGTCCCAGCATGAGTAACATCAGTCGCTCCTCCATTGCAATTTTTGACTCTGTCCTTGACCGCTGTCACCTTAGAAAGGAGACTCCTGTCATTTGTTACGTGACAGGTAGCACCACTGTCCAGCCACCACTCAGAAGACGCACTGCGGTGACTACTCCTAATCATAGCCATGAAGGACTTAGGATCGCAGTTGTCGACCACCATGTGCGCCACATTTTGTGGGGCATCCTCCTTTAGCTTCTCCAGACCCCTGCATTCAGCGGCCCAGTGACCCCATTTGCCGCAGTTATGGCACTTGCCCTTCTTCCTTTTGAGAGAAGGCTTTTTGACCGCCAACGGTGCTGGAGTATCACCCTTAGGTGTTGGGGGCTTCCGAGAAGGCTTACTAGGACGTGAAACGAAGTTGATAGCATGTGAGGGCTGCGCAACCTGCTCCAAACTTTTCCCAGCAATATTTTGGTCTTCAATATGGATGAACCTTTTGAGTTCGTCCGAACTGATCTCCTCTTTCAGTCGGTGCATCTCGGTCTTGAAAAAGAGCCATTCAGGAGGCAGCTTGCTCAGAATCATGTACACAAAGAGGTTGTCGTCCATCTTCGAATGATCATCATCTAGCTTCTGACGTAGGTTGACCAGCTCCAAGAGTTGAGAAGTGATAGAAATGTTCGCCTTGAATCGGAAGTTGAAGAACTTCTCTCCAATGAGCGACTTTTACAATCCTTCCTCCTTCTGGAAATGCGCGTTCAGTCGATCCCATATTTCCTTTGCATATTTGTACGCGTGGTAGGTCAAAGCGAGTCGGGGATTCAGAGAATTCAGCAGGTAATCCCTGCAGAAATTCTCATCTTTGTTCCACTGGTACTCGTCCACGTCCTCAACGGTAGAAGCGAAATCGCTCTGAACAGTATAGAAAATCTCGCGTTCTTTCATCCCTAGTTGGACTTGAATTTTCCAACTGAGAAAGTCGGAGGCGTCGAACGATTGCAGTTTTATAGTGTCGAGCGCGCTTTTCTTCGACATAGTTCTAGATTTAAAAACAGAAATAAAATGCTAGAACAGGGTCACCTGAGCCGTGTGAAGCCGTCAGAGAAACCTTCAGATCCAATCCAAGTATTGTTTGTATTCCTCCTCCAAGACGAGAACTCCTGCCCGACAAAAAATCCAACCAACTTGCTCATCCAAATCTGAATATAGTAATCTAGAGAACAACAGTTTCCTCCATTTTAGTGTTGACTGGATCTCTAATATCTGGATTGGACCAAGAGAAATGGATCTAAGGGAAATGGATCTCACGACCCTCCTTGTTCTTTTTGCAATCAGCTTCTGACCAAAACCATAGCCGACAAGAATGGTGCAAACGGACCATCCTAGTTTCCCGATATGCAAGCAGGCGGCCTCAAGAAACGAAGAAGATAAAATAGATCTGATCTACGGTTTGCAGATCTACGGTTTGCAGATCCAGATCTGGTTCCCTCTTTGCTACCAGCGACGAAAACGAAGGACAGCAGCAGGTTCTTCAAGGCGATTGGCTTGAGCAGCGACTTTGATCGCAAATCGCCAGAGGCCAAGGAGAATCAACGACACAGAAGAGCCGATCGGATCTATTGAAGACGACAGCCAGATTTTTTTCATCGATTTAGTGGTGCAGCAGCAGCGGCGGAATCCACGATCTGCACTATAACGGTTATGCGATCCTTCTAGCGATCTCCTTCCAGATCGCGAGCACAGGAGCGGTGTCGACCAATCTCGCGAGCGGTGGACTAGGCCGATCCCGCTTCCTTCTTCTCGATCTGCTTCCACAAAGATGACCACAGGACCAAGGTCCACTCTCGCAGGAGCGGCACCCCCCTTTTCCGACGATTTCTTCCAGAAAGATGGATCGCGGGTCGGGACTAGCCGGAGGAGGCAGCGGCGGAGAAATCAAGTAGAAAAACAGCGGTTCGTGTCAGATCCGGTGAGAGAAATCCCGAACGACCTCGGCTGCGACAGGAAATTCGCGAACGATGAGCGCCGGCGGAAAAACGAGAGCGGACAGATTCAAGAGCGAAACCCTAGAACCGAAAGTATCTTGAGAATGTAGAAGAGGGTTTGCTCAAGCCTCAAGATAGTCCACATAACTCTATCAAGTTTGGAATAGGGATTGTATAGTATCTCCAGCGTAGAGCCAAGCCCTAGAGCGACACAAACCCAATAACCCGTTCTGAGTCGGACCCGACACGAGCGGACATAAAACTCAATATCACTAACAGTATAATATTTCAATTCGTATCTATCAAAAATACAAAAAAATGTTTAAGTGTCTGCATTAGAAGTTCAAAATTGTGTTGAATTTGTTGAGTATGTATAAAGCATTATGCTGAGGAATTCTTGTAAACATTTTGTATATGAAAATGTTGTGAGTAGTGAGTAATACTATGTATTTTGTCCATGGCTCCTTAGCTTTTATTTTAATATATGTGTTTTTTTTGTTTGGACAAATAGTAAAACAACAATTTTTTGGTAGAACAAAGTGTCTAGCTTGATGTGATCTTCAAAGTAGATTTCTCAACAACCATAGTGACAACTACTTGGAACAAATGATTGCTCTACCCTAAAAACAAAAGCATTTAAAACTTAGTTTAATATTCTTCATCCAATTTTGTAAAAATTTCAACAACAACACTACATTTTTGTAACCTTATTTGACATTTAACTAACTTTTTTTTCAATTGTAAATCTCTAAATAAATACAAGTCATGGTAAGAATTTGTTTTGTGGCAATAAATTCATTTTTTTAATTAGGGTTTAGGGATGCGGTCTAACTCTGCGCTCCTAAACCGGTCCAAATTCGGTCGTCTTAATCCGGGAGCGGTCAAGTGCGCAATCAGTTAAAGAATCAAAGATCAGGTACACAAGGTGATTTTCATGTGAAAAATCCCTCAACTGGGTAAAACAACACGTGACCGGGTCTGTGTCGGTCGAACTCCACTATTCGCTTGTGGTTACAACTTTTACGGAGAATTGAGAGTGACAGACCGCTTCTCGTTACACTATTGAGGTGAGAGAGAGTTACTGGCTCATGGCGGACAACAAGCTGCTCTGATGTTCCTCTTTGTATTTTTCTTCCTGAGTTTTTGAGGTCTGCCCTTGATCTCTTCTTCTTTTCTGACTGTCATCGAACTGTTGACGGTGTGCTTTGATGGCTTCATCTATAGCAATTTGAGCCTCCACGCGATGCACAAGATCAGGATAGCTGGGGACAGTTTCTCTAATTAAAGTTGAGAAAAAGCCTGAAAAGCTCAGGGTCTACTCCCGGGATCTGTCAGGCCTCGACGGTAAAGTAGAGAAAACAATCTTTTAGTGATTCTCCCTCGTTTTGGCGGATTCCAGACAAATTTGAGGGGTTTCAGACGATTCTTCGGTTAGCAACAAATTGATCCACAAATTTCTTTGCTAGTTCCGTGAAGTTATTAATGGTTCCTTCTCTCAAGGAATGGAACCAGATGCGGGTTTGTCCATTCAGGGTGGCGGAAAATACTGGACAGAGTAGCTGATGCGGAGCATTATAAATTCTCATAATAGTAGTAATCACGGAGGAGTGGGCTATATGCACACCAATTCTTCCATAAAAGTGATTCATCCCCGTCAAATATATTAATAAGTTTATAGTAATTGTCTACTCTCACAGTACCACTGGACACTCGTCCCCATCATTTTTTAGTAACGACCTTCATAGTGGGGGCAAAAATCGTATTACGGCCGGCTCAGTGAGATATCGCATGAAAATATCTCTTTGTTGAAGGAAAAAAATTTATGTGTGGCGTGCATATTGAGGATGGTGAGCGGTTTAATTATAAATTATTTTTAAAAAATTATTGAGGATGGTTAACTTTTTAGTTTTATAAAAAAAATAATATATATGCATCAGCGCACAGGAAATTCTGTATTTGAACTTCATCTTTTATAAGTTATTATTATCACACTCAATGCTGATTTATGTAAAAATTTCACAGAAGCGGATACATTCAATCAAATCAAGCTCAAATAAACCAGCACAATGGAAGAAATGAGAAGCTTGTATTATCAATCTTATTTACAGCACGAGACATACATTGCGAGACATGATTCGTTAATGTATCCGATGAAAACAAAAACATCAAGTAAGAATAAACCGGGCGGACTGATAACAGTAACCGCAAAACCGTCTGTCCGCAAAATGGTGTCTGCTGAAGCCGTCAAGTCACAAAACAGCAACTTAACCGCGCGGACTCCCAGATATTGAATGCTGAAGAATTCTGTCAGCAAGCTGTCTGACCGCAAGATCGCCTAGCTGCCAGAACCCGCGAACAAGCTGCTGCCGAACTGAACAAAGTCAAACCGCCAGAGGCGGACTGACTTATTGAATTGGGAAAAACTTTGCCAAAGAGAAACTGTTTTGCCGCAAGTCGCGGCATGCTGCAATCTGCTAATTGTTATCCGCAAACCGCACCAGACCTTGGCTGTCAGAAGCAGGTCTATGGTTGCTCGGTGGTAGCCGCACAGTCTGCAAACAGCAAAACCGATTACTTTCTCTAAGTAGTGCGGATAATAAAATCAGACCGCAAGTTTTAACCCGAGCTTCAACACTTACTGTTCACGTTAATATATAATGAGCCGAGGATTCCTATTTATAGGTGTGAGGAGGAGTGTCGTCACTACCCATAACGATATGATAACTGTTCATCATTGTGTGACTAGCCGCACCAGGTCGCACATGAGTGCGAACCCTAAACAGACCGCATGAGACAACCTGATGTCATCGCGGACTCCATATCCAGTCCGCACAAAGCGCGTGGACTCGGCGAAGAAGGAACAACTAGACTTGGCACAAACTGTGACTAAGTTCAAACCTTCAGCAGTCTCTGGCACAAACTCAACATAGGCGGACTTCGTAATCCGCGAGCTTAACACCAGACGGACTCTGCAACCAAACCGCACACCTGACGATCTCCGCGGTCTCCAACCAACCGCGTCATCTGAACAAGATCAAGGCACAAAAACAATGTCGAGCTCAAAGAGCTCTAGATGAGTCCGCAATATGCCGGATTGGATGAACTCCAGAAGAATCCGCAACAACCTGCGGTTAGACAACCCTAACCGCCCGGATCACCAAGGGAGCTTCTTGAGGCGGATCGCAAAAGAAACCGGCATCCCACCGAAATCTACCCACCAAGCCGCGGCGAACCCTACGGACTGTGTGATCTGCGGAAAATTTTTGCGGACGGGACCCGGACGTAGAAGTAGGAACGGGTGTAAATAACCTGCTCGTGGGCCCCACCATCATTTCAACAGTTTCCCCCATTTCAAATTCCCGATTCCGGCGATTCCCGTCTTCCGTTCCCCTTCCGAACTCGCAAAAATTAACCCTAGAACACTGTATCGCATTCTTCATTCACCCTGGTACGCCTCGCTCTGCGCTCGCCTCCTCTAATCTCTGCCGATGCTATAATCTCAGGCGACAGCGACACCCTCAACCGCGGAACCGCAGATTAAATTAAACAGAACACGGAAGGAGAAGATAAAGAAGGTGCGAGGTTCTCTTGTTCAACTGTATTTCAAGTTCTTTTTTTCAAATCCAACTGTATTTCAAGTTCGATAATGTTCAAATCCAACTGTGTTTCAAGTTCAATCTGTCTGAAATCCAACTGTATTTCAAGTTCTGTGTTGTTGAAATCCAACTGTATTTCAAGTTCTGTGTTGTTGAAATCCAACTGTATTTCAAGTTCTGTGTTGTTGAAATCCAACTATATTTCAAAGTATTTGAGTTGTCCAACTGTATTTGAGTTCGATTATACTATTTGTATTTCTTGTCCAACTGTATTTAATTTAGTCTGTACAACTGGATTTCTTTTGTTGTACTCAGATGCCGGTCAGCAAATATTTGAGTTGTCGTTGCGCAGTCTCGACTTTCGTTGCAAATGCTCGTCCCTTACTAGATGTGATTTCAGATGATTCGAAGGGTGTTCTACGGGAAGCCAATGTCTTGCCTTTATTCTCTATGCCAGCATTACCACAGAACATTCCTCTATTGTATGTCCTAGTGAAGATGTACAAAAGGGACAAGAGGTGTTTCTTATTAGGAAATCATTACCTAAAGTTAACTGTTAATGAAGTAGCGATGATTCTTGGGCTACCGAACAGGGGTAGGGAATTCCTTTTTTCTAGACTCCCTTTCATGGAGTTTTCTCACAAAGATTTGCTTAATGAAATGCATACTCTTGTAAATGAGGAATGATCAGAGAATCTCGAGCAGAAACGAGTTAATTTACTCATTAGATATTTGCTAATTGTCTTTTTATTCCCCCTTAAGACCCGCAAGATCCCAAAATGTCTGGGCGTGTTGGATGATGGCGTGGGTGCATTGAGAGATTACAATTGGCCCAAGGCCATTCATGCTTTCTTGCATTTACAGCTAGACTGTCTAAGTCGGGCCAACGCTGTTCGAGAGGCTGACACATGTTTAGGCTACTTTGAAGGCTGCTCGATAGTATTATTGGTAAGAGATGCATTTATATCTGAAAAAAATGATTTACTAATTATAAGTTTTCAACTAAAATGTGTTTTTGTAGTGTGGTTCTTTGAGCACACCAGTGTGCAGAGAGTAGTACATTTCCATGTTCGGCCTCGAATTTGTCGATGGTCAGACAAACTAAGTTACAGTGCGAAGTTCTGTTTGGACTTGCGTAGTGAGCTTATGAAACCAAATCAGGTATATTTATTTAATTTGTTTTCCCAATTATACAAAGAGCTTGTCACGCATACTACTTTTTGTTATATCTTGCAGCTTAGATTTAAGTTTAGTAGTGTAGAGGAGGTTGAGAAGCCGCTACTAGGGTCGTCGGAGGAGGAGTCTGATTTTGAAGAAATGAATAGCAAGAAAAAGGGAAGAGGAGTGAAGGCTGCCAGGAAGAAGATGACTACCGTTAATGACTCCGACTTTGAGGATATTGAGAAAGAGAAGCAGAATATGAAGTTGGAGGAGGTTACTAGAAAGGTTTTTAAAAAAAACGAAAAGATATTACTAAGGCAGGTGGATAAGGAGAAGAAGAAGAAAGAAAGGAAGAACGATAATATAGGCAAAACAAGTGAAGATTGGAGAGGAATGGAAGCTCGTCTTCGTGGTTTTATACGAGAGGAGGTTAGTAAGGCTGAAGGATCTTTGAAGACCTTCTGTGAAACTTGGTTCAAGAGACTGCAAGCTGACATGCCCCAATCCCATCGACGTACACCATCACCCAAACCATCTACTCCTCATCAAAAAGTGTCCCCCACCACATCCTTTTTCACCCAACCAAACCTCGATCTCGCACTTATCAACCTGGAAAGCCCTGCAAAAGTAGACTGTTCGGAGCCAGTGCAAGGGCAACTGAAGACTTACAGGAAGAAGAAGGAAGTGGTCAACTCTCAATTTTACAAAGAGCTTGTCAAGGTGCCTAGCTATCCCGGCAGACCGCATATTGCACCTCGTATGCGAGACACCGTTGATTTTGTTCTTAATCGGTTTGACGAGAGGTACATTTTGGTTGTCATGCACGTAGTCTCACACTAATAATTACTTTCCAGTCATGTATTGACTTTAAGTATTGTTACAGCTCCAAAGTTATTTTTTCAAGCGGGAACCTTCAACTCACAAGAGGGGCAGCAGATGATCTGTTAGGAACTGGTTGGATATCTGACAGTCATCTGGATGCTTATGCAGTGTTCCTCGGGTCAAAGCAAAAGCGGTCAATGGGAGGAATGAATAGTTTCATATACGTTTCACCAAATCACGCAGTATGTTTTTTGCCTGTGTCCACGTTTTAACATGATTCATGTTGTTTATTATTACAATTTTGAACTCATCATTTTATTGTGCAGTATTATAAGACCAACAATGTCCCAAATTGCCAGACCTTGTTGAGTCACATAACATTGACCCGTGTACAGGCAGTTGATCTAATACTTATGCCATGTCACATGTCTAGCCATTGGACATTGCTCGTTTGTCGCCTCAAAGAACATTATTGGGAGTTCTATGATTCGCTTAGGAGTAGCCGCCATCGCGCCACTCTTCAAAATTTGGTACACTCGCACCACCGTATGAAGACTACGGTTTCATTCTTCCTAACAATTTAGCTTTCATGCAGGTTAGGTGTTTATACGAGGATGCTAGTGATGCTTTGCAAGAAGCTATAACCCACTGGCCTATCAACGACGTCGACGATCTGCCACAGCAAGACAATGGAAACGATTGTGGTGTTTTCGTGATGAAGTTCATGGAGGCGGTGTTGTCAACCAAGACAGTTGCTTGGAAAGAATTAAAGAATTGGTGTGAGGAGATGCCTACATTTCGCGCTGAAATAACAGCAAACATATTCCGGGCTTTTTCAAATGTAATTGAATCTAACGACAATTGACAATGTTGTAATTATTTATAAGACTGATTATGATCCTGCACTAATCATTTGAATGCTTCTCACGTATACTTACACATATTCTATAAACTTCTGCAAATACACATAATTAGAGTCTGATTAATTTGTGAAGGTTAATCATATGAACTACAGAGAGAGAATATGTTCTACATTATTAGGCATTACTTTTTTGTTATTTTAAGAATTGCAGATAGGCAAACAATACCTGCAAATATAAACTCCTTATTTCTATTGTGCCTAAATGTTTCTCCTCCGTATATTTGTAGCCTTCTTATTTTCAAGTGTTAAAAGACAACATGAAACTATGATGCAGCATCAGGGAACTCATATTATATAGAATAATCCTGCATGCCAACACAAAACTCATGTGGGCTGTGTGTATTTGGACAATGACAAATATCATCACATATTGTATTATAATTTGAAAAACAAGTAGTTTATCACTAGGAAGGGTACTCGGCTAATAAAAAGAGTCCTCTAAAATCGACAAAGACATCCATCTCTCCATGGCAAACACATTGTTGCAGAAGGTTAATCATATGAATGCTGAGAATTAATCATGTCTAACGTCAACATA
The DNA here is from genome assembly GCA_039583875.1 of Platanthera guangdongensis. Taxonomy (NCBI): domain Eukaryota; kingdom Viridiplantae; phylum Streptophyta; class Magnoliopsida; order Asparagales; family Orchidaceae; genus Platanthera; species Platanthera guangdongensis. Next base: position 19,793,647 of record CM077162.1, read on the forward strand.
TCATATCACATCATATGTACCCGCTTAATCATGGTTTGAATACATCAGGGATGCTCGAAAAATTAAACGACAAATCCAAGTCAAATTCTTCTTGAGAATCAAAATCTCTATTATTGGCCGGTGGAGTTGACTGGTGCGCATGAGATGGAGAATCCAGGAAGTTGTACACCGGGATTGGTTCTGTCTTTAATTCAACTTTTTTTCCTACATTTCGAAACATAATTTTTATTAATTTTTTATGACATAAAGTAAAAACATAGAATATTTTGTAAACATTGAAATAAATTAAAACATTACTTGACTTTTTGATATTTTTCTCTCAATATCCTTTAAGTCTTGCGTTTGAAAAACCTTTCGGCCGCTTCTTGGGAGGGTCCCTTAAACATGATTCTTTTTTGTCGTTATGATTTGCATCTTCAATGACTAAAGCTTCAACCCTCCTAGCCAAATCATTCATTGCAGTCATAACAAGTTCTTTTGCTGGTTGACAGCTCTCAATTTGGAGGGATAAATCATATGTAAACCTCATTAAATGATTTCTAAAAATCACATTTGATTCCTTTTGGGCCATTGAAGGCGAGTAGGGAAGGTAAATACCTCTCTTAGCATTCACACTGAATCTTTTGAGTAAATATTGAGCGGGAACCTGCTTTACATTTCTATGTATGAATATTCGCAAAACATGCTTGTATTGAATACCTTTGGTTTCAAATCCTCGACAAGAACATTTTGCTTCATCGGTACTCATATTGAGGTTTACGAACCAATTTTTACCATCTTGATCTTCATCACAATGTGCGGTCCCATATAAAATACTATTGTCATCGTATATCGTCTCATTAACTATGCTAACCCCAATAGCACCCTCCACGAAGGATTTCTCAAAAATAGAAAACATCTTCCTAGTATAAACCTTTGAAACTTGCTTAAGTAAGTTGCTACCTTTATATTTCAAACTAACACTACCATGTATGCACTTGAAATTTTCATCAAGCTCAGCTGTCCGCCATGTTGACACAAGTTTCTCAAAACTGATGAAACACTCTACAAGAGAGTTTGTTGCTTTCGAACAACCATGCAACCCGTTATTTGCAGATTCACTCCTTTGAGTCGACAAAATGCCGAGATCCAAAACATCCTTGTTGTAGGCAGTGGACCACTTTTGCTTAACTGAATATAAGTCCTTCAACCATATATTGTCATGTAAGCTTCCTTTCAACATCATCTCATTCCAATACTGTTCAAACTCAAACTCAGAGTCACACTTGCTCATGCATTGATAGAATAAACCTCGCACACCTTTGTCAAGGTTGAAACAATGGACTTTCGAAGGAGCTTTCTTTGAGATGTGTCATTGGCACAATCGATGCCGGCTGGTTGTGAAAACCCGCTCAATAGCCACCGACATAGCCCGATCTTGGTCAGTGAAAATAGTGATGGGTTGTTTACCACCAACGAACTTAAGAAAAGTATCAAAAACCCAACAGAATGAATCAATGGTTTCTTCTGTTATGAAAGTACAACCGACGCAAATACTTTGCCAGTGATTGTTAACAGCAATGAAAGGAGCGCATGCCAAGTTATATTTATTTAGTCTATAGGTAGTATCAAAAATAATAACATCCCCGTAACAATCATAGTCAATCTTAGCACGCCCATCCATCCAAAAATAATTGGTCAACCGATTTAGCTCATCTGTTTGAACTTCGTACGAAAACATACTATCCTCAAGTTGTCTTGCCTGTAGCATTTTCAGCAAACTAATCGAGTCACCAGATTCAATTAAAGCCTTTTTACTACGATGAACATAATTATAGGCATCAGTTTTACTAAATCCGACATTTTCAATACCTCTAACTTCTTCGGAAATAAAATTGTACGCATGCACTGTTTTAATACCAGCCCCTGTCATATTTTTTATAAGATCGCCCTGCAAATCTGATACCTTTCTATTTGACCTCAACAAATGCTTCTCTTTCTCCAATGCAAGGGGGTGATTATGCTCCTCCACAAACTTTGAAACAGTCCAATTCTGCCCTTTGTATCAGTTCTAAAATGACAACAAGCAAGACAACTTGTTCGAGTGTCTAATTTACGATACTTAATTGGTGACGGTTTTGGGTGTTTCTTTCCAGCCTTCGAGCACGTATATTCCCGTACTTTTATAGTTCGGGTGTGTGTCCAGTAAATAATGTGTTCCTTACGAACACTAAATCCGGTTTTGTGGGCGTAGTCACAATACAAAGCATAAGCCTCTTCTTCTGACTGGACAACAGAAAAGTATGATATTTACTTGGAATCTGCAGAAAAATATGAAGTTCGATATTAGAATACAGTCGTACTTAAACAATACAATTGAAGCTCAATATTAAAATACAGTTGTACCTTAAAAATACAGTTGCAGTTCAATATTAGAATACAGTCGTACTTAAAAATACAGTTGAAGTTCAATATTAAAATACAGTTCAAGTTCAATATTAGAATACAGTTGTACTTTAAAAATACAGTTGAAGTTCAATATTAAAATACAGTTGTAACTCAGATGCAGTGCTACCCTAAGAAACAATACATGCAGTACAGAGCATACAAAAAAGAATGACATTTTAAGTTTAACATTAAAATACAGTTGTAAGGATGTACAACATGTACTCGCCGAAAAAGTAGGCAACCTAACAGTCCAGGGAACAAGCTTAAAGAAGAACTTGAAGGTCGATGGAGGTACAACAGTTCATTAAAATACAGTTGTAAAGGAAACTTACATGTTCTTCTTTATACATTTCGTCACTGCAGGCCCACAAGTCATTACTCCCCTGCTCCATTGATCCCAGATGCAGCGACGGAAGCTTGGCGGCGGGAAATTTTCCGGTCGATGGAGGTAAAAGGTAATGACGGAAGATGGAGATCGATGGAGGTTTCTGCAACTTTAGCTTCCGGGAAGAGAAAGACCGAAAAGACGGTGGGGCCCACGAGCAGGTTATTTACACCCGTTCCTACTTCTACGTCCGGGTCCCGTCCGCAAAAATTTTCCGTGATCTGCCCTATCAAATCACTCACACCATTCCATTTTCACTTCAACAATTTATTCCTGCCAATCAATTTTAATTTCAACTCACTCATAAACATTTTATTTCGGAGAGCTTGGTATTTTTACTGTAATTTTTAGCCTACTGACGGCCACAAATTAATTGGATTAGATGCGAGCGCCACGTCAGGCGTCTTTTGTCTTGTTTTTTTCGTTAAAAAATGTGGCCCCTCAGATGCGAGCGCCACGTCAGGCGTATTTATTCCATCACATGATCACAGTAATATTTAATCATTTCAAAATTATTTCCGCATTACAAAAATGATGATTGTTATTTAATCATTTTTGCTAGTTTACTGTACTTTCTCCTATTTTTTTTTGCAAATTTTGAAAATACGTCTTGTACATGCATTTTTAGGAAAAATGTTCAACACGACAACTTTCGTGTCGAACACTTTTCCTAAAAATGCATGTACAAGACGTATTTCTAAAAGGCGAATTTCCAAAGTAAACCTTGTACATACATTTTTAGGAAAAGTGTTCAACACAAAAGTTGTAGATCTCCTCTAGATCTACAACTTTTCTGTTGAACATTTTTCCTAAAAATATATGTACAAGGAATATTTTTAAAAGGATAATTTTATATGTACCTAAATAATACCTAAATACCATAAAAAGTGGGGCACACACCCCTATTTTAATAGCAAAAACAACCCACCACTATTCCAAACTTTGCAAACTCAGCAAATTTTAATTTATTTTATTATGTGGGGCCCACTTTTTGTTGTTTTTAGGTGGATTTTAGGTGTGTGTAGTTTCGTCCTTTTTAAAATGCATAAAAAATTAGGAAAAAGCGATGCGACTAGCCAAAAATACGGTGCTAATAACAATCACCACATGCGTCCATATCCTCCTACGAAAAATGTAGGGCTTTTGGCTTCCGTCAGATATGTATACTGCTGTGACTTCTGTCTGCACTCGCTCTTTCGGCAGCTTGCTCTGAGTGTTGTTCATTCAATAATTATTGAAGTGCTGGGGAAGGACTGTTAAGAGCATGCTAATATTTTAGTGTACCATATAATTAAAGAACTAAATATTCTCAAATATTCTAAACATTTTAAAGTTCCCACTTCTTCTTTAAGCGCACACAGACACTATGAATGCTCCACGTGAAATAGACAGTGATGTCCGAGCATGTGTTATACTCGCTAAAAGGGGCGGTTTAGTCTCATACCGGCTACCACTTAGAGTGCTCGTTGGTCATGGGTGTATAAGCGGGGTGACCACTCTTCCCCCAAACAACGTGATTTTTGGGAAGTGACGCCACAATATTTTACAAACACGACGACCCCATGCATTTATCGTTCTTGCGGCACCTCTATGCCTCCCTCTACTGACCGCCTATGTAGCTCGCCAGCTGCCGATCCCGCTTGTTGGCTGCCGATCCCGCAATGCCGGTTTCCTGGCCGGAGTCGCATCCAATCCGTTCCAAAAGAAAGATGCTTAATAACTAGATTCGAAAATTTGAATGCATGACATATGGTTGGATCGTAGGTTCTATATGATGAGGCTCCGTTTGGAGGGACTTATTTTCACGGTCAAGCGGTCATGACCGCATGAACCGGGCCCTAAATAAGTCCCGGTTCATGCGGTCATGACCGCTTAACGGTAAAAATAAGTCCCCCCAAACGGAGCCTGAATCTCTATCTGGCGATGTTTGTTAAAGCTGAGAAAGATTATGCTGTAGTTTAGAGATGGAAGATTGGTTATGCATAATGTCTTAAGTAGGTAGTTTGTGCACATTTTGATTTGTTTGTCTATGTGAAATGTTCTATCAACTATGAGATTTCAGAGTTATCTTTTTTTCGAATAATGAACCTTTTTTTGTCACGGAGGAGGGGTAGATCAATAATAACTTGAAATGAAATTATAAGGAAAGACATGATTACTTAGGCATTAGTGAAATTATGACTAAAGCTAGGACACAATGGAGACAAAAAATCCATATAGCTGACCCCACTATAGCGAGACAAATATTTGAGTGTTGTTGTTGTTTTATTGTACTGAACTTATTTTGTTAATTCTTTGATTACTTCGTGTTAGTAAGTAAGATTATGCATTTATTTTCAAATAGTATTTTGATGTGGAAATAATATTTGAGTTTTGGTGTGTCAATAATAATTCGGGGTTTAAATTAATTTTTTTTAAAATGTCGGCATAATTTGGCTATAAATAGTCATTATCGGTGTGATTTTAGCATTACTCAATAATATTTACGATTATATTTTGCACATTATATGATTAATTAGTTTTTTCTTGCTCGGGTCAGTGGTTTCGCTTAGCCCATAAACATCTCTATTCCATGGATATTCCTACCGTTCGAATGATCTCTTAGACTCTGTTTGGCACGGTGGTGGGGGTCATAAACACAAGGGTTCATCCGTTTGAACATAAAAGTGGATGAAGTTTCTTAGGTGGGGATTAACGAATGACAATTTAACCCCCATGTTCATTACTGTCATCACCATGCCAAACAGAGCCTTAATCAAGACATCAGATTTCGAATGTACTTATGAATTACTACATCGAGATAATTTCAAGCGAGTTTCTCTCCAACTTCAAGTATTTTTTTGATCATCGGATCTCTCAATTGGTGATAGTACATATTACCAATCCTCACTTTCATTGCCAATATTTTTCCCTTTTTGTTATTTTGTTCTTTAGGCTTCGTTTGTGAGGACTTATTTTCACGGTCAAGCGGTTACGAACGCACGAAGGACCTAATTAAGGTCCGGTTCGTGCGTTCGTAACCGCGTGACCGGTGAAAATAAGTCCTCCCAAACGGAGCTTTAGTGAGCGAGGTTATGTCTTATGACAAGGTCGCTATTTTGTCATATTGCGGGCTTTCAAGTCTCATCCCTTTTATCATGTATCCAATAAAAATTCTTGCATAATGTATTTGAGGCGTCAATATTTCTAAAGTTTAGGACTGCATATGTATAACCCAATACATCATGGGTCATGTCAATTGAGTCACCTAACTCGATAAGGGGGAGAAATTATCTAGATTGGATCATTAAATGGCAGGGTGACCAAATGAGTCAACGCACCCATAATATTCCAATATAGTATTGCATTATCATAACATATTTTTGTTAAGATAATTTCCTCCAAAATGTGAAAGAAACTAGTCAATTTTGATCATACTTTCAAGCATGTGTTTCATAACAAATATGAAAAGAAATAGCCATCTTTGACCTGAAAATCAACAAGTGTTCTTAAAGAAAACTTATAGAAAATTATTCAAAGGAAGATTCATGTCAAATGAAATGTGTTTTTGACCGAGGTAAGCTTCATTCACATGCCATATATTACTTCTATCTCCTTAGTTTTGGCCTTATAAATAGGCATGAATGAATAGTAGTAAGACATCTACTTCTCTTCAAACTCAAACATTGAAAAATTTCTAGAGAGATCTTCGCAGGAATTGTCTTAGTTTAGGAGAGCTTTCAGACATCGTGGTACGATGTTGGCGTGGAGTACTTCGCCTACATAGATTGGATCTAGAGCCGATTTAGGCAAGAATTCGAAGAGACGTCTTGGAGAGGATTTGTGTAATCCGTCTCGTCCGCCACTGTCGGTAACTTGAAGTCTTTCTGTTACTATTTATTGTATTGTGTAGTGTGAAGCTGGTGAAAATACTATAAGGATCGAGGAGGGAAAACCTTGTAATTGTCTATTGTTTCATGCATTTTAGTGGCGACTTTACGGGTTAGACTCCAATCGTCCCGTGGTTTTCACCTTATTGGGTTTCCACGTTAAATCTTTGTGCCACTTTTATTACTGTTATTTTGTGCTGTGTTTTGATTGTGTATCGGCATACCGCTAAGCGGTCGTGCAAGTATTTGCTTGAACTAATTTGCAGGTGCTCTGGTCTAGCTTGTGTGCTCTCTAGCCCAACAAGTGGTATTAGAGCAGGTTCATTATCAGAGCAGTTATCAGAATGACCTATTTTAGATTCAAGACAGTCAATTAGATATTTTGGGTTAACGACCATTGGTTCGCTCCCTATCCTCCTTGATTCTTTTTTTTGAAATAGTTGGCTCAGAGAACTGAGCTCGGTCCGATCAGTGACAGAGCACGATGGAGTTTACATCAGGTTCAGACTTCGAGCAAATGGTGAAACAAACGGTGCAAACTACCACCAGTGACACTTATTGATGGAGGATCTCATTTATGTAAAAGGCTGACATGCTCCTATCTTTGAGGAGATGCATAAAGACACAGATCCAAATAATTAAGAGGTGGAGCACCGAAAGTTATGTGGATCTTTTAGACGGTTCGTAGAGCCGAACGTCTATAATCACTTTGCGAGTATAGTTGTTGTGAAGATCCTTTGGAAGACTCTTGAGGCCTTGTATGTCAAGAGTACTGACATCAACAAGCTATATCTATAGAAAAAGCTTGGAGAGTTCAAGTATAGAGATGGTTCACCCATCTTGGATCATATAAACGAGTTTCAAGGTATTATTGATCAACTCACTGCTATGAAGGTGACCTTTGAGGGCAAGGTCAATGCATTGTGTCTGCTCTCCATCAAAGATAAAGATCCAGCTTTGCAAGAAGATTGTGGTGAGGGATGTTGTCCAGAGGAAGCATAGGGCAGTCAAGCTGGAAATGAAGACCAAACTGCTGCAGAAAATGATAATCAGCAGGAAGCAATCAGACTGCCTCCAACAGTCAAATATCTTAGAGATCATCCTCAAGAGCAGATCATAGGTGAGGCTAGCCAAGGTGTATAGACCAGAAGCAGGAGTCTCAACACAACACTCTATTCCAGCTTTCTATCATAAGAAGAGCCCAAGAAATTTGAAGAAGCAAATCAAGATCCATTCTGGATTGGTGCAATGCAGGAAGAATTGAACCAGTTCAAAAGGTGCAAGGTATGGAAGCTGGTTCCCAGACCAAATGGACTCAATATCATTGGAGTCAAGTATATTTTCAGGAATAAACTTGACGAAAATGGCATTGTAATCATAAATAAAGCCAGACTGGTGGCCAAAGGGTATAGACAGGAAGAAGAGATTGATTATGATCAAACCTTTGCCCCAGTTGCAAGGTTGGAAGCAATCAGACTATTCCTTGCATTTGCAGCCTTCCAGGGATTCAAGGCATTACAGATGGATGTCAAGTCAGCCTTCCTGAATGGAGACTTGAAGAAAGAAGTTTAGGTAGAGCAGCCTCTAGGTTTTATTGACTATAACTCTCCTACTGTTGTATATAGACTTAGGAAAGCTCTTTATGGGCTTAAGCAAGCCCAAGAGCATGGTATGAGACATGTCTACCTTACTCATTGAGAACAAATTCTCAAGGGGGAAGATAGACAAGACCCTATTCCTAAGGAAATCTAAGTGCAAGATCATCCTAGTCCAGATTTATGTTGATGACATAATATTTGACTCTACTGATGACAACCTCTGCAGGAAGTTTGCAAAACTTATGCAGGGGAAGTTTGAGATGATTAGTATGGGTGAATTGAAGTTTTTTCTTGGGACTCCAAGTAAAACAAACTGATGATGGATTATCCATATCCCAGTCAAAATTCACCAGGGAGATAATCAAGAAATATGGTATGGAGAATGCTTTCACCGTAAGAACTCCCATGAGCTCAAGTATGCCTATAGACAAAGATGATCCGGGAAGCCTGTTGATCAACCTCTGTATAGAGGTATAGTTAGCTCCCTTCTCTAACTCACAGCAAGTAGCTAGGTCTGACATTATGTATGCAACATGTGTCTATGCTAGGTATCAGGTCTGCCCTAAAGAGTCTCATTATACTGCTGTAAAAAGAATCTTGAGATATCTTAAGGGCAACCCAGATCTTGGCCTATGGTACCCCAGGAATGGGAAATTTGAACTAATTGGCTATTCAAATACAGATTTTGCAGGCTGCAAGGAGGACAGGAAGAGCACTTCAGGCTCCTGTCAATTTTTAGGTGGAAGGCTTGTCTCTTGGAGCAGCAAGAAACAAAAAGTGTAGCAATCTCAATAGCAGAGTCAGAGTATATTTCAGCTGGAAGCTGCTGTGCTCAGTTGCTGTGGATTCAGCATCAACTTCAAGACTACAATGTTCAGATAAGTAGAACTCCACTCTTTTGTGATTCTACAAGTGCAATTTCTATAGCTAGGAATCCTGTCTCCCATAGCAGAACTAAGCATATAGAAATTAGGTATTATTTTATTAGAGAACATGTGAAAAGGGAAGACATCTCCCTTGAGTTTGTCTCCACAGACAAGCAAGTGGCTGATATCTTTACTAAACTACTAGATGAAGCTAAGTTCAACACCTTCAAATTTGAATTGGCATGTTGAATCTTATGTAGCTTCAATTGTCTCTTCTACCATATGCTGCATTGCTTATTTTGTAGGTAGAACAAGCTCTTCCTCCAGATACTGAAGAAGGTGCGCAACTGTTGAGGGTGAGCTAGCCCAACAGCTAAGATCGATAGGGGGAGAACATCCTATCAGTATGCTCCCTATTACAGAAGTCAAAAGGGGGAGGAAAGAAGGGAGGAAAGAAGTCAAGGGCTGAGCAACACAACCAAGTGGAATTGTAAGGATGGCAGCATGCTAGGGGGAGTAAGTAATTCTTCATAGGCTGGAGAAATTCTAACAATTCTACTTCTACTATTAAATTTTGTTATGATGAAATGTTGTGTTGTCAATGACCTGTATTGTTTTGACTTCTTCAAATAGAGGGAGATTGTTAGGTCTATTGATCCAATATCCCAGATTTGTAAGAAGTCAAACAGGTCAATGACATACACACATAATGTATTTGATGTGTGCTTTAGTTCATGCTTGCAGGTAGTCCATAATTGGACAAGTACAGAAAAATGAGTTGGGCAGTAAACTCAAATTTCGTCGAACTCAGCTCAGAGCTCGTCAAAATCAGCTTGTTGATTGTCGAGCTCAGGTTACAGTTCGTCGAGCTCAGCCCAACGCTTGTCAAGCTGATGCAAGAGAAAAATTGACTAAGGCAAAAAATGCTGAGAGCACTGAGAAGATCAAAATTCATCGAGCTCAGCTCAAAGCTTATCAAGTTAAAGCCAGAAAATCTGTCAAAGGCATAAGCGCTGAGTCTGCTGAGAAGAAGGGGTTGACACCGCTGAGACAGCGGAGACAGCTGGGAAGATAGTGTTGAGACAGCTGAAGACAACTGAGAAGATGACGTTAAGATAGCTGAGTCAGCTGAGAAGGTGACGTTGAGACAGCTGAGACAGCTCATAAGATGGCGTTGAGATAGCTGAGACAACAGAGACAAAAGTGAGCTGGAAATTTTCTAAGTCCAAAAGCGTTGAGTGAAGCAAGTTCACTCAACGCTTCTAAATAAAGCAGGAAGCACTGAGACAGTCAAGAGATAAACAGCTGAGAACAACATTAGCTGGAATTATTCTAAGTCCAGAAGTGTTGAGTGAAGCAGGTTCACTCAACGCTTCTAATGAAGAGGAAAGCGCTGAAACCAAGAATTGTCTCATCTGATAAGTGAAAAACCGCTGAGACCCCTGAGACAAATCTACTGAGACAATTAATGTAAAGAAACTGCTGAGACAACAGATAAGAGGAAAGCGTTGAGACAAATACTTGTCTCAGCTAATAATGGAAAACCGCTGAGACCGTTGAGACAAAACCGCCGAGACAAAGCTAGGAAATTTTCTAAGTCCAGAAATGCTGAGAGCCAAGGCTGATGTCGTTGAGTGTCTCAACATCACTCAACGCTTGATGGGATTCAAGAAATTTTCTAAGTCCAGATGTTGATGACCACTGCTGACGTCGTCAAAGTCAAATCTGTAGAAAGTCGTTGCGGGAAAGCTGTTATAGCGTCGAAAGATGTTTTGTCCCTTTCTGATGGAGTTGGCGCTCACCAAACCTTGGTGGGCCCACATACTATGTTGTTGTTGATTCAAATCAACACATATAAAAGGTGAAACAAAAAGGATTAGGGTTAACGAATCCAAGAAACAGAAAGAGAGACTGAAAGAGGCGGTTGGACATTTATTCCGATCAAGCTTGAAAGCTGAAGTCCAGCCAAGATAGAGGCAAGAAGATAGTTGGAGCACTTCCTGCTCAGCAAGTTGGTTCTCTCAAGAACAAAGCAAGCCGGTTGATCCACTCAACAGCAGATAGTTGCTCACCTATGCAGCGAGAGAGAAGATAGCTGTAGAAGAAGACTCATCCCTTCTACAGCAAGTTAGCTGGACTGATATCTGCTCAGTCCAGCAGTGCAAACTCAGAGATTTAATCTCTGAGTTATTTTTGTTTTCTTTTTCATCTTAAAACTTGTAACCATTTTACTGTAGGATTCAGGTTTCCTGGATCTGAGTTGCTGGAAGGCTTAATAGCCTGAGGCTGAAGAGTTTATCTCTCTGTGGTAGGATCCAAGTGGATCTGAGTTGCTGGAAGGCTTAATAGCCTGAGGCTGGAGAGTTTACCTCTCTATGATAGGATCCAAGTGGATCTGAGTTGCTGGAAGGCTTAATAGCCTGAGACTGGAGAGTTTATCTCTCTATGGTAGGATCCAAGTGGATCTAAGTTGCTGGAAGGCTTAATAGCCTAATGTTGGAGAGTTTATCTCTCTGTGGTAGGATCCAAGTGTGGATCTTAGGTAGGGTGTCCTCTCAGCCTGAGTGTAGGGCTTTGTGCCTGAGGTAGGTGGCTGCAGAGCCACTGAGCTGTAGGTGACAAATTTGTCACTGAGTTGTAGGCCTTTGAGGAGGCTGAGGTGTAGGTACCTAGAGGAGTACTGAGTGCAGGTGTGCTGCAGCACACTGAGAGTAAGGTTGTGGGCCTGAGGTGTAAGCTCTAAAGAGCATAGTGCTGAAGTTTGTGCCCTGTCCAACAAGTAAGTTGGAAAGGTGGGAGGGAAAGTGGATGTACCCAATTGTGGAACCACTATAAATACTTGTGTGCTTGTTGTGTGTGGTTGTTTTACATTCTTATTGCAGGACATAAAGAGAAGCTCTAGATAGTGTAGTAAGAAAATAACAAAAGAAGCTATAAATTTCAAAGACCTATTCACCCCCCTCCCCCTCTAGGTAATTAGCTAACCTTCAATTAAATAACTTTCAGATATATAATTCTCTTGCAGTTTTATATCAGTATGAGCAGTAAAGAAGAGCAACAACTAGTACAGTATAAAAGTACAGTAAGAGAAGCTAAGTTATACTAGCAAAGTAAAGTAAAGTAAAGTAGCTACAGTACCATCACAAAAGCATAACTTAACTTATATGAATGCTTATACAAACTTACAAGTTAGGATTTCTGAAATTATAACTTATCATATAAAAGAGCTTATACTAATTTATATGATGAGGATCTGCAAGAGCGTATGCTATGTCATGCTATGCAATGCAATTATTATGTAACTCACACACGCGACTCTGTGCACAGACCTTTCATGCATCCCCACTTTTTGGAGGTGGCCAACCTCCCAGGTACCAACTGTCGTGGCTCCCGGTGGTAGTGGAGCGGGTGTCTCCTGTAATGCCCCAAAATTCAAAAGAGGGATGAACAACGTCGAGAGCCGAGTTTGGGTCTTGGTAAGGGTCACACGGCCTGGGACATGGTCGTGTCAAGAGAGGGAACACGGCCTAGGACACGGGCGTGTCCATGGTCGTGTCGTGCTCGGGTTCGATGGAGAACTCGGGTGGTTGACGAACTGCGCTCGATGATATGTCGAGGCAGTGAACACGGCTTGGGACACGGGCGTGTCCAAGGCCGTGTCGCGCGCGTGTGTAACAACCCAAATTTCAGAATGGAAAAATTGGGTGACACGGCCTGGGACACGGGCGTGTCCCGCTCGGGTTGAGCAGTTGACCGCGTGGTCGATGAAGTTTTCGGGAGGTCACACCCTGTGCCACGGGCGTGACATGGGGCGTGACAGGGGGCGTGACAGGGGGCGTGATAGGGGGCGTGTCCCCTCTGGTCGACGAACTTTTTCTTATCTCGTCTCCTCAATTCCGACTGTTCCGACTGCGGCACTTTGAATTCTGCCTTCTCCACTGCCAGACTCTTCTTCTCTTGTACCCGCTTGAAATCCTTCTCCAGCGCCCAGGCTATATCTACCAACGCTTGGAAGCCTTGGTTCACCGAACTCGGGAGTGCTAACCTCAACTCATCACACAGTCCCTCGTAAAAGCGGTTCGTCTTTCGCGCCTCCTCAGCGAAGGTAGACCCCGCATAGCGCCCCAGTCTGGTGAACTCATGCAGGTAGGTATCAATATCACGCTCACCCTGCCCCAGACGTAGAAACTCATTCTCCATGGCAATCCGTTGTGATACTGGCACATACTTGGCCAGAAATAACCGTGAAAATTCTTCGATCAATGTGTCTTCCAATCCTCGCCCTGCCAAGTGATGCACTTCCACTTCGTCCCACCAAAGTTGTGCATCACCTTCCAACAAAAACGTGGCCAATGTCACCTTCTGTGCCTCCGCAGTCCGGATTGGTACCAAGATTCTTTTGACTCTTGCAAGCCAATCTTCCGCCTGCGTTGGGGAAGTCACCCCACCAAACGTAGGGGGTTGAAACTCCATAAACCGCTTCAACTTCTCATCCGCTCCTTGCTCTTCCATCACAACTTCAGCACACCCTTGCCTTGCAATATGCCATACTGGCACCCCTGCAGGCCTTGCCTACCCAGTAGGCTGTGCCTGTAACACTACGAGCACCGTCTCAGTCACCACACGAATGGTCTCCGCCGAAGGAGGTGTAGGCGCTTCAACTGGTGCCGCACTCTCATCGGAACGCTGGGGCTCAGACTGTCCAGCACCACTCCTCGCCACCTATCAATGTACAAAACACCATTAATCATCCATTTCATAACGGTAATTATACATTGACTACACACTCATGCCCCTTACGTGCATGAAATACATTCCTAGTGGACATTCGTGAGTTCAATTATGTTCTCGCCTCCCAAACAATCTAAACCTGCCTCTGATACCACTTTGTAACGCCCCCACTCGTCACGTGGCATATAACGGTGGGTCCGGTCGGGGCCCCACGCCATATGTCATAGACAAGCGGCGGAATTACTTGTGGAAATCAAAATCTATTCGCATCCTAACTCACTGTGATGGTTGTGTACATATATGTTAGATGTTGTATATGTTATGAAATGTGGGTGCACACTTGGTGTAATTAACGTGATCGATCGAACGTGGTTTATATCTATGATGTATTTGGTGATAGATCACTTGCTGAATTGTGTGGATGCATGTGCACATGTGGAGGTTGTACAATACAAAGGTTGTTGTAACATATTATTTTGATGTCAAAACAGTTTAGATGTTGTTTTCCTTCCTCTGTGCAATTTCGTGGACGAAATTTCTTGTAGGAGGGGAGGGTTGTAATAGCCCAAATTTCAGAATGGGAAAAATTGGGTGACACGGCCTAGGACACGGGCGTGTCCCAGGGCATGTCCCGCTCGGGTTGAGCAGTTGGGCGCGTGGTCGACGAAATTCGGTCGACGAAGTTTTCGGGAGGTCACGCCCTGTGCCACGGGCGTGACAGGGGGCGTGTCCCCTCTGGTCGACGAACTGCGCTCGACGATCGTCGAGTGGCAAGCGAGGGGTACACGGCTTGTGACACGGGCGTGTCACAGGGCGTGTCCCGCTGTGTCGAGAGGTCGACACTTTTCTCTCGACGAGGTGTCGAGTGGGTTACACGCCCTGGGTCACGGGCGTGATTGGGCCGACACGGGCGTGTACCCTGGCCGTGTTCTATTTTGGATATGTTAGAATGAGTCGGTTCGTGTGCCGCTTAAGGTACACGCCCTGTGACATAGGCATGTCACAGGGCGTGTCAGACCCGAAAAGTGATTTTGTCAGGCTTTTCTGGCCGTTCATTTCCCTGTTCTGGATCTAATGGTCCAGACTTCTTTCCTGTGGATAAAGAGGCCGAGAATGGGACAAATTCCCTTCATTCTCATCTCCTTCTTCTTCTTCTCATTCCAAAAGAGAGAAAGAGAAAGGGAGAGGCCAAGGCAAGGAAAGGAGAAAGGAAAGCCAGCTGCTAGAGGAACTGCAGAGTGCAGATTGAAGATCAGAGAACGGATTCGTGAAGGTAAAGCCGAGGCGGTGACCTCAATCCGGCTACTTCATGGCGCCAAAGCGATCGTCAAGGGTAACGATCTCCTTCTTGTACATTGAAGTCCTTTCTTTATGCATGTGCATGGGATCCTCCACCAAGAGGTGGATATCGCAAGAGATTCCTTGGTTGAGTCTCCATCTAGAGCCGGAAGTGTGGAGTACGGCATAGGCATGTTGTGTGAAGCTCATCTGAACGGGTAGTCTAGATTGGTGATGATTATGGGTAAACCGGAGAAGACTCCGTGGATTTGATAACTATGTATGGTTTATACGTATGGATGTTGTGTATGGATGCATGGATGTATGGATGAATGGATCTTGGATGCTTTGCGTAAGCTCCTTGTGGTGTGAGCGCTATAAGCGCTAATTGCTCTAGGAGAGCGAAAAGTTGCGGCTAATCAGAGGGAGGGGAGGCCGACCCGCGTCTAGTGGTGCGCTACTGACGAATTGAGCACGGGAAAGGCTAACCTGATCCTGGTTATTTTGGGAGGTCGATTGGCGGCAGTGTTTGGGAGGATGCGTGGTAGACCCAACTTGCTGCACCACATTGGTGGGTCGATCTAAATGCTCAAGTTTGTCGTGAGGTTATCACCTCTGAGTGGTGTGGACGGAATGCAACCAATCTGCGGGTTGGGGTGACTAGGACCGGCCAGCCAACAAGTGACTAATTCTCTAATCGGTGGTGTTGCCTCGGAGACTAGTACACCGTAAGGTGTCCTGAGTGCACGGAGCGTCTGGTGGATACCGGCGTTTGTGATATGGTTGTGATTGGTAGATTGATATGGAATATGATGGCAATGTATACAGGGAAGGAACCACTACCCCATATTAGGGGTAGGGTCGTTATAATTGGTCAGCTAAAGCTGATTGTTACTTTGTTTGCCGCTCTTTGGTGGATATGTGTTTGCAGCTGTTGATGCTTGAAATGAAATGAGCAGAATGAATGGACTGCTGCGAAAGGCCCTTGAAGGCCGTGTGAAGCGTGTTTGGATATCATGTGTGGCCGGTCTGCGTGCCGATGTACGAAAATGTATTTGTGTAAAGAGAAACTTGTAAGGCTTTAAGGCCAGTGTGTGAGTTGTAATACATTCGTGATTTGAATATATAAATGTGGAGTTTATATAGTAGTGGACATTCTTTGAGTTGAGTTCATGATAACTTAAAATGCTGCGCTAAAATATATTGAGTTAGGATGCGAGTAGATTTTGATTTCCACAAGTAATTCTGTCGCTCTTCTGTGATATATGGCGTGGGGCCCCGGCCGGACCCACCGTTATATGTCACGTGACGAGTGGGGGCATTACAGCATGTTCGACGAATTTTCCGCGAAGTCGATGAAAAGGCAATCGACGATCGTCGAGACTTCGAACACGGCCTGGGACACGGGCGTGTCCTAGGCCGTGTCCTGCTCGGGTATGAGCTGGGCCGTGTAAGGGGATTGAACATGGCCTGGATCCCAGGCATGTTCGGCCTGACACGGGCGTGTCAATTTCGACACGGGCGTGTCGACTACCCGTGTCCTTCTCGGGTGGTTTTTGATCCTGTGTCGATAGAGGAACACGACCAGCAACACGGGCGTGTACTGAGTGACACGGGCGTGTCATGTTTGATACGGGCATGTCCAGTGCCTGTGTCCTGTTCTGGGTGCGACAGTTTCGGCATCGATTGAGGCACACGGCCTTGGACACGGGCGTGTCGCAAGCCGTGTTCGGCCCAGGTGTTTTGATTTTTAGTTCGGATCATGGCAGTTCGTTTCCTTCTTTTGGGATCTGATGGTTCAGGGTTTCCCTTGCTGGGTTAAGTCCGGGAATAGGGTTTGGGAACCCTCATTCTTCATCAAGTACTCTCTTTCTAAGATCTAAAGAGAACGGAGAGCAAGGAAGGAGGTGACGGAGAGATCCGGCTGCCGGAGAAGCTTCGGTGCTCCAAATCACGAGCCGAGTCCAGATCCGTGGAGGCAAGACCGTTGCAAAGGTTTTCATCCGCTAAGTTTCCATGGCTAGGAAGAGGAGTCGGAAGATAATGACACTTCTCCTCTTGGTTTTAGAATGCGTGTTTAACATCTTGTACTTTCTAGTTTTGGGGCACCAAACTCTCAAATGAGAGGGGTTTGGGTCGCCATGGTTCAAGAGGAACCTCCGGGTCGATTGAGTCCGTCCCCGACATGTTTTTGCATTAGAGATCCGCTCCGTTAGTGGATTAGGCATTGTGGGTGAAGCCGTGGTCGCGACCGTTAGTCCGGCTCGGTGATGTTGCATACGAGTTTTAAGGATTTTGTAGAAATCCGTTGCGGCAAGATGTCGTTTGTGATGTTTGTGTTTCCCCCCTTTTTCTCGAGTGAGTACGTGTAGCCAGAACCGGACAAGGTTAGCTCCGCAATGGCGGTAGATAGTTTCCTTGGTGGACAAGGTTAGCTCTGCATTGGCAGTAGATGGTTTCCATGGTGCGCGGGGACGTTGTAGTACAAATGAGGGATCGGGGTGGAAATGATTATGGATTGTGATGTGCTAAGGCGTGGCTTTGTCTCCGTGCTCGGCTGGCTATCCCGTGACGTGCAAGTCATGTGTGGAGAGTGTCCCGGCGAGACTAGTCCCCTTCTGTGAGACTGATAAGAACGCCAAGCATGGGGCAAGCCCGGGCAATGAGGCCATGAGCGGGTGGTGTCCAGCAAGGCCTCTTAGAATCGGTCAGTGTGTTAGATGGAATCCTAATATGAGAAATCAGAGCTTGCAGGCAAGCCCGGGTCTAAGACCATGAGCGGGTGGGGCATTGGCAAGAGTTCCGTGTGGTGGCTTGTATGCCGTTGGGGGAATTACAGTATCCCCTTTGTTTGCGACTTAATGCCAATGGGGAAATGATGAGTACCCAAATGATGTGATGATGTGCTAGATGCATACGCGATAGGGTGCCTTGGGTGAAGCCCGAGTTTTGCATACATGTTGCATAGTAGACCCCTTTTCTTTATATGCTCAACAATAGAGAACGTGCATGTTGTTTGAGACATCCAAGCATGTTCTTTAGTGCTTTACTTGTTTATGTATATTGTATACGAAGTGTTGACTTGCATGTTGGAGGGGTACTCCGGGGTCCGTTAGGGGTGGCCGGGAGGAGATGTGTTTGTTACGCAGTTTGAGGTCAGCCTTTGCTGACCTACGTTACAACCAAATTTTTACAGGGCAAGGATCGCAAGCAGGAGCTAGCTCGTCAGCTAAAAAGGCCTAAGCCTCATGAAGAGTTACCAGCGTTGCATTAACTCTACTTTTGTGATATTGTATGTTTGATGCTTTTGACTTCCGACTTGCATGCCGAGGTAGCTTAGGAGTGCCTTTGCACTTTTATGTGTTACGTATTGTTAGAGTTTTGGATTCTCCTTTATTGTAAGGCCATAAGGCCGTTTCGATACTCTTGTGTATGTGGATAACTTCTAGTCTTGGTCGATGTTTCCGCTGTGGTTTGATTATGAGTTTTGAGATTGGGTAGTTATATCATCTTATAATTCTAAAGCTGTGGCGTCTGTATGTTGTGGGGCCCCGGCTGGACCCATATTATACGGTCATTACAGGGGAGGTTTTACATCTCCAATCCTAGGCAGGCAGACACACTACCATGCCTAGACCTCTCGTACGCCTCAAAGCTAAGAACACAACAGCAGAGCACCTGCGTACTCTTACTGGCGACTACCAGTCTTCCATGGTCGGGTGCGCTCTTAGGGGACATAGTCTTCCAGACCTCAATATAAACATCTTACTTCCGTCGGTGTGTCGACTGAACCAGTACCAAGTGCCCCACCATATAAGCACAAACCAGGTATAACAATACCCTCCTGAGCCTTCAGCTCGCAGAACCAACCCGTCCTGATATTGACCAACAACCCGAGCCACCAGCTCGTAGGACTAGCAAGCCCTATATCACTCCAACCCATAGATGGGTGAGATCGCTATAACATTCTTTAATCCTATCAGGCTACTCTTGTCTAACTTTCGGATTACTTGGCGATTTATGGTTAACCTTGTACTTCCCGAGGTCTACCCTGTGAGGGACTCGCAACAGTATTTGGAACTATGATGGGCTGAACCTCATCGTTCCCTTTCTCAAGGCACTCAGTAGAGTTATACTACCCTTAGCCAAATCCACCATAGGATTACTAAGTGTGTGACCTCTCCAAAGTATCAACTGCTGACGACACTAATTTTCCAAAATTGTTAAATGCAGATCATATGATCTTGTATGTGTTTATGAATAGGAATCCTCCAAACACTTCACCCAAGGACCTAATATTATTTCTTGTGACCTATCATGACATTTTAGACCTAATTCCAGAGATTTATAATTTTTCTAAAATAATCAGCAATTATTATAATTTTCACAATTTATTGCTACATGTGATTTTGAACATGAGGTGTCACTTTCTCTTATCAAACCAACAAAATAAAATTATCCTAACATCAGCTTGAGTAATAATGGCTCTGGACCAAATTTCACATCATTCCAATAATATTTGATATTAATTTCTAATTACAAAAGTTTGATCCACTAGGTCATGTTACACATAAAGTACTATACATATTTATCAAATAATTCAAGAAAAAAATACTGGAGGTTAAAAATGGTAATTAATTATCTATTCCAGAAATAAAATTGTTATAACTCAATTTGAGCACAATTATCTCAATAATACAAAAAGGACAAAAATGACAATTATAACTGCAACCCTAAAATTCTAACTTCCAAAAATTCCAATTAATTTAACCAGTGTTTATCATACTAAATAATTGTTATTTGAAAAGTTTCATAATCTTTGCAATTATTTTAGTCGTCATAATATCACTAATACACTTGCGTAATAAAAATACTAATTAATTCATTTGCTAAGCAAGTAAACTCCAAATGTTCTAAAATTTTATGAGCAGGTGTACTTTCACTAAATAATTGCATGTATAAAATTTCACAGGATTTGACTAAGCCAATCTTGCTAAATTCACAAAATACACTTTTTGGTTAAATGCACACCACATCACATACAACATGACAACTTGCAAGTGAGATTCACCAACCTACAGGGGTCCAAAGCACCTGAAATTTATACCAGGGCCTTATACATTTCTGTTGAACCTCTCACCAAAATTTGTGGTTAAACTAATTATTTTAACCAAAATATTTCAGTTTTATGAAAAATCACATTTTTCCTAAAACCATAAGAAAATTTTGTTCAAAAATTCTCATTTTTGGACTGTAGGTGTATCTAAGGCATATGCTTACATGCCTCAAATTTCATGTCAGTCCCCTTAGCCAAATTAAAATTATTAAGGAAAAAGTGATTGTCCTACCCTAAGGACCAGTCCCACAAGAATTGACCTACATGGAGTTATAGTGCCCCCAAATGACCTGATTTTAATTTCTAATTAAATTAAACTCACAGGGATATCTTTTTCATGTTGGACACTTGTTATGTTTATGCCCCTAAGGGGCTCATTTTTCTGGTTCAAAGAGTGCATATTAAAGGATATAAATAACACTTATTATTATATTTATAATCAGAATATTTTATAATAGTTTTGATCAAACGACCAGCAGATTGTCTTCCTCCTCCAGTCAAAGGCCCCGATCCACCCGACCTGGAAGGTCTTAAAACTCCATTTACCGGCGACCTAGCCTCCTCCCCAACCGGCCACCACAGCCACCACCTCCGTTGAGGTCAGGGCTATCGTCGAGCGGTGGCTCGGCCGTCGGAGGGGTTGTTTCCGGCGAACCCGAGAGGAAGCCCAAACTTGGTTTTTCCATGGATTTCAAAATTGGATTCAACTCAATTGAGCTCGACCTCAAGTCCTATTGATCTAGGAATCTAGCACAAGGGGAGAGGGGGAGAAACATGCCTGATTTCGGGCTTGAATGCAGCTACTCCGACGGGTGGCCACAGACTTTGGTGTTTTCCGGCGAACCTCTCCCGATCCCGATTCTCCACCGGAAGTTTTGATCTAAGAGTCGATTTTAACTGCTTGGGGGCTTCTGAAGGTGATGAAATGATCGAATTGAGCTTTGGGAGCCTCTATATAGGAGATCTGTGAATGGAAGGTGGTAGGTCAAGGCCATTAATGGCCCTCCTTGATGGTGCCCCACCTATAACTGCAGGAAAACTCCTCTTCATCAGGGAAGATGAAAGGAGGGGTTGAGGAAGAAGTTTAGCACCATCAAGGAGGGTCGTGGTTGACCTTAGGGTTGACTTTGGTCAACTTGATGGGTTGGGCTTGGGCTCACTTGAATTGGCTTGGGTTATCATTTATCCTTTATGGGTTAATTTGACCATGGTTGACCTTGGGGTTGACTTTTTTCAACTTGATTGGTTGACTGGTCCAAGGGGTGTGTCTTGAGTCCCTCTACACCACTCAATGTTGATTGGGTCATAGTGATGCCTCAATTGGGCCCACATTGCCAAATAGCGTGATTTTGACCAAAATAGGGCCAAGTTTGACTTTTGTCAAACCATTCAACTTGGTGACCCCATGATGGGGATTTTGGGTCCACTTGGCCCCTAATGGCATTACAAGGCTAGGGGTGGGGCCAGTTTTAGGTTTTGAGGCCAATAGGACCTCTTAGGTGAAGGTTTGACCTGTATTGACCTAATGTTGACTTTGGTCAATTCAGCCCACTAGATTGACCTAGCCTTGAGTCCATCACTCAGTTGCCTCTCTCTTAGGGTTAGGGAAGTGTTAATGAGCTTACCTTGAGGTGGTGAGTTCATGTGAGTGTGAATTGGCCTAGGTTGACTTGTGCATATTGGGCGTGCACTTAGTCATTTCCCTAAGTTCAAGCTGAGCTAGGGTCACACTAGGGCCTCCATGCACCACTCAACCCCTAACCCTAACTTTAGGGGGTCTAGAAGTGTGGTGATGTTACACAAACAACAGCGGTGCTATCTAGAAAGAGAGGTTGGGGCATGTTGGAATGAATAAGCTGAAGGCTATGCCGGCAAGAGGCCTGATGCATGGCCTACCTAGTCTTTCATCCTTTGGTGACGGTCAAGTCCATGTCGGATGTCAGTATGGTAAGGTTCATCACCTTCAATTTGCCAAATCACAGTCCTGATGAAAAATATCGTTGGAGTGCATCTACAGTGATCTGATGGGACCCACCGTCACCCCCATTCTTGGAGGTAGCAGGTTTATGTGGGTTTTGGTTGATGATTTCACCAGATATACTTGAGTATATTTTGTGAAGGAGAAGTCAGAGATGTTCGGAAAGTTTGTGGAGTTCAAGGAGCTCGTGGAGGGCCGGCTCGGTCTACGGATCAAGAAGTTGAGAACAGACAATGGAGGAGAGTTCAACTCAAATGAGTTTATCGACTTTTGCAGGAAGCACAAAATTCAGAGGGATCTTTCTTGTGCGCATACTCCATAATTGAATGGAGTTGCAGAGCGAATGATCCATCATCTGACGGAGACCTACAAGTACTTGCTTTATGCCAAAGGTATTCCCATGGATTTTTGGGCTGAGGGAATGGTCTGTGCGGCATATGTCATCAATTGAATGTCCCTCAATCCCAACAACATGAAGTCTTCATATGAGCTAATGTTTAAGTAGAAGTTTAGTGTGGAACATTTTCGGGTGTTCAGGTCTACCTGCTACGTGCATGTTCTGAATGCTGTCAGAACAAAGCTAGATGCAAAAGCAAGGAAGCTAGTCTTTGTTGGTTATGATGAGAGGAAGAAAGGCTGAAAATGCATGGATCCCAAGACACGAAAGTTTGCGGTCTCTAAGGATGAGGTATTTGACGAGTTGACGTCATACCAGGGTAGTTCCTTTGTGGAACTACAAGAGAGCAATAGAGACGGAGGGCAAAGTGAGTTGCTCGGGATCTTCTGGTGGAGTTTTTATGTCACCAGGTGCTCTGGTTGCATCAATCTCTAGGGCAGGTGCTTCTGGATCTGAAAGCAGGGGAGCGATGCTCCTAGTTTGCCCGAGTGGCGCCCCTAAATTTCAAAGGAGGGTAAGCATCTCCGTCTGCTGCTCCTCCATCTGTCGAACACATCCTTTCAAAGATGTTACGGGCGCGAGTATGGCCTCTACTTCGAGCGGTGCATTGACGAGCGAATGAGAGTGCATTAATTCATTGCGTCCCCCGGGGACAAATCCATCGGCAGTTCGGACGCTTCTTTTTGCCATTAGGGCTGATACTTAGTACTGTTGAATTAAGGGTACTGCTTTTATGAGGATGTTGGGAATCGTAGTTCCCACAGCCGATGCCAAACTGTTGCAATCTAACTCGGCGCTCCTAAACGGGTCCAGATTCGACCGTCTTAGCTCGAGAGCGGTCGAGCGCGCAATCAATCAAAGAGCAGGTACACAAGACGTTTTTGACGTGGAAAAATCTCACAACTTGGTAAAAAAATCACGCGACCGGGTCTGTGACGGTCGAACTCCATCATTCGCTTGTGGTTACAATTTTCACAAAGAATCGAGAGTGACAGGCCGCTTCTCGTTACACTTTGGAGGTGAGAGAGAGTTACTGGATCGCGACGGGCAACAACATGCCCCGCACGAGACTTGTTTGCATGGAGGATGTGGATGAACAGAATGCTTGTTGTTGCAGGAATTTCCTTCTCGATGCTTTGTCGTGAATCCAGGCGGGTTCTGATGGGGCGGTGATGGCTTGAATGCGACTTGAAGATGACTTGAAGGTGGCTTGAATGCGGCATGGAGATGACTTGAAGGTGGCTTGAAGGTGGAACGTAGGAGGAATCTAGCAGCGCTCTGGTCTGAGGAAGAAGAAAGTTGTGATGCCAAAAGGTGAGAAATGAGGATGCTTGAGGCTCTTTTTATAACTTTCAGGAGGTTATTATGGTGGTTATGCGGCTATCAGCACACCGTAACCACCAACATATTTATTCTTTAGTATAGTTAAGTGTGCGTATTTTTGTCAACAAATCCGTTATACATAGACCGATATTTTAATATTCCCCCATTAACAATGATGGTTAGTGGGTGGTTACGCATAAGATGAATGACGATGATCATGCAGGAGTGATCGAACGGCGGGGAAGGGTCGCCATGCAAGGATGGCCAAATCGTCAGTGACATCCGCCGGCGAAGGGAGTCGCGGCCGGCAAGCCATTCGGCCATGGTGGGAGAGCTCGCGGTCACGGTAGGCAGCCGCGAGAGGCGGGGAGGCTGGGCGCGGCCGGCCGGTCGAGTGGGGCCTCGCGTCCATGGGAGGCAGTCGCGAGAGGTGGGGCGACCGGGCGCGGCTGGCCGCCCGAGCGGCGCCTCGCGGCTGCGGGAGACGGCCGCGAGAGGCGGGGCGGTCGGGTGCCGTCGGCGGGACGACGCCGGTCGTCGGTGTCTGCATAATGGATCGCACGCCGATCGTGCGTGTCGATCGCACGCGCGGCATTCGAACTCATGATTTCCACTAATTTTGTGGAGATCATGGGGGACTGGGATATCTGCACATCAATTCCTCCATAAAAAGAGGGTTCATCCCCATCAGGTATAGTTTAGTGATATCTTGCATAATATTGCTAGAATCTTCGACTTACACTGTAGTTATAATATCCCTCCCAGAGCACTAATCTATATTTAGGGTATAGGTTAAAAATCATTCTATTCTACCATTTTAACTAAAATAATAATGTCACTTCGATTTGAGATTCAATTAATTTTTAACTTCTGTATTAGAAGACCTGAGAGAAAAGGGGAAAAATATTTTGAGATCTAACTTTATCGAATCATCAAACAATCACATTTTTAATTTATAATTCTTAGAAAAATATTAATAACCATCAGGGGCGGGCGATGTCCGCCGCCAAGGGTCGGGTACTGTCGCGTGGTGCACGAGGGCCGGAGGCCCATGTCTGTGTGTGTGTGTGGCCGATCGGGGAAGAAGACTCCTGTCGCGAGTTTTGCCGTCGCTGATCGTAGCCGATCGGGAAGGAGGTTTTCTCGTCGCTTCTTTGCATACAGCCGCTGCCCTCCCTCAGTTGTGTAAAATTTTTCCGATGCTCTTATCTTCGCTCCCGCGTACAAGAACCTGCGCCACTCCTCGCCATGTATGAAACTCCTGACGTTCAGATCAAGAAAACGGATCTGTCACCGATTAAGAAAGAAGGAAGATATTTCCAGCCATCGTTCTTCTCTAACACCAGATCTGTCTTTGTGGTTTCCTAGATTTGCAGATTTCTGATCTGTCAAAGAGTACACCAAGATCTTTGGAGTTCTTATTGATCTTCTTCTTCGTCACTGGGAGATCCAGTTGCAGCAATAGGAGATCTCTTGCCCCAATTTCTCTTGGTGGAAGTCAATACAAAATCGGCTATATTTGTTGGAATTGTGCTCTTCTGTCGTCGCCATTTGGATTTGTTTTCTCGCTGCCTGTTACAGTGATCTCTCTCCCATCACTTGGTGGTTGTCCTAATCTTTGTTGGCCAGCCATTGTCTGCAGTAGAAGTGGTGAAAGCTTTTGTTGCAGAATTTCATCTCTTTTGTGTCACGAAGAGGAGGAGCAATTTTCTCTTAGATTGGATCTGAAGACACTGTCATCACCTCGCTCAGGTGATTTCTTTCTTGTTTTACTGCTCTCGTTCTAGGTTGCTAGTGACGCTCCAAGTCTCTTAGTAGGAACCCATAATGTTGAAAGGGAATTATCCCGTGCCGATGATCAAGCTGGAGAAATTCTCCAACGCTGAGTTTAGTGCCTAGAAGCGGAACACGCAGTTCGGCATGAAGTTCCTGAATATCTTCTATATTGTGCAGACCGACTTCGAATTCTTTAAAGGAGGAGAAGATGAGGATCAGTGGATCAACGATGAAGACTTCTGTCATGATTACATCCTGAACTGTCTCTCTAACAGGCTGGCAGAAACCTACAGCAATATGAAAAGAGCTAAAGAGATCTAGGAATCCTTGGAGGAGCAGTTCAAGAAAGAGGAGAACATGTCCAAGACGCACCTGGTGGACAAATTTATGGCTTTCACCTTTACTGAGGAAAGGGAAATCCTTCCACAGGTAGCTGATTTTGAAACTCTGGTGGACAAGTTAAACAGTGAGAACATTCCTTTGCCAGATAGTTTTATTGCAGGAGCGATAATTTTCAAATTACACTCGGCATAGTACTCTTTTAAGACTGAAATATATCAGAAGAAGACGCAGGTGAGTCTAAAAGACCTCAAACGCTTCATATGCATTGAGGATGAGAACCAGACTAGGCACGCCTTAGAGACGATTAACAAACAGACCTCTGCTGCTAACATGCTCATGTATCCTAAGCACAAGCCTAAGCCTGGAAAGACCAGACCACTGGCCAGTGCACCCGGAGTTGCTGTCACCAGCAAAAAGATTAAAAATTTCGAAGGCAAGTGCTACAACTGTAACAAGTGGGGTCACTGCACTTCTGAGTGCAAGCAGCCCAAAAGGGGCGAATCCAGCACACCCAGGACTGATAACAAAGCCAATATGGTTTATCAGACTGCGCCTACCGACTTTGTTGTCATGGTCGGAAAGGGAAAGGCCAGTTTATAGTGGTGGCTCGATTCAGGTGCTACATGCCACGTCTGCAACAATTCTGTGCTTATAGAGGATGTCAAAAAATTTAAAGAGTTTGTCATTTTTGTTAATGGCGCTGTAGCTGATGTGCTGATGGTGGGGAATGTTACTTCGACTCTCTCTCCAAGTACGCGTTTACTTTAAAGAATGTTAAATTTATACCCTCATTAGCTGCTAATTTAATTTCTATTAGTCTGTTATGCGATGTGGGTATGTCGTTTAACATTAGTGGTGGTCGAATAACCTTTATGGTCACTCGTATTATTTTGGTTGTGCTTATGTAGTAAATGAGATGAATAGGCTGAGTCTAGCAAATGAAGTAGTAAATCAGTTTAGCTCAAATCTGATAGATTCTAAGACTTTACATGTAAAACTAGAACACGTGAACAATAAAAAACTACTACTGCTAGCTAAAACTCACAACATACCCCTAGACACAATAATTAAATTTGATAAATGTGAAATTTGTGCTCAAACAAAGATAACTAGAACACCTTTTAGTCAGGTTTCTAAGAGCACATAATTACTAGAGTTAATACATTCTGACATATGTGACTACAAAAGGTTTGTCACAAGAGGAGGTCGAAAGTATCTGATAACATTTATCAACGATTACTCTAGGTTCAGCCATATTTATCTCCTTAAATCCAAAGATGAAGCTTTTGAAAATTTCGTATATTCAAAAATAGGGTTGAAAATCAATTAGATATGAAAATAAAAAGGCTAAGAAGTGATAAAAGAGGTGAATATGTCTCGAGGGAGTTCAGAGATTTTCTTACCAGCAATGACATAATTCCTGAAACCACTATCTTGTATTCACCACAATCCAATAGTATCGCCGAAAGAAAAATAGGACTTTAACAGAAATGTTGAATTTCATGTTGTTGACTGCTGACATACCTGCGGCCTACTAGGTGAAGTCGTCCTCACGTCAAATCACATTCTTAATAAAGTACCTCATGCAAAGTTGAATAAAACACCTTATGAGCTTTGGTTTAAGAGACCTCCTATATTTGAAAATCTCAAGACCTGGGACTGTATCGCTTATGTTAGGATACCAGACTCTAGAAGAGCTAAGATTGGAACTAGGACGAACACTTGTGTCTATCTAGGATGTGCAAAGGATAGTGCTGCAGACAATTTTCTAGATCTCTTGACTAATATTGTAATAGAATCTAGAGATGCGGTTTTCTTTGAGGATAAGTTCCTTAAGAATAAAAACCTAACACTTTCAAGTCTGCCAACTATTACTGCTGAGCTAATTATTGAGCCAGAAATAAGAAATCCTGACACTGAGCCTATAGACACTAGTGAGTTACCATCTAAAAGGTTATCTAATAGAGAACTAGTGTCTAAAAGCTTCGATACAGACTTTGTGACTTACCAAGTGGAAGCTGATCCATCGACCTATAAGGAGGCGATGTGATCTAGGGATTCTCTGTTATGGAAAGAAGTCATAGATGATGAGATGAATTCTCTATTGCAAAACCACACTTAGAGCATGGTCGACTTGCCCAAAGGGGCTAGAACCATTAGAAGTAAGTGGGTTCTGGAAAAGAAGCTTAATCTTGATGGGAGTATCGCTAAATACAAAACACGTCTAGTTGCAAAAGGCTACACTCAAGTGGGTGACATATACTACTTTGATATATACTCACATGTTTGTCACATTGCGACAATTAGGATTCTTCTCGAGTTAGCATCTATTAAACATTTTGTTGTTCATCAGATGGATGTAAAGACTGCATTTCTTAATAAAGATCTGACTGAGGAGATCTATATACACCAACCTGAAGGATTTGTCGTAGAAAGTTTAGAAAATAAGGTTTATAAGTTGATTAAGTCACTCTACAGATTGAAGCAGGCACCTAAATTGTGGCACGAGAAATTTGACACTTGTGTTAAAGGCATGAGTTTTAAATCTAGCCTATCAAATAAATATCTGTACGTAAGAACAAGTTCAGATAAAGTTGCAATTATTTGCTTGTATGTTGATAACATGCTAATTCTGGGCACTAATCAATCTAAGGTGAAAGGCTTGAAAGTTGCCTTGACGGTATAATTTAGCATGATAGACTTAGGAGTGGTGAAAGCCATCCTATGAATTGAAGTAAACTTCACTGAAAAGGTATTACCTTAAGTCAGAGTCACTACGTTAGAAATCTACTAGAAAAGTGGGGTTACGTTAGTAGCAAAAAGGCTGATACTTCATACGACTACAAAAATAGACTAAAACCGAATGAAAGTTCACCTATTAGACAGCTTGGAAATCAAAGAGGCAGACGTGCATTGCACTATCCTCTATGCTCTCGCTTCAGCTGGAGAAGAAGCAGAGTGGATAAGAGATCTGATAATGGACATTCCAATGACAAGTCTGAAAATGCACTCTATTTCGATATATTGTGACAATCAAGCCACAGAGACCATTGCTACAAATACGTTGTCCAATGGAAAGTGAAGGCATCTTAGGATGAAACAGGCCTGGTTGACCTATCTTACCAGTCAGAGGATAATCTCCCTTTTGGACGTGAGATCAAAAGATAATATAGCAGATGTCTTTATCAAGGGCTTATATAAGGTTCTAACAACTAAATATCGGGGGAGATGGGATTAAAGTCCATTTAGTAGGACTTAATACATTGCTTATATTTTTAATTTTAGAATCGTAGTCTGCTTACATCAAGCATCTAGAGTTAAGTACACTGAAGTATTTCAGATGCTATCTGATGAAAGCTAGAGATGATTAGTTGTCAGTGATTCTAAACTCGATGACTTACGCAATTATTTTATTCAAATGTTGAATTGGGTATCATTCCAAAAAGGAATACTGAAGTTGCTGACATGAGTCCTGATGTTATGATTATTAGTTATATCATTCCAAACTTGATGATATGATGGTCACAGCTTGTTGTATCATTCCAAACTTGATGATATAACACAATTGTGAAATGGTGAATAATAATCTTAATAATCAATGGAACATAGTTTGATTCTATGAAATCAATTTTCTAATTTTGTGTAAATTAGATAGAGATGCTGATATGTGATTTTTTTTCTCCCTGCTTATAGTATTACGTTATTTTACTGTTAGAACTAATAACTTTAATTTTGATAACCAAATGCTAGAATTCATATAGATTTGTCTCATGACATTCTTATGGTGTTTGTTTACAGATCAAATGGAGATTGAACGAGAGAAAGTTGATTTTGACTCGGATGAAGATGATCTGCTGTTTGGGTAGATCAATTTTCAGTTTGAGTTTTTCTTTCATATTTCTTATTGCTATGTTTGGGACTATGTGTTTGAGTTTAGATATTTTGTATTCTAAAACTCATATTTATGTTTTCTGAAAACTCACATTTTGGTTGTTATTAACACTTGTTTAAGTAACATGTACTGTGTTAACACCTATTTAAAATATAGGAGGAAATTGTTGAGGTATATTGAATTAGGTGTGATAGATACTTAATGAGTTGCGGTTAGGATTCGATAGGAATCCAATAACTCATAGTCGGGTATTTAGGGTTTGCCTATAAATACCCATACAAGAGGCAACGAGTAGGTCGTTCCAAACTAGACGGTCACGCGGATGCTTCGAGCACACTCCATCATAGACTTGGTTCAACCAAGGTTCAACCAGCTAAACCGTCTAAATGTTGAATCTTTCCTTCTTCCGGTTTAATGTTCGGTCTGGTTCTAAAAACTTTGGTTAGTACTTGACTTTGATTTGATTGAGTGTTCATGCGACCTTACTCAGCTTCCGAAAGATTTTCACAGTAGTTGTTGCTAGTCATGGTTTGCAAACAGTGACTTGATATCACGCATTTTCCATGATAGATAAGTGGTGGTTGTTGCCACTTTGAGGGCCTTCATTTGTGTTTGGCGGGGCGGTAGATGAAATAGCAACGCACAACTGTGCTGCCCCTCCGCCAAACGGAGCCTTAAGCTTCATTTGGTTTTGCGGTGACGGGAGGAGCAAGCGGGTCCAAGCGGAGCTTTAGAACCGGAGGGGGGGAGGTGGGGGTCAAAACGGAGCGGGGGGGGGGGGGGGCATTTCATCCTTGCTGCGGGTGCAAACGGAGCAAACAAAGACGGAGTTTCGTTTGGTTACCATCAGTCCGGTGGCGTTTACTTCAAACACGGCTCGAAAACGATAAACTAAATGAAGCCTTAATCAGAAATAATGTATTTCTTCATCTTCACAATGAGGCTTTAAGATACATGTGTTTCTGGTTATTCCTCTTCTTCTAAGTGAAAGAGAGATCGTAAATAGGAAAAAACTGACGGTTGTAAACTCAATTGTAAATAACACATACAGATTTTGGATAAAACAAACGGTCCTTTTGTTTTAACGTTTTTTCTCCATTGATTGTGGGCGGAAAACATCAATATTGAAAAAACATTTTTGATAAAACTCTTTTCTTCTTTCCCAATGTTTCAAAAAATCATTTTTGACGTTCAACATCAAAGCTGTCCCCTACCTTTATTCCTACCGCTCTATTCCCACCACTCTCATTTCCAACAATCCCATTCATCAGCCAAAAACAAGTGAAGCCAATATTTATCAAGAATTTTGTTTTTTTTTCATTCTTTCCTTATTTTACCTGCCCTCTATAATTTGTACATATTAATGGTGGACTGCCCATGAGTAGTAATTTTATAAAAATAATTAAAAAAAGGTGATTGTTAATGGCAACTTGTTATAGGCTAATCGCACCCCAAAATCTTCTAATTTTTCGCGTCTTTTCGAAATACGCCTCGTACATGCAATTTCAGGAAAGGTGTTTAACATAAAAGTTGTATATCTCGTCGAGATCTACAACTTTCGTGTTTAATACTTTTCCTGAAATTGCATGTACAAGACGTATTCCCGAAAGGCGCAAAATCTGAGCATATTTTCAAAGTACGCCTTATACATGCATTTTTAGGAAAAGTGCTCAACATGAAAGTTGTAGATGTACAACTTTCGTGTTGAGCAATTTTCCTAAAAATGCACGTACAATATGTATTTCGAAAAAATGCAAAAAATCATCAGATTTTGGGCTGCGACGAGTGGTTGAGATTAACCATCTCCAATAATCACACAAAGTTTATTTCTATATAAATACCCATTATTCTTTGCCTCTCCATCTCTCTCTCTCTCTCTCTCTCTCTCTCTCTCTCTCTCTCTCTCTCTCCCACTCCCTTTACCTTTCTGGTTCCCTGCCCAATCTTTCACTCATGTTTCCACACCGAAAATATCTGAGGGATTCACCGCCGGCGGAGGCGGTTCCGCCGTCGGGGTGGGCACCGTTCGGCAGCGCCGGGGACTTCGGCAAAAACATGGGCATCGCCTTCTCGGCCCTCTTAATCGCCTTCGCCCTCGCCTTTGGCGTCGGTGCTCTAATCCATCGCCGTCTCCTCTGGTGCCGGAGGCGCAGCTCCGTCACAGAGAAGCCGACTGCCACAGAGGCTGCCGAGAAGCCGCCGGAGACAATCCCGTCCATTGTATTCTCTGCCGGAGATGGGCTGCCCAAAAGAGGCGGCGCTTGCCCCGCCGCGGCAGCTGAGTGCGCCATCTGCCTCGCGGAGTTTGCCGACGGCGACATCGTCCGGGTGCTGCCCAATTGCGGGCATGGATTCCACGTCGGATGCATCGACGCGTGGATCGTTTCCCGGCGATCGTGCCCAACTTGCCGGGAAAGCTGCCTCCCATCGAAGGAAAGGTTAGGTACGGAAGGGGTTTAGGGGCTTATGGCCGCGATGCGTAACGCAAACCCAAACGGCGACTCGGAAGAACCTAGTGTTATATTACTGCGTGTTGGAGATAATTGAACTTCACTGTGTGCTGGTCAATTTATCTATTTTTTTTTATTCTTCATCAAATTGTGCATATTTCAATTTTTTTTTATTTTTCTGTTTGCAGTCACTCTTAAATATGAGGGAGACTGGAGTATGAATTTTCCTTGACTATCTTAAAAATTATTAATTAAATATTTTACCAAAAATAGGTATAATCCTGATTCACCTATTACGGTCCGTTTCATCCAAATGAAGTCTTCGGCTCCGTTTGTGGGACTTATTTTCACCGGTCAAGCGGTTACGATCACATGAACCAGACCTTAATTACGGTCCGTTTCATCCGGTCGTAACCGCTTGACCGGTGAAAATAAGTCCCCCCAAACGGAACCTTAATTTCAAATTAAGGCTTTGTTTGGTTCGGCGGGAGGAGACGGGGCGGGAGGAGGCAACACCGCTGATCGAAAAGTTGGGAGGAGGCCGTCGTTCGAAAAGTTCCTTTTTTTGCCATTTTTCAGGGCGTGACGGGGGGAAACAGAGCAAACGCCACCAGAAAGCATTTGTTTACCCGCCGTCCGGCGGCGTTTACCCAAAACGGCCGGCAAAAACCCCACGTCAAACCAAGCCTAAGGCTCCGTTTGGGGAACTTATTTTCACCGGTCAAGCGGTTGCGACCGCATGAATCAGACAGGTTCATGCGGTCGCAATCGCTTGATCGGTGAAAATAAGTCCCCAAATGCAGTCTAAATGGATAGTAATTAAGATCTTTTATCAGAAACCTAATGAATTAATTAATTTCATTTTTTTTAATATTTTTTGATATATTTTAAAAAAATTATATCCAAGATAAATAAAAAGAATAACTTAATGACGAAATGGATACAAGGCAGTCTACCATTGATAATGAAGTTTCTCAGTAGAAGAATCCTAGGATGAAAGTTCTTTTATTTTATTACTTTAATTTTTGCACTTTTATAGTTTTTATTTTATTTTATTTATATATTTTTTTGGTTTATTTAACTTTTTTTTATCTTTCATCTTAATTACTGTTACAGGTCATCCAATTTTTCTTTGGTTCGGAAAATCGTACCGCTTTAGCTCGTAATTTGATCGGATGTGTAACGGTCAATGAAAAACAGCAATAAATGACAAAAGTTTTTTTTCGTGAAAAACCTGGAAATTGTGAAAAATCACGTGACTGGATCTGTATCCGACCAAAATTCACTATTTCGTTTGATTTTACAAGAATTGAGATATTTCCTCGGAGAATTATAGACCACTTCTCTACTACAATTAAGTTTTGAATATGAAAACAATAGAAAATAAACTAAATTCTTGAAATCTTGGTGGGGGGTTCTAGTGAGGGAAAATGCTAGTACTCTGAGCTTCGGTGAAAACGCTCTTGCTAAGTCAGGGGCCTTGATGAGAGTCTCATGTGGAGAAGAATAACATGTCCTTGAGGCCTTGAGATACCTTCGCACTAGAGGGGTAACAGAGTGAATTCTGAGCGAAGCAACGATCTAGCTAAATCCGACGTACTCGTCGGAAAACGTCAGAGCTTTTTCTAGCTTCTGGAGTTGTTTACCTTCAAATGAGGGCATGAGACCCTTTTATATTTTTGGGAGGGATTTTGTGTTAATTGCGTCGAAGCGGATTTTGAGGTGGGGAATGACGTCTGGCTCAGGTGGTTTGGGCGGCGGTGGAGGCGGTCGGGCGCAAGGCATGTGTGACGCTTTCGTGTGTGCTTGGTTTCGTTCTCCTTCGGGGCGATTTCCGACCCCTTAAGCGTGGGAGCGCAGCTTGATGAGCGTAGCGTGTCTGGTCAGATTGACTCCCCTTCGTGTCTTTGGTCGGAATTTTTCTGGTTTGACTTAGAAAATTCAGAGAGAACCATCAATTACATTTTTTTTGTAATTTAGATCAAAAGTATTAAAATAACTATGCTTATTTAGATTATATAAATCGTTAATTTGGAAATCTTATTTTATGTCTTGTTTACGTTTAATTCAATTTGTTGTTATTTTTATATTTTATTTTACTTTACTTTAGATTTTATTTTCGAAATTGTTAAAGTTATCACACTTGCATATTTTTGAAAAGTGTTAACAGACACAAAATTGTTATAGACATCAAAATTTTGTTTATAATAAATCAAAGCTAAAACGTTATTCTTCATCGGACATTTAGGCTCCGTTTGGGGGACTTATTTTAACCGGTCAAGCGGTTACGACCGCATGAACGAGGCCTTAATTAAGACTAGGTTCATGCGTTCGTAACCTCTTGACCGGTGAAAATAAGTCCTCCCAAACGGAGCCTTAGACTTCGTTAATATTTTTGCTCCAATGAGTTCAGATAAAAACGTTACAATCTTAAAATGTATTGATAGGCTTCACCATAATTTGTAAGGAAGTTTCCCCCATGATCTCCCCTCAAAATGGGAGATCATGGGGTTGGCTAGTCAACCCCACCTCCCATGATGAGGAGAACATGGGGGTGGGGCCCACTCTCTCTCCCTCGCCAAAACCACCCCCTTTAGGGGGAAACCGCCGCTGGCCGCCGGCCGCCGCCGCCGCCGGGCGCCCTCCACCGACCACCGCCGCCGGCCGCCACCGCCGCCGCCGGCCGCCATCGCCGCCATGTCGACCCGTCGCCGTTGACAACCTCCCCACCGTCCGATCAAGGGGAGGCTCTCCTCGCCGTCCAATCAAGATGGTAACCACTCACTAACCCACTACTTGAGTGGTGGGGCCCGTCATGATCCTCCCCCGGAGGCTATAAAAGGGACCCAGAGCCTCTTCATTCTTCACTTTTTCTCTTCCCGGAGTTGCCTTCTTCTTCCTGAGGAGAGAGTTCGCCTGCCTCCTCCCTTGAGTCGGCCTCCTGTCGCCGTGAACCACCGGCGGCCACCTGCGGCCACCAGCGCTCCACCTGCACACCACCAGCAAGAAAACGCCCAAGTCTCCAGAGAAAGCCAGAGGAAGAAGGCGACCGTCGCTAGCAAGTGAACGCAACCAGAAGAGCTGCAGCGACGGAGTGTCTGATAGGCTCTATCGACGGGAGTGGCCGCTTCTTCCATCGATGTCGTGCCGCTGAATGATCCCGCTGGCTTTTTCTCTATGACGTCTCCTCTTTCATCAACGCCGATGCCTGCCTTTTTGTGTTGCTCCTCTGCGATGTTCCATCATCATCGTCGGCTGCTTCTTTATGTTAAGATATATCATTGACTAGGGTTCTGACTTCTTCAAATATGGGGAGATCGTTGGGTCAATTAATCACAATGTCCTAGGTTTGAATAAGGTACACTAGTCAGTGGTATACACATGGATGTATCTAATATATGTTCCTGTTCATTATATTTAGGTTGAATTCGGTTTCATTGATTAGACAGACAGTCAGAGTCACAATGACAATTGGAATAAAGAAAGGTTTCTGACTCATGAGCTGCAGCTAAACTCCAAAAGAGCAGAAACAGGTGATGCCAAAACCCTCAATAGAGAGAAGACTGTGGCCTTCAGAGCTCCACTAGCGCTCCACCAGCACACCACTAGCAAATGAACGCAACCAGAAAAATTCCTCGCATTTTAGGCTCCATTTGAAGCAACTTTTTTTTTCCTTTCATGAGTTTGAAAAAAAAACAACTGCAGGACAGCAGTTTCAACCACCACCAAAAAAAAGAATATTAGATTTGAAAATAAAAGTAGATGAAGTTGTTTAGATGAAGTTGTTTATAATAATATTTCTTTGTTTTATACTATTTTATTACTAATTTAAAATTATAATAATACAATTTAAAAATTATTTTATTAAACTAGATTTGCAAATTTGGATGCGTTGATACATTTTGAGGGATCAAAATCAAAGTTGAAAAGAAGGGTAAGCCCTCACATGCATGCATGCATGCAACATAAATGTTATAGCTAGAAGTGGCGCGTGATGAGGGTTGCGGTGGTTATGGCTGATGGTTATATGACAGTGATTTTCATCTAAAAAGAGTTATTTTATCTTTTTAGAAAGTCACATATCCGTAAAACAAACACAATATTATGAACGGTGACGTTTTTCAGAAAATGAAAAGTAGGAAAAAAAACCTCCCAGGCGGGACTTAATTCACACATTGTGATCATCCGCACAAGCAAGAAGAAATGAAGGTCGAATGACTAAAATACCCGTCCCCGCGATATATTTGAATAGGATTCAACTAAGATTTTGTGGTAGGCACTGTTTGGGACGGCTATGACATTTGAAAAATATAGTTATGTGAAACCAATTTTGAGAATTAATTGGAGAAATCTAATAAAGGGTGATTCTGTTGGATGTAATTGTAGCTTTGGAATTGAAATTTAAGGTTTGCTTACCGATAAAAACTGAATTCCAGATGGTCGACTCCATCTAAATTAACACACGCTAAATGAATTCCATAGACTTTTAGGCATTAAGGGTCCGTTTGACACTACGTCGGCGGTCAGGAATGCAGTGGTTATGAATCATCGTTCGAACGCGCGACCTCGCCTAAGGAGCTCCATAAGTTTATGTTCAAAACTATACTTTTTTTCCTTAGTATGGGTCATAACTGTTGTCATGCCAAACATATATTCTATGATGGCGGCGACGGTTTTGTTCAAACTCTCAATGATCTACAGTGCTTTTGTGGGTACAACGAATTTAACGGTGATCTAGCGTGCATGTGCAAATCTGATTGTCCCTTTTCTGCAAGCACGGATTCCTAGATGCGATTGATCGAAAATCCATCCGGATTTAGAATTCATAATCTCCATTGTACGATCGTAGATCTTACGGTGGGATTTAATCTAGCACAGTCGATCACCGTGCGTATAATGCAAGTAAACATTACTCGTCAAACGAAGCCTAAATCATTGGATGTGAGCAGATTCATCAAAAAATGTAAACCTATTTTTCCCCTATGACGGCACTCGCTAACCCTCTCTACTCCTCCCATGTCTCCTCTATTTCGCTCCCCCGTGCGTCTTCCTTCGTCCTCAATCTGCTTCTAAGAACTACTTTCCCTTCATTATCAAGGAGGATTAATGATTTTCATTGATCAGATCCTTGATCATGAAGCAGGAGATTATATATATACTTCCAAAGAAATATTAATTTAGGCTTTATTTTGAGGGACTTACTTTCATCGGTCAAACGGTTACGACAGCATGAACCGAACCTTGACCCGTGAAAATAAGTCCACCCAAACAAAATCTTAAATGCAAATGAAACTGTTGCCTTGTGGCCAAGGGCATCACCCTGAACCAACTAACTCCTCCATCTATTCAATGGCATCAATCATGAACCAAACCAGCTCCATATATGCAGGTGGGCCCAAGTGTCAACACCAAATAAGAATAAACTAATCATAGAAACAGCCTCAATCATAATTGCTAAAACCCAATAGCCCTAAAATTATTGTGCGGTGAATGGCCCTAGAGACGTGCAAGGAAAAAATTTTCCTGTGATTCCCGCTCCTAGAGAAAGGAGTGCCGGTATTTTGGGAGCCCTACGATGAGCTTTGTATCTCGTGCATTACGGGTATCTTTTATTTTCTTTTTTCCTTTGTTTTTTTGCAATCGCTGGATCCAAAAATAAACATTCCAGATCTCGCTTGTTTCCGTGTTGAGATTATGACTCTCGTCAATCTCGGACCGCGATCGCGCCACGCTCGACAGGGAGGTTTATTTGCCTATACCTAACCTGAAGGAAGTTTTATGAGGGGGCTGATTTTTTGGGAGAGTTGGTAGGCCTCCTAACAATAAGAGCCAGGTTCGACCCACCCCGGTGAATTCGAAATTTGAAGTCCCCAAGTCGATGACTGACTTTGGTCTGTGGCAGAAACGGGCCAAAGCGGTTCTCGTCCAGCAGGTCTTCATAAGCTCTCCTCGGAAAGGAGAAGTCCGGGAAGAAGGATGACAGTGGGATGAGCTAGATCTGAAGGTCCAGCACAATTTCGACCGATGAGGTCAAGAGAGGCGCGCAAACAGTCTTGAGAGGAGAGCGTTCCGGATCGCTCTAAGAGAGATTAACACACGATTGCAGGAAAATGCGAGGAGAGAGGTCGGCCGTCTCTCGAGCTAAGGATACGGTAGCAAGATTTCAGATCTCCTCAGATGTGATAGAGCTTTAGAGAGCAGAGACCGTTCTCAGCGAAAAGCTGAAGGACCAGCGGAGGAGCGGGGCAAGATGTGGCGAAGGAGTGGGAGAAAGGGCCTTAGCTTGAGCAGCTCATCTCAAAAGTGCAGACACCCCAAGGGGAGCCATCTGGCTCAGGAGTCCCACCAAGGAACTCTTTACTCAGAAGAAGGTGGAGTTGCACATGCATTCTCTGCATGTCTATCGTGCATCATCTGCCATTTCTGATGAAATGGAGGAGATCCATTTCACAGTTAAGATTAAAAGCGATTGTTAATCCGACAGGTTAGGCACCATCAAGGTCACCATCATTCGGACCGTTATAGATTTTTTAGGCGATTGTTATTAGCACTGTAGTTTTGGCTAGTCGCCATCCGCATTTTTTGCTTGAACGGTTTTGCAAGCAGGTAGCATTACATTTCGGGGCACAAAGTGCGACATGCTTTGTACATGCATTTTTAGGAAAAATGTTCACCATGTAAAATTTGTAGAAGCAGACGCCTTTCGTGTTACAGAACACACGACGAACGTCTCATATGATGTTGTGTTAGCTTGAGCAGCTCAAGCATCCGTTCTGAAACTAATTGAGTGGTTGGAGATCTAAGATGGTGGAAATTTTTTTTGGTGCATGTACACATCATTTCTGCATGTCAGGATCATCTACATTTCTGATGAAATGGAGGAGATCATTTCACAGTTAAGATTCATTTTGATCTACGGGTTCAATTTTCATCTTTTTATGATTTTTTAGGCATTATTATTAGTAGTTTTGGCAGTCGCAGCATTTTTTCTTAGTTTTTCGCGTATTTTAGAAATACTTTGTACATGAAAAAAGTGTTCACATGAAATTTGTAGATCTCACGATCTACAACTTTTGTGTTGAACGCACATTTTTGGAAATACGAAATACGGCTTGTACATGCATTTTTAGTAAAAGTGTTCAACACAAAAGTTATAGATCTCGTAGTGATCTACAACTTTCGTGCTGACCACTTTTCCTAAAAATGTATATACAAGACGAATTTCTAAAAGCCGCAAAAAATTAGGAGAAAGTGTGGTGCGACTAGCCAAAACTGTGGTGCTGGTAACAATCACTTTTTTTAATCAAAAAAATCTCTACCACTAGTTTTCTTTCAAACTTTCTTTATCCATTAGATAATAAAATGGATCTCTTCTATTTCGTCAAAAATGTAGAGGATCCGGATCCTCTCCATTTTCTTGTCACAAATCACACTATGTTGCTTAAAGTCATAGATTTTTGTAAAAAAAAATTACAAAATATGAATTATCATATTTTAACAATTATTTTAAGTTTTGATTTTTCCATAAAAAAAGTCGGATGTGATTTTTGTAATCCAAATGAACAAATATGATTGGATTTTTTACTCAGAATATTCCGGATCAAAATAATTCTGATCGGAGCACCATTTTTTTTCCATAAGATGGTGTAGTTAAATATCAAAGGGAAAGGGACTGAATATGTTAGCAATCGTCTTTTAGGGCAGTAATGCTTAAAACATGGGTCTCCCATCCCTATGTGATAGAAGTGTTACGGATCACTCATTTTTTTCGGTTCAGAGAATTGGACCGCCGTAGCTCGAGAGTGAGCCGAGTGCGCAAGCAATCAAATGAAAACAAAGTAGCAATGACACGGGACATTTTAGTGTGGAAAATCCGAAAAAGGTGAAAAATCATGCGGACGAGCCTGCATCACGTCAAAATTCACGAGATTTTTTGAGGTTGCAAGAGTTGAAATATTTGGAGGGTGATAGACCACCTCTCTATTTACAAGTTTTGTGTGCAAAAAATAAGGGGGAAAAACTAAGGCTGCGTTTGGCGCGGCTTATCGCGACTTATTTGTTTTAGTGAGGTTGGACAAAAATGTCATCGTCATGTCAAAAACTTATGCCTCAAACTAGTTTCTTTTTTGTAATATTTGTGATACCAAACATACATTCTATGACAACGACGTTTTGGTCCAACCACACCGGAGCAAATAAGCTACTATAAGTCGCGTCAAACGCAGCCTAAGTTGATAGAGCTGGAGCAGAATTAAATTAAGTCCCACAAGGGGTGAAAATAAGTCCCCCCAAACGTTCTCTGGAGCACCGACAAGAGCGTTCTCTTATGTCTTCTCTTGTGCTTGCTAAAGCATCCACGCGAGCGTTGTGAGCAAACATACTTGAGAGCGAAGAGAAGAAATTGATCAGAACTAGGAAACGATTTAAGTCTCATGAAAAACATTAGAATTCTCTTGTCTCTCTGGTTGCTTGTCTTCAAATAAAAATTTGGGGTATTTTTAGGGTGCTGTTAATAGCAAACCCAATTTGGTTTCTAGCAAACCATTACTATTAGCAAACCCTCATTTTTCAAAATGGCTATTTGAAAACAATTTTGTTACTAACAAACCAATATAAAAATTTTCGCGTCTCTTTGAATTGTATTTTATACATACATTTTCATGAGAAGTGTTCAACATGAAAGTTGTAGATCTCGACTTTCATGTTGAACATTTTTTTTCTTTGAAGCAATTTAGACCCCCTATTTGACCCCTGAAAAAAGTCAGGCCGAACATATGTACGGAGACCCGGGATCAACGTGACCTTTTTCGGAGGCCAAATCGGGGGCTTAAACGGCTTCAAAATAAAACGTGTTCAGCATAAAAGTTGTAGATCTCGACTAGACTTATAACTTTCATGTTAAACACTTTTTAATTTGAAGCAGTATAGACATCCGATTTGGGCTCCAAAAAGTCACGCCGAAAATCTGTACAGACGAC
The DNA here is from genome assembly GCA_039583875.1 of Platanthera guangdongensis. Taxonomy (NCBI): domain Eukaryota; kingdom Viridiplantae; phylum Streptophyta; class Magnoliopsida; order Asparagales; family Orchidaceae; genus Platanthera; species Platanthera guangdongensis. The sequence continues at coordinate 19,835,053 of CM077162.1, forward strand.
TCGTTATGTGCGTGTCTTATTTCAGGCCCAAATTGGAAGCCTAAACGGCTTCAAATAAAAACATGGTCAACATTAAAGTTGTAGATATCGACGATATCTACAACTTTCATGTTGAACATTTTTTGATTTGAAGCAATTTAGACCCCCGATTTGACCCCTGAAAAAAGTCACGCCGAACAAATGTACAGAAACCTGGGATCGGCTTGACCTTTTCGGAGGCTAAATCGGGGGCCTAAACGGCTTCAAAATAAAACTTGTTCAACATGAAAGTTGTAGATCTCTATAGGATCTATAATTTTCATGTTGAACACTTTTTTATTTGAAGCAGTTTAGACCTCCGATTTGGGTCCCGAAAAACGTCACGCCGAAAATCTGTACAGACAACTTGTTCCGTGCGTGTCTTTTTTCGGGCCCAAATTGGAAGCTTAAACGGCTTCAAATCAAAAAATGGTCAACATGAAAGTTGTAGATCTCGATGAGATCTACAACTTTCATGTCTATCATTTTTCCAAATGAGAAACATTTGAGACTCAAAATTTAAAAATACAAAAATTGCAAAAAAACAGGATTGTTTTGCTAGTAGTAATTTTTGAGAAGAGAAAGAAATGCAAAAAATGACTGAATCTGTTTTTTTTTCTAGTTTTCTAGAAACGAAAATGAGTTTGCTAATAACAGTAACTTTTTTAGAGACATGTGTTGGTAATTGCTCTCAGATGCATCTTGAGTTGACAAATGACGTTGTACCGTTATGATCACCTGGATCACAATTTTTTTCAAAATACGAGCATGCCCCTAGATGGTCCAGGTGACTCGGGCAGGTTGCACGGCGACGGTGGCGACCGGAAGCGGCAGAGGCGGTTGGAGGCGGCGACGGTGACCGAGGGCGCCGAAGTGCCGGCAGCATGGGCGCGGGGAGAGGCTGTGCACGACCTTGCACGAGCGCAAGCGCGCAGGGGAGCAGGTCATGGGTGGGGTGCGGCCTTGTGGCTTCGTGGGTGGGCCGTGCGCGCACTTTTTCCAATCCCCCTATGGGCGCCTCTGTGGCCCTTCGAGCCAACGCGATTTACCAACACGGCTCACTTGATCGGGCTGACTTGTTTGAGTGCCTTGGTCTGCTTTGTCTCAGATTTTTAGGCGGAACCCATCATATGGCCCATAATTTTAGTGGATTGTGGATTGTAAAGAGACGGTCCAAATTTTTTTAAGTGCAATTGTTACGACTTTGAGTTGTATACTCTGAACTTGATAGCGGCTGCACGATACAAATTATTATTCATTTGCGGCATTAAGTTCCGAGTAATTTTTTGATTGAACCAAGAGATTCGATGTGATTGGGCATATATTTTTGTCCTTTCTGCCAGATAATTGATTGGGTTGTGATTTGACTTTTTTTTTCTGCTTTAATAGAAAAGAATATGACAGATTGTTTTGTATCTTTAATTGGGAAAATTTTTGTATGTGTGTAGTGTTTTCTGTGCTAGGAGCGCGGTTAAATAGCACTTTCAAAAAACACGGGCCCACTTATTTTTTCACGTTTCCCTCTTCTTCCCTAACCTAGGCGGCCGTAGTGACACAATCTCCGGCCCAGTCGAGGCGAACTCCAACAGATTTCCGGCAGATTTCTTGTGATGCGAACTACGACGAGTCGTACATGTTAATGTAGGTGTCGTCATCGAACAACTCCTCCTCTCTGTGCACTCGCGATCTCCGGCAGATTTCCAGGCACATTTTCTCGCCGACGGCTGGCTTGAGAAAAACCATGTACGGCTATTTTTCCAGTAACAGGAAGGAGCGAACGACGACCTCATCTCTTTGCATCTTTTTGCATATGTTGAACTATTTTTCAGAACAGTATTTCAAGTGATTGTTTATGAAACTGTATTTAAGTGATTACAGTTGCAGCTGTATTTCAAGTGATTACAATTGTTTTTGAGTATAATATACGACTGTATTTGCATATAGTGTAATGAATAACTGTATTTATATATAGTGTAATATACAACTGTATTTCATGTTTAATATACAACTGTATTTTCATATTCACCAAGGACAGAACCTGACAACAAGAAACTCACTTAAGCCCTGACACCTCAAAGAAAATGTGCAAATTTGATGTCGGAAGGGGCGACGAAAACCGAAGTGGAGGTGGCGGGCAAAATTATATTTCGCAATTATGGGGGAGAGTGGAAAACCTGGTCAGTAAAAAAAAATTTCCAACAGAAAGAGTTCACTGAAAGGAAAAAAGTGCCTTATTTCTTTCAGGCAGCGGGAAAGTGAAAATAAACCGGGCTCACGTAAAACTTATTTAAAGACGTTCCTAGATGAGGGAACGCTAAACTTACCCAAAAAAATTTCTTTTAATTGAGTCTTCCATTATACGTTCGGTGGAGGTCTTATAAATTCAAGAGTATTCATGTCCTTTCATTACGTCACTGCGAAGCTTTTGGAGAAGGTCTTGTTTGGATCCCGAGAAGCTTTTTCATCGCAATATCTCTTTCCAGGAAATTGAGGCTTCTTTTGATTGAGCGGTGGCGGGAGGAGACGGTGGGTCCAAACGGAGGGGTCGAATCGGGTTGGAAAAGCTCCGATTTGGCGGCATTTTCTCTGTCCGGCGGGTGCAAATGGAGCAAACGCCGTCGGCGCCCGTTTATTTACCCGCCATCCGGCAGCATTTACTCCAAACGGAGGCGGCGAAACGTCGAACCAAACAAAACATGAGTCTTTTTAAATTTTTCTCACTGAGATGAAAAGTGATGTGGGGTGGAAAAAGGGAAAAAAGTAGTAAGAGGCGTGCCGATCGCCATGGGCGCGAAGGGAGTCGTGTGGGATGCGGGAAGCGTAGTGCGCGTGGCTGGCCGCCCTGGTGCCTGTTGCGCACGGGTGCTGCCTGCGCGCATCTGCAAGCAGAATCCGTGAGCCTCCACGCGGGAGGCCTTGCATGCATTATGTGCGGTATGCGTGCCACTGCGCGCGCGACATGCGTGCCCACTATGTCGTGCGCTGCGACATGGTGTGGAGATGCATGACGTGCGCAACATGTGCACTTGCCTTGTGGCTTTGGCGTTGTGTGCACACGGCTTATTAGGGCCATGGGTTGAGTCCCTACGCCTTGAATTTTTTTGTTTTTATTTATTGTGTTGATTATTCTCACTTTGCTCGAGGTACCGAAGCAAAAAAAATTCGAGCGAAATTGACGGGTCTGCCTTTGTCTTTGAGCGAGGACCGGGTATACGTGTGGCGGACGTACTTTGGTATCCTGGCGAATGTCAAAGTGAGTGGAGATCTTTTGATTCTACGATATTCTGATTACGTGGTTCTCCTTCGTGGGGGTGGCAAAAATTTTGTGGTTGATCTGTTTCTTTCTTGAGCATGCTTCTCATCTGACCGTCCAGCTTTTTCGAGTGTTGTGAAGTTTGCTCTAGGACCAACAAGGTATTAAAGTGAGGAGTAATAAGAAGTGACTTGCTTTCGAGGAGAAGATTAACTACTGTCACGGGGGAGCACTCTTTGGGTTGATCAAGAATTATTGGAGATTGCCTTAGGCTTGGGGGATGCTCTCAAGGCGTTGTTGTTGGCTTGTGGGTCAAGAGTACGATTTCTCTTCCGTGCGATTGATAACTTCACAAGATGAAGTTACCTTGTGCGTCAATCTGCCGCATTTTGACTAATTTATCCTCAAATTACTGATCAAAAGTGTGTGTGTACGAGTAAAATCTCATTTGTGCAAAAAAATTCAGTTATCAATAATATTTATATTTATTTCTATGATAGGAAAATATGAGGAAAGTTACTGGTGCGGCTGATGATAAGGGTGAAGAGCATTCAGGAAAAGTTGCAGGAAATTACAGGAATTTTTGGAGCAGAATTTTGCTGAATTCTGGACAGCACAGAATTTGTTGCAACAAATTAAAAATTTGTTGCAACAAAACTGCGAATGTGAATTTTCAAATTCCGAAAATAATTCAAAAATGGCAGTTTTAGGAATGAAAGGAGGCTTCCTTTCATAAAGGCTGAAGATCCTTTGAGGCCCTTGGAATATAAAAAGGAATTTTGGAGATCTTTTTCATATCTTTTGTCATTTTGGAGAGAAGGAGGCCAAGTTTAGGGTTTTTGACGGTGGAGAAGCGAAATCCGGCCACGAGAAAGGGAAGATCTGAACTTTTGAAGCCATGAACTGTAAGATCGTTATAGTTTTGTGTGTTCCTTTTCTCGCCATGAACTAAATTCTCCAAGTCTTGTATAAGGAGAGTACTATGTGTATTTTTATGGTGTATGTTCTTTGTTGTTGAGACTTGTTGAATGATTTATTATCTTGTGAACTTTTGAATTTATTTATGAGATTTTTGGCTTAGATCTTCATCTTGTGATGCGTTGCGAGAATCGAGAGATGAGTGACGTAATATAGGGTTGAAGGTCATTTTATCGCACCGCAAGAATCGAGAGACGAGCGATGTAAAACGTTTAACCAAAAATCTCCTCTTTTGCGTTGTACTTCGAGAGTCGAGAGAGGAGAAGTGCATTCGCTCATTAGTTCACCGTAGTTTAGAGGGGTGGAGGAGACTCCCTCCTTTTGCTAGCAGTCCGATTTTTATGATAATCAATGTCCTTCATTCCTCCTAAGTTACAAATAACTAGGAGAATTTAGGACGTTGGGATTTCCGAGATTCGAGAGAGGAGGATTTCTTCTATAAAAATCGTTGTATGATAATTCATTCAACACTCTTAACTAATATTATTTATTACACACCATTTAGACGCACATAGGAAATCCGAAATACAAGGCTACTTTCTCCAAGTGGTTTAAGAGTTTCTAAAGATTTTCGTAGTTAAATTAGATTCAAACTTTAGTAAAAAAAAATATTTCCATTACTTCTAAAATCAGTTTACTCAACTTGTTTGGATTTAAAGAACGGCTTAGCTAGTACTTGCAAGCTTTAGGTTAACCACTTCTCCGAGGGAACGATCTCACTCACACTTTATTACTTGTTACGACACGTGCACTTGCGTATTATATACACCTGTTTCGGGCGTATCAAGTTTTTGGCGCCGTTGCCGGGGAGGTTTTGTTAATCTATTGTTTATTTTCTTGCAATATTAGTAAACCCTAGTATTTGGAGGTCAAACTTTTATCTTGTTGAACTTTTAAGTTGTTTGTAGTTGTTCTTTTATTGTTATTTTATGCTCTGTTAGTGCATGTCCAGATATCGATCCATTGAGTTATTGCCATTAAATTTAGAGATTGAAAGGACGTGTAGGAGAAATCGTAAGACTTTTCGTTTAGAACAAACTCAATCTTCAACCATGAATCCATACGATAACCATCAGGAAGGTCAGGATTTAGGAGGTCAGGTAGAACATAATGGACACCCTGTTGAGCAAAGGAGAACGTGTCGTGATTACAACATGCCTCTACAGGGAGGGTTGCAATTTAGTATAGCTAGGCCTGCAATAGAGGCCAATAATTTTAAAATTGACTCTGTGGTCATGCAACTCGTTCAAAATAGTAAATTTGGTGGCTTTAATCATGAAGACCCTAACTCTCATTTGAGAACGTTCATAGAAATCTGTGATACGTTCAAGATTAATGGAGTTTCAGAAGAAGCCATTAAATTACGTCTATTTCCTTTCTCGCTAGAGGGGAGGGCTAAGGATTGGCTAAATTCTCTACCCAATGGATCTATTACCACTTGGGCATTCTTGATGGAAAAATTTTTAGCCAAATACTTTCCCCCATCTAAAACGGCTAAGTTGAAGCGAGACATATCAACATTTATGCAAGGAAAAAGCGAGACCCTTTATGACGCATGGGAACGTTTTAAAGAGCTACTGCGTAAGTGTCCCCATCATGGCTTAGCTATCCACCAACAAGTTTGGACCTTCTACAATGGTCTCCAAACGGCTACCATGATTCAAGTTGATGGAGCCGCGGGAGGGTCACTTATGAATAAATACCCAGAAGATGCCTATGCAATTTTAGAGGATTTATCCTCTAATAATTACCAACTTGTAGATCGGCAAGGGCCATCTTCTTCTACTGCTGGGTTATACCAAGTGGACCAATTAACCTCGTTTGCGGCTGAAATGACTTCCCAATTTAATTCAATAATAAAAGGTTAGACGCCTTGACGTTAAACCAAAGTCAATTTCACCCACATGTTAATAGTGTTGTTACTCACCCTTCCACCGTTAGTCCTACTCTAACTATTGACCAACTTATAGGACATAACGAAGATGCTAACTATATAGGAGGGCAGTACAAACAAGGTCATAATACCCATTCGAATAATTATAACCCGGAGTGGAGAAACCATCCCAATTTATCATGGAAGAATAATTCAGGGTCTACTCCGTCGCACTTATTCAACAACAATTCTAATCACTCTCACCAATATCACAATCCTAATCAAACGGGACCTTCGCGGAAATTGTCCGATGAAGTCATCTTAGAGTCCATGAAGAATAATGAAGCCCGTTTTTCTAGTCTAGAAGGATCCATGCGCTTAATTGAAACACAATTGGGGCAAATTGCATCCGCACTAAATACTAGACCTCTAGGAACATTACCCACTGATACCACGCCTAATCCAAAAGGTGACAACCAACACTGTAAAGCTGTCACATTGCGGAGTGGCAAGGAATTGGTGAATGACGATAATAATAATCCAAGGGCAATGGATAAGGTGCAAAATGAAGTAAGGAGTGACCAAGTTCATGTACCCACTAAGAGTGCGGAAGAAGAGTTAGAAGAAGTGGAAGAGAATAAAGAAGAGAAGAATGTAGAGGTCCCGCAAGGGATAAAAAAATAATTACCTATCCACCACCACCATTTCCTCAAAGACTTAGGAAGAGTAAACTAGATCACCAATTCCAGAAATTCATAGAAATATTTAAGAAACTTCAAATTAATATCCCATTTGCTGAAGCGTTAGAGCAAATGCCCAGTTATGTCAAATTCATGAAAGATATTTTAAATAAAAAGAGAAAGTTTGGCACGAATGAAACTGTGGCGCTGACCCATGAATGTAGTGCAATCCTGCAAAAGAAACTTCCACCCAAACTGAAAGATCCGGGAAGTTTCACGATTCCATGCTCTATCGGATACCAATTTGAAGGAAAAGCTTTGTGTGATCTTGGAGCAAGTATAAACTTGATGCCACTTTCAATCTACCGGAAGCTGGGCATGGGGGACATTTCTAAAACTTCATTAACGTTACAGCTAGCCGATAAATCGCTCACTTTTCCTAAGGGTATAGTGGAGGATGTTCTTGTCAAGGTTGACAAGTTTATCTTTCGGCGGACTTTGTAGTTTTGGATATGGAAGAAGACAAGGAGATCCCTCTAATTGTAGGCAGACCCTTTTTAGCAACCGGAAAGACTTTAATAGATGTCCACAAAGGGGAGTTGACTATGAGAGTCAACGATGAACATATAACTTTTAACGTTCTTAAGGCCATGAAATTCCCTAGTGAGAAGGAAGATGAGATGGAGGTGGTAAACAATATTTCACTTATGACTATGAGCAAAATAGTGAGTGGAATGCTTCGAGTATGGAAGAGGAGATAGGAATTTTGATGGACGAGGTAGAAGTTGAGGAAGTGCAATCTGATGAGGTTAGTCATGAAGAAGTAGAATCTACTGAAGGAGAAGGTGAAGAGTGCTTTCAAGTGTGTGGGAATCGCTTGGTGTCATTTCATAGGGCGGAACCCCTAGATATGACTGAACGGTCTTTAGCGGACAAACCTTCTACGGTTTGCCCGCCCATCTTAGAGTTAAAACCGCTGCCCGAGCATTTGTCCTATGCATATCTAGGAGAAAATGATACACTTCCGGTAATAGTGAATGCTAGACTACTACCAGAGCAGCATGACAGACTATTGGACATTTTGAAAAGATATAAGTTAGCCATCGGTTGGACAATAGCCGATATTCGAGGCATTAGCCCTTCCTTATGTATGCACAAAATCCTTCTAGAGGAATCTTGTAAGGGGCCATCGAGCCTCAACGTCGTCTTAGCCCTCCTATGAAGGAGGTGGTGAGAAAAGAAATCATTAAGTGGTTGGATGCAGGAATCATTTACCCTATATCTGATAGTTCATGGGTGTCACCCATCCACTGTGTACCTAAGAAAGGAGGGACGACCGTAATCATGAATGACAAGAACGAATTAGTCCCCACAAGAACAATCACAGGATGGCGTATCTGTATCGACTACCGCAGGCTAAACAAAGCGACTAGGAAGGATCACTACCCGTTACCATTCATAGATCAGATTCTTGATAGATTAGCCGAAAATGAGTTCTACTGTTTTCTAGATGGATATTCCGGCTACAATCAGATAACGGTTGATCCAGATGATCAGAAAAAGACAGCGTTCACGTGTCCCTTTGGTATATTCGCATTTAGGAGGATGTCATTCGGGCTATGCAATGCGCCGGCCACGTTCCAACGTTGCATAATTGCAATAATGGCGGATCTAATAGAACAAGATATGGATCCTATTGACTATGGTATAGAGGTCTTCATGGATGATTTTTCCATCTTTGGAAAAACATTCAATGCTTGCTTGGTATGTTTGGAGAGAGTGCTTGCTCGTTGTGTGGAGACCAACCTAGTGCTGAATTGGGAAAAATGCCATTTTATGGTACAGGAAGGCATCGTCCTTGGACACCGTGTATCTAGAGACGGGTTGGAAGTGGATAGGGCCAAGGTTGAGGTGATTGAAAAATTACCTCCTCCCAAAAATGTAAAAGCATTAAGAAGCTTCTTAGGCCATGCGGGATTCTATCGAAGGTTCGTTAAAGACTTTGCCAAAATCTCCAAGCCTTTAAGTGAGTTATTAGGAAATGATGTGAGATTTGACTTTAATGACGAGTGTTTAGATGCATTCACTCAATTAAAGACACGATTGATTACGGCACCGATTATAGTGGCTCCCGATTGGGAAAAACCCTTTGTATTGATGTGTGATGCAAGCGACTACGCTGTTGGGGCTGTTTTGGGGCAAATGCGGGAGAAGGTCTTTCAAACTATAGCATACGCTAGTAAGACTTTAATAGAGGCACAAATAAATTATACCACAACTGAAAAGGAACTACTAGCTATCGTGTTCGCCTTTGAGAAGTTTAGGTCTTATCTTCTTTGCACCAAAGTGATAGCATTCACCGACCATGCAGCTATTCGCTATCTTATGGAGAAGAAGAATGCTAAGCCTCGGTTGATTCGATGGGTATTGTTGCTGCAGGAGTTTGATTTAGAAATTAAGGATCGGAAGGGGGTAGATAATCCGGTGGCGGATCATCTTTCTAGGATTGAATGTTCTAATCCATTATTGCGATCAGAGATTAATGAAAGATTCCCTGATGAGTGGGTGTTGGCCATGACCGAACGATGCATACCTTGGTATGCAGACTACGTGAATTATATTGTCAGTAGAGTCTTCCCACCTGATTTATCATATCAGCAAAAGAAGAGGTTTTTGCATCAGGTACGCTCGTACTTATGGGACGAGCCATTTTTGTTCATAATTGGAGCGGATGGGGTTGTTAGACGTTGCATCTCGGAGGAGGAAATGCGAGCCGTGTTGGACAAATGTCACAACTCACCTTATGGAGGCCACTTTAAGGGGGATAGAACAGCGATGAAGGTTTTAGGAGCGGGGTTCTATTGGCCGACTTTATTCCGAGATGCTAAAGGATTTGTAAGTGAATGTGACCGGTGCCAAAGAAACGAAACCATTAAGAAAAACGAGTCTATGCCATTGAACACAATCTTAGAAGTTGAACTTTTTGATGTTTGGGAATTAGACTTCATGGGACCTTTCGTGAACTCGAACGGTAATATGTTCATCCTTCTTGCCGTAGACTACGTTTCTAAATGGGTCGAAGCCATAGCCACCGCTAAGAATGACGCCAAAGTGGTTTTACACTTTCTAAAGAATTATATATTCAATCGTTTCGGCACACCTAGGTCTATCATTAGTGATGGAGGTAGTCACTTCTGTAACCATTCATTCGCTACGTTATTAAGGAAATATGGCGTCACTCACAAAGTAGCATTAGCGTATCATCCTAAAACAAATGGTCTAGCGGAAGTGTCTAACCGGGAGATCAAAACAATTCTTGCAAAGACGGTTAGCTTTAGCTGTAAGGATTGGTCCCAAAAGCTTAATGATGCCTTATGGGCTTACCGGACTGCGTATAAGACTCCGATTGGTCTAACCCCTTATAGGCTAGTATATGGGAAGGCCTGTCACCTACCCCTTGAACTAGAACATCGAGCGTTTTGGGCTATTAAGAAGTTAAATTATGATTTTCAAAATGCTGGTGAAAAACGACTCCTCCAACTCAATGAGTTAGAAGAATTAAGAATGAATGCGTATGAGAGTGCTAGGATTTATAAGGAACGTACAAAGAAATGGCATGACCAACGTTTGAGCGGAAAACAATTCGAACCCGGGCAATTGGTATTACTATTCAACTCCCGTCTAAAAATTTTTCCCGGAAAACTTAAGAGTCGTTGGTCGGGGCCATTCCGAGTAAAAGAAGTCCACCCGTACGGTGCAGTCACCATCGCGAATGAACAAGATAAATCTGAATTTAAGGTTAGTGGAGAACGATTGAAAATCTTTTGATGTAGCGATAATGAACGACTGGTGTCGTTCATTCATCTGAAATGACGAAAATCTTTGAGTCGGCAAAGTCCTGCCGGGACTTGAAATCAGGCGCTGCTTGGGTGGCAACCCAATTTTTAGTCGTATTTCAATTAGCCTTCGTGTTCTTATTCAAGAGCTTTAAGATATTTCAGTCGCGTTATTATTATTATTATTATTATTGAGTTTAAAAAAAAAAAATCTGTTCAAAATATATATATATATATATATATATATATATATATATATATATATATATATAAAAAAAATCTTAACTAATTCCGCGTTCTCGCCAGTTCCATGTGCTGCTGGGCAGAAAAAATATTGTTGCAACACATCGAAATGATGTTGCAACATAATTTTTTCTGCCCCCTATCTTCACTTCACGCGGAAACCCCGGTTCAACTGAACCGGCGCCAGTTCCGTATTTATACTTTAGGGTTAAAGCCGGTCCGCCTCCTGATCTTCATTCTCCACCCCGATTCTATCATAAACCCTATTCGACGATTCTGGAGCGGCGCATCCCTCGCACGACGATCCTGGAGCGGCGTCTCCAGCACGTGGCGATTCCGAAGAGGAGCGACGCAAGCGGGGATTCTGGTGAGGCACGACGCACCGCGAGCTCGCCGACATCTCCTCTGCACATCGGCGGTGCCTGGGAGTTCTTCCTTCACGCTCTTCCTGCGCGCTAGGGCAAGATCAATCGCTTCCTTCACCAATACTTCCTAAGCACGGTAAGTGGTCGATTTCTCCTTGCTTTTACTTCCTCCTTGTTTGTTTCGGATTTCGTTTAGCATAGATGCTCCCGTTTTAGGCTATGGCTCCGAAGAGGAAAGGGAAGTCGGTGGCCACTAAGGATGTCCGATTTGTTAATGATCAAGCCTTGGAGCGCTATGAGACTCTTAGGTCGCTGCCTTCCATTCTAGAGCGAGGTTTTCAAATTGAAATTCGGGGATGGAGCCTAACCTACATCGAACAACTCCGAACTCAAGGATGGGAAACCTTCTGACATCCTAGGTGTGAAGCCATTCTACCCTGGGTCCATGAGTTTTACGCTAATGCTCCATTCCAGAACAATGACAAGGTGTTGGTGAGGGGCAAGGAGGTCGACTGCTCCGCTGAAGCCATTAACAGATACTTCGATCTTCCACACTTGGAGGAAGATCGATTTGAAATTCTGAAGAAAACTGTTTCTCCACTTGATGTTGCCTCAGCCTTGACCATCCCCACACACATCGACTGGGCTAATAAGGCTAATACTGTCCTGCGAGCTAACGGCTTCAAAAGGGAAGCCAAGGTTTGGTTATTATTCGTCAATGCCAGCATCATGCCTACAAGAATCTCAATTTGGTATCCTTCCACCGTGCACTCCTAATTTATTGCATTTTGCGGGGAATTAAGATAAGCGTTGGTCGACTGATTGCGGATCAAATACGTGAAAACGGAAAGGGAAAGGTTGGCCGGCAGTTGTGGTTTCCGACTCTTATAACAGCCCTTTGTCGAAATGCCGGTGTGAGCGAGAAGGACACCACCATTACACCAGTGCGACATCACATCACTCACACTGTCATTTCTACAAATATCAAAATATCTTCAGAGCGTAATTTGGGCAAAGAAGCTGCTGGACTGCAGCCTTCTACCTCTACAACTAAACCGAAACGAGCTACACAACCTTCAGTTGATGCTCAGCCTGACGCAACGAAGATTATGGAGTGTTTGACGCATCTCACGGAATATCAACGATGTCATCATAATGTCGTTACTGCTCAATTGGCCGTGCTGAAGAGAAATCAACGTCAGCTAATGATGCATGCACAGCTCCCGCTCTCGGATCAAAATTTACCCTTCCTCGACCCCTTTGATGATGACGGCTACCTGCGGAGCGCACGCACCAAGCATGGAAACCCGGCATTCACAAACCCAGCCAAGCAACCGGGGGATGATGAGGATGTTAGTGGGGACGATTACTGGGACCGGCAATCCTTAGTCGATGAAGAAGCAAGTGATGAAGACGATGAAGACGATGAAGACGAGAGTGATGAGGAAGAGGATGATGATGCTGTCGAGTGAGGAACTCCAGCCGCATGGATGCCATGACTTCATATTTTGCGTTGCCATTTTGCCTTCGTAGATCTGCCAGTATTTTATTATGATTTTGGACAATTATTGCCATTGGTTTAACTTATGCTTAAGCTGCTCATATTTTGCTACTAGTTTACTTATGGATGGCCTGCAATGCGAACAATCTGCTACTGTTAGTTTAATTTAGTACACCCTGTGCATTGTTTGGATATTTAATTTTCTGCTTTATAGCTAGGCTTATGATTAGTCACGCTTTAGTCTAAACATGTTAATTAATTGCTATGACTAGATGTTTGGACATGCTAGACTAATGAACTGTATGATTACTTGATGACTAGATGCATTGAGACACTGTATGTTTTGTTTTATGCTCATTACATATATGGCTAATGTCCTGTGTGCTTTTGGAGGTGATGGTTGTATGTTTTGGAGATTACTTAGTGCATTAACTAGTTGCTCTGGTGATTATTGTTTGGTTATGATTTGATTTAATTGCATGATCTAAACTATGCAACTAGTTGGTTTTGGAGTGGTGATGTGTTATGCAGATCACTTTTGAGATTCATCGCCGCAATGCGCTTTTCAACCGTTCCCTGCAGTCATATAAATCGTGACAAGGCTCATGAGGGTTTGATCCATTGGTTCACATATTTCAGGGGAGTACTGTGTTTCTCGATATTTAATTTCATATATTTGCATCACTCGTGGTCTTATCTATTCACCTTGTACATTGCATTTTAATTTTACATGTCACTCCTTTGCTAGGGGCTAGCAAACGTTCAGGTGTGAGGGTGAATCTGTGCCTTAACTTCACCAATGAGTGGCCAATAACGTAGAAAAATTTAACTGCAAAACACTACTTGCTCTTAATTCCAACAATGCAATTTTATATGATTGGTAGATTTATCAAAACCTAAATATTTTGACCTTGCTTTTGAAGTTAATAAGATATATTAGAGCTCCACTTTCGATTTCCCTATGCACTGTATTTCTTAAAGTATTTGTGTCCTACAAAAGAACTTTATTAACTTTCAAACATAGTAGGGGAGGGATGAACAATAACTGAGCCGATGTTGTATGCTAACGCATTGAGTCTACGTAGTTACTTTATGTCCTAATTCATAGTCCTTAGTTACTTCTTAATGATTCTTCCTTCTTTGGGTGTTTTAAAAAAAAACTATTGAGTAAAGATGTCATAGTGATATGTGGCCCGAGTATGTGTACACCTACTTGGAATGATCCCAACTGTGACCATAAGAGAAAAAAATTGGTTAAAAAAAAAATGGCCATAGTGACATGCGGCCTAGATATGCATATATATCTGGAATGATCCCAACTATGTGCATACTCAAAAAAAAAAAGAGTGTATGTATTAAGGTTATAGTGACATGCGGCCTAAGTGTGTGTACACCTACTCGGAATGATCCCAACTGTGGGCATAAAAATTATATTGGTGCTTGAAAGGTACACCTATGGTAGGGAGAAGAATTAAGAATGATTACTAGGGACGTGTCTTTCCACCATTGAAGTTAAAAATTTCTTTGTCAAGTCCTCACTCACCACATTGAATGCCCTTATGATCTTCCCTCCACTACTAAACTCTTATGGAAGTTGACGCAAGGCTTAGTCTATTTTCCATCAACCCCTATCTATGTAAAAGTTTAATAAATTAAGTTGTTTGGGAATAGATAGCTTTAAGGAATATCACACACAACACTAGGAAATTGTCATGGAGCTTTATTCTGCATCGAACTAATGAATCTCTGCAAGTTTGAAATTTTAGATGATTGATATTTTCACCAATCTAAAAAGGTTTTGTTCAAGAGTAAGGTCATTTGGAACTTGATTGTGGTAGATATTCGCTCACTCAATGTCATGTAACGTTTCATCTTTGCTAGAGACTAGCAAAGGTTTAGGTGTGAGGGTGTGATAACTTCACAAGATGAAGTTACCTTGTGCGTCAATCTGCCGCATTTTGACTAATTTATCCTCAAATTACTGATCAAAAGTGTGTGTGTACGAGTAAAATCTCATTTGTGCAAAAAAATTCAGTTATCAATAATATTTATATTTATTTCTATGATAGGAAAATATGAGGAAAGTTACTGGTGCGGCTGATGATAAGGGTGAAGAGCATTCAGGAAAAGTTGCAGGAAATTACAGGAATTTTTGGAGCAGATTTTTGCTGAATTCTGGACAGCACAGAATTTGTTGCAACAAATTAAAAATTTGTTGCATCAAAACTGCGAATGTGAATTTTCAAATTCCGAAAATAATTCAAAAATGGCAGTTTTAGGAATGAAAGGAGGCTTCCTTTCATAAAGGCTGAGATCCTTTGAGGCCCTTGGAATATAAAAAGGAATTTTGGAGATCTTTTTCATATCTTTTGTCATTTTGGAGAGAAGGAGGCCAAGTTTAGGGTTTTTGACGGTGGAGAAGCGAAATCCGGCCACGAGAAAGGGAAGATCTGAACTTTTGAAGCCATGAACTGTAAGATCGTTATAGTTTTGTGTGTTCCTTTTCTCGCCATGAACTAAATTCTCCAAGTCTTGTATAAGGAGAGTACTATGTGTATTTTTATGGTGTATGTTCTTTGTTGTTGAGACTTGTTGAATGATTTATTATCTTGTGAACTTTTGAATTTATTTATGAGATTTTTGGTTTAGATCTTCATCTTGTGATGCGTTGCGAGAATCGAGAGATGAGTGACGTAATATAGGGTTGAAGGTCATTTTATCGCACCGCAAGAATCGAGAGACGAGCGGTGTAAAACGTTTAACCAAAAATCTCCTCTTTTGCGTTGTACTTCGAGAGTCGAGAGAGGAGAAGTGCATTCGCTCATTAGTTCACCGTAGTTTAGAGGGGTGGAGGAGACTCCCTCCTTTTGCTAGCAGTCCGATTTTTATGATAATCAATGTCATTCATTCCTCCTAAGTTACAAATAACTAGGAGAATTTAGGACGTTGGGATTTCCGAGATTCGAGAGAGGAGGATTTCTTCTATAAAAATCGTTGTATGATAATTCATTCAACACTCTTAACTAATATTATTTATTACACACCATTTAGACGCACATAGGAAATCCGAAATACAAGGCTACTTTCTCCAAGTGGTTTAAGAGTTTCTAAAGATTTTCGTAGTTAAATTAGATTCAAACTTTAGTAAAAAAAATATTTTCATTACTTCTAAAATCAGTTTACTCAACTTGTTTGGATTTAAAGAACGGCTTAGCTAGTACTTGCAAGCTTTAGGTTAACCACTTCTCCGAGGGAACGATCTCACTCACACTTTATTACTTGTTACGACACGTGCACTTGCGTATTATATACACCTGTTTCGGGCATATCAGCGATGTCATTTGAGTAACCAAGAATGTGATGTGATCTACTTGATGAATCCACATTGAATTACTATTCCTTTGTTTTTCAAAGATTGATAATTATTAGATGTAAGGTCTTCTAATATGACGTAAGTATCTTCAAGATGTTTTTTTTTAATGACCCCAATGCAGTTCCATCAACTTAACTAAAATCATAGTAATTATTTGTAATCCATTGTAAAATATAGACACTTGATGGTGTTAGGCTAAACTGTGATGTAAACATTTCCTTAATAACTTTTCAAAATGCTCCCAAACATCATAAATAGTTTTTTCATGGTTTTGAACAAAGGTAGTTATGTCCCTAATTAACTTAGTCATCATAGAGGGTAGAAAATATTTGTTTAAAGTTTTTTTCTACCAGTTGATTTCATATAGTGATGGATCCATGTGGTTGAAAATCAAATTAATCTTTTACTTTCTAGATTAAAAAATGGAAAAACCTCAATTAAATAATCCTGTCAATAGTCCTATTAATCTTAAACATGTCGCAAATTTATAAGAATGTTCGTAAGTGTGAATTTGTCTCATCATGATTTAAAACTCCAAATTTATTATGTTGTACTAATTGTATAGTTATGAAGTTAATTATTTAAACACTCATACTTAATATGTTGTACTAATTGCATAGTTGCAGAGTTTATTTAAAGTTATTAGTAGCAATATTAGATCGAGCTATATTGAATTGCAAATCTCTTCTTAAGGGTGTATTGTAGTCATGACATGTCATTTTTAGTATTTTGTATGCATCAAAGAGCTAGTGTGCATGAAATACCAATCTGCAAGAGAGCACCACCTTAAGCTTGAGACGTTGATCGGTTTACTTCGGTCTACTCCATCTTTGCTCTGGTTCTCCTATGGGATGCCGACACACTCAGATTGAAAAGACTAGCTCGCCAAACCCAGGTCACAGAAGGGTGATACCATGAACCACCCCAATCATTTTCCATGTCACCCAAAAAAATCATGGTACACCACCTCGCATTGTGGTACCTACCAGCCGACATAGATTACCACACTGCATAGCTCTCCTAAGCATGGTTCACCCTCACTTTACCGCCAAGACTCCACCTAAGGCCACAAAATTATAGCCATATAAGTCCAATCTGATCAATAATGTCAAATCGATATTCAGCTTAGGCACTACATGCACCCTCTCAAGCTAGTGCACCACCCCATTATGCATCCTCATGCCATTCATCCATATCCTCGTGACTCTGTAACTCGAGCAGTCACCTCCAGTAAACAAACCATCAATGCATCAATGCAAGTATTTTGCGGGGCACCGCGATCCAACATTCATCTGTTATAGTTGCTCAGACACTTAGTGATGGTTAGGGCATCATCATTTTGCACCCTGGCCCAATGATATGCTAGAAAACAGTTATCTCTTTTAAACGCAAGTGCACGTGTCGGGTCAAGTAATAATAAGTGAGTAAAGATCGTTCCTACGAAGAGGTGTTGAATTAAGTGCTTGCAAATACCAGTTTAACTTTTTCTTTAAATTCAAATAAATCGAAATTATGATTTTAAAATAATAATAACTATAGATGAAAACTCCTAAATAAAATAAACTAAAGATACTTGAAAAAAAAATATTTTTTACCAGTTATGAGAAATAATCTTATATCATGATTTCCTAACTCTAGTGTGATGAATCTTTAAATATGACTCTATGAAGATGAGCAGTGAAATATCTTGCAACAATTTTAAAATAGAAAGCCGTATCTCTTGATATCAGAACTCCCTAATCTCTTATCCCCCTTATCATCTCTAACTTAGGTGAAAAACAGAACCGTATAAAGATAAAAAAATCCATGTTGCTAACATAAAGAGGAAATCTCTTTCTCGTTTCAAATGCTATATCGAATTTATGACGCACTTACACAAATCATATATCAAATTATGGAGCATAGTAAAAAAGCAAAACTTGGGCTAGAAGTTCCAAAATATTAATCATAAATTCAATAAAAACATTCACCAAAAAATCATATAGAAAAAACTAAAAAATCATTATCACACAAGACAAAGTACCCTCACAATACAAGATTAAAATAAATTAGTTTATGGAGACGGAGGAAACACACAAAATGTTTGGAGAGATCTTGCAACACATGATGATTTAACGTTTAATCACTGCAGGATTCTCTTTCCGTCATTGCTCGCTCGATCATCCCGAAGATCTTCCTTCTTCCTTGCTCTAGCCGCCTCCTTCAAGGTATTCTCCAAACCCTAATGAATATCTCTCTTGAAATTTTGATTTTTTTTTCCTCCCAAGAATGATGGATTCTATAAAGATTTTCTCCTCTTAAAACGTCCTTCCCTCTTTGGAGAGGAACATACTTCTATTTTTGAAAACGACGCAAATTTTGAATTTTAAAATTTGAAATTTGTCAAGACTATGGTGCAACCTTTTTTCTGAGGTTATAATCTTTTTTTCTGGTCATAATATTTGAGCAGTTTTTCTTTTCCAAGCAGATTTATTTGGCATTTCTAGCAAAAGTACATTGAAAAAGCACTGAATTAATCACAAATCAAATAAATATGAATTTATTTTAAGCTTTACTTCATTAATTTTTTTTTTTTCATTTATGGAGAATATTAAGTCCGCAAAAATGGGCTAGATAATATCTTTTTGCGAAGTTATCACACATCCACACTTAAACTTTTGCTAGTTCCTAACAGAGACAATTTCAATTATTGAACTGAGTGAGATGATAGTCATCAAAATATAAAACTCACGTGATTTTTTTTCTCAAAAATAATTAAAGACAACTTACTCAAGAGTTTCGATTTAACCAACTGGGGATTTGTCAATCAATAAAAGTTCAAAATATTCAAACATTCATTAGTTTGATGAAAGATAAAGCTCAATTAAAAATTCTAGTGCGGTGTGAGCTATTCTTTTAAATCATTTACTCTCATAAAATTTTTTCATCGAACTTCCTCAATAATTAAGAAATAATGAGAATAGACCAAGTCTTTGACTTAATCTCCACCAGAGTTAGTAGTTTAATTTGAAAACAAATCATGAGGAGTTGTGATGAAAATGACTTTGACTTGGTTATGAATAAATTGGAATAGTTGAAGGTATTTATCTAGTTAATATTCTTAATAACTCGCCAAACTATGAGATTCATTTCTCAATTATCATATTTTTTGTCCATAGTTGAGATCATTGCAAGTAGGTGTACACACACTTAGGCCACATATTACTATGACATTATATATATTTTTTTTGTTTTTTTAAATCATAGTTGAGATCATTCCAAGTATAAATATACATACCTAAGCCGCATATCACTATGACACATTTTTAATCTTTTTTTATAAAGTCATAGTAGAGATCATTTCAAGTAAGTGCACACGCACTTAGACCATATATCACAACGACACACATTTTTCTTTTAATAATCAATCATAGCTAAAAAATTTACTAAGAAATAACTATTAAAAATATATGGAAGTTATACATGGTCATTCAAAGTTCAAGCTCAAAGAATAAGGTAGTAAGACAAGAAATGATCAGAGGAATGCCCAAATAATTCTTACAAATTAATTAGTCATCCCAACATTTTACTTGCATCTCCGACTCGGTGCTTGCTCGTTCTTCCGTCATTATTTTTAGAAGTAAATAAATATTTATTTTTAGCAAGAAAATTCTTTTAAAAAATATTGTAGATACAGAAATACTTAAAAGAGCTTTTCTCATCTCACTAACTTCAAATCAAAGCGGAATAAATTTACCGACCTGGGATCAGAGTGTGATTACCTGATTCATCCCGACTCATCGAGACTCCCTGATTTATGTGCACGGGGTCCTTCGCGACCTTCTCGATAGGAGCAGTAGTCTAAGCAGGGAGCCCGAGGCCAAGGCTAGAGCGGGGTTGCATAAAGTTAAGCGAGCCTACGTCCCCTCCGACTGGTCCAGGCCTCGATTTCTCAAGTAACCAATCTTCCGTCCGCCTCGCCGGAGTTTGAGACGAGTGTTCAATGGCGATAGCAATCAAGTTAGTTGTGACTGCTTTGTTCCTTTCTTTGTCGGCTACGAGGCGAGCGAGAGCTGCTTTCAAGATCAGCATGATGTCGGAACTCATACAAAAAGTTGGGGAGGTCGAGGGAGAGCTCGTAGGGTTGGCCTCCCTTCACCCTTTGGTATATATAAGCTTCGATGAGACCCACAGAGAGATTCCCTAAACCTCCACTTGCCAAATAACTGTGGGGTTGAATGGTCTTTCTAAGCCTGTACCGGGACTCAAAAAGATTGTGGATTGTGTGCAACCTCGTATTTGTCGAGTGGGCTCAGCCAAGTCGGGTGCGAGTATTAGGTAGATGGCTTCACTAGGCGCCTGCTACCCAGGCTGGTGAATAAGGGTCGAGTGGAGCCGATGATCCCGCACTCGTCTCTCGGTTAGGAGGTGAGTGGAGGGTGTCAGCTTCACTAAGCACTCACCACCCGGGCCAGATCTCGCAACCAGCTCGGCTCACCACGCCAAAGGAGGTTTTTTATATTCTAATGACTTCCTATTTTTGGCCTGCCATTACCCGTTACAAGTAGTGGAGTTTTGTTGTTGACAGACCAATTTGGGTTGTGTTTAGTAAAACCATAAGACAATATCTCGCTATCCACAAAACACTACTGGAAAACTATAAATAGACCCCCACGGGCACCTTTAGAGATGACCCCTCATTGGCTTCTCTCATTTGGCTAGCTTTGGAAGGCAAAAGCCTCAATTCACTATTCTTCATGGTTTCCGGGTGGGTATTCGGGAGCTCTCCAAGCCCTCCAAAGGTTCTCAATCCAGCATTAGATTGAGAGGGGAAGCGAGATAAGACCTTCCGGCTGTGTGACGGGACCTCCTCGTTATGGCTCAGGGGTCTGTTTGAGGTTCTGGTGGAAAGGTCTCCGAACTCAAAATCCTCAGCCTAGTGTGCTTGTTCGGGAGAAGTAGATGCGGGCTACACCTTCGGTCCGAACTCCCCGTTGAGTCGTGGTTTCCGGGTTCAGCAAATTGCAAAGTGTCTGATTGGATAGTAATAAGGGAGCTTAATGTGGCCTCTGGCAGTTCGTGAACCCGTGAGAGAGCGTACATACAAACATTCTCCTTGCCCCGCTTGTAGGGCACTATAAAGTCGTACCCCATCAACTTATATAAGTACCGCTGCTGCGACGACGTTGCAAATTTTTGTTCCAACATGAATTTCAAGTTTTGGTGATCGGTACATATAACGATCGATAACCCCAACAAGTAGAGCCTCCACTTCTGAATGGCTAACACGATTGTCAGCAGCTTCTTTTCATATGTGGACAACCCCACATTTTTGGTCCTAAGGCATTACTAAAGAAGGCTATGAGTCGCTCCTTCTACAACAATATTGCACCCACTTCGGTGCTCGCGGCGTCGGTATCGACCACAAATGACTGCTGGAAATCAAGTAGTTGTAGCACCGACGGGCTCATCACCGCCCGTTTCAGTTGTTGGAACGCTTCCACTGCTATTTCCGGCCAAGAGAAGACACACTCTTTTAGCACTTTCGTGTCGGGTTGGACGATCATTCCATACCCCTAAATATAGCCTACGGTAATACCCAAGGCCCAGAAATATAAGATTGCTTGTATTTTGGTTGGGTCCGTGGACACCCCTTGCCCGGATATAACATGTCCAAAGTGGTGAATTTGTGGAAGCCCGAAGTCACATGTGCTACGTTTCAACACCAACTAATGATAACGTAGCATGTTAAACGTGAACGCTATGTGCTCCATGTGCTCCTCCCATATCGAGTTGAAAATTAAAATATAGTCAAAAAAATATTAAGATGAATATTCAGAGTTAACCATGGAAGATGGTTAACGTATTTTGATTCAACCCGAACGACATCACCAAAAATTCATAGTGAACCCGATGGGTCCTAAAAGACGTCTTTTGGATGTCCTCCTTCGCTATCCTCGCTTGGTGATAACCCGCGCGCAAGTCCGGTTTCAAGAAATAGACGGCTCTATGTAACTCATCTATTAACTCCTCGATGAGAGGAATTAGGAATTTGTCCTTTATCGTATTTTGATTCAACTGCCTATAATTAACACATAGCCGCCATGACCCGTTTTTTTTTTCACCAACACCACCGGTGATGTGAAGGGACTGCAACTATGACTAATCACCCTGATTTGAAGCATCTCTCCGATGGGCCGTTCGATCTCATTTTTTTGCAGCGGAGGGTACCAGTAAAGACGTAGGTTGATGTCTGATCCCCCATCCTTCAATACAATTTGATGTTCTTGCCAAGATCTCTTGTAACTTCAGCTGTTGCGTCGGAGTAGGTGCTTTCCCCTTCACCTGCTAAGCCCGAAAACTTGGCGTTTCCCTCTCCTGGCCGCCCCCTTCTTGATAGTTGTTTTCCTCGTAGACTTTGCATAACGCCAACATGTTGATCTTCCCCTCCTTGGCTAATAATTTCTGCACTCTCTTCTCCTTACCCCAATGAACATTCCCTTGTTTTGCCCCCGGAGGTAGATTTTTCTTCCGTGACATGTGAACTCCATACGTAGGTTCTAAATGTCTCAAATTACCATTCACAATGTAATCAACCATTGTATTTCCAAGACCACCTCACTCCAACCCAAGGGCAAAATTAACGTATCCGACGTGAAATCCACACCTTGCATCACCCGCCAAAAATCTGTAATCTTGTGCGAACTAGATATAGTCTTTCCGTTGGCCACCACCACCAAAAAAGGAGTAATCGGAATCAAGTTGCATAACAATCTCTTCGTCGCGTACCCGTCTAAGATATTATGAGTACTTCCTGAGTCGATCAATACATTAATATGTTGACCTAGATGTGACTTGTGATCCTCATGGTGTTATAGTGTGTAATGCCGATAATTGCATGCATCAAAACCTGTGGTGCTTGTAGGTCTCCTTCCCTTCCTTCCATGTCTAAAACGTCATCCCCTTTGTCTGCCGCTTTGTTGTCCTCGACGACCTCCACCACCACTTCCATTGGATATGCTTGCCTCCGATTAGGATATTTGTGACCCGGTGCGTAGGATTGATCGCACCAAAAGCAAAACCCTTTCCTCCTCTTGTCATCCATCTCTGACGAAGTAAGCTTACGACTGACGACCGCACCCGGCTGCTGCTAATTGATAGTGCAGTTACTTCGATTCTGGGAATTTGTCCGAGTTGTATGACTCAATTTATCCTCGTGGGAAAGAATTTCCTCCAGTTGGTTCACTTGCCTTTTACCCTTGTATGTCAATTGTTGTTCTTATAAACGAGCTAGGGAGAACACCTCTCGTAAGGACTTCGGTTGGAACATCCGCACCCCAAATTGGATGTCATCTCTAAGTCCGATCCAACAGAAACTGATAGCATGTTCTTCCGGCAGTGCCACCCGATGAAGAAGCAGATCGAATTCATCCAAAAAATTTTGCACTGACGCTCGCTGCCGCAAGTTCTTTAGTTCGCTCATGGGATCGTCGATGAGCACCGATCCAGAACAACTTTGCAAGGTCTGACTATACTCCTCCCAGTTCGGCCATTGGCGCGTCAACCTTGCCTTCATGTAGGCTTGATGCCAATAGACCGCCTTCCCTTCCATGTGTACCAACGACATCTTCACCTTCATGTCCCCCGACGTTCCGTCAATGTCAAAAAACTGATCACACATGTATATCCACTCCATCAATTCCTCCCTGGAAATTTTGGGAACTCCAGCTGCGGGAAACGAGTGTCCAAGTGCGAGGAAGCAGGGACCGGAGTACGGCTTTTCGGCGACAGCCCTCCACGATTCTCACTTGCCTTCTCCGCCTTCCAACTTGCAAACATAGATCAGATTTCTTCGCTCATGGTGAGCACAGATCGCGCTAGTTCCTATTGGTTTTGCTTGAGTACTTTCATTTCGCCTTGTTGATCATTGGATCGGGTAGCGTTCGACACCGGCATTTCACGAATGCTAACCTGGCTCTGATACCTTGTTGCGATTACTCTTCCACATCTGTCGAAATACTTCCCTCCAGACGCAGCCTTGCCGATTTACCTCCAATGTCCGGCGGAACCTGCTTACAATCGGAGCAACACCAACACACAACATGCCACAAAAACTATAGTTAATAGCACATAGGATTAGGATAGATAGAAACCGGAGAGCTCAAGGCAGATGCCTGAATAAATCTCTTGAACAGTGCAGAGGAACTCTCCCATGACATTCACATACCAATAACAACAACAGAACAATATTTTTTACCATCCCTCACACACACCTCTTCCCAGCAATAAAATAAGGGCGCTGCTATCCGCACCGCAGTGTTGGCTATTCGCACCGTACTTTTTCCAAATTTTTCGTGTCTTTTGAAAATACGTTTTGTACATGTATTTTTAGGAAAATTGTTCAACACGAAAGTTGTAGATCTCGACGATATCTACAACTTTCGTGTTGAACACTTTTCCTAAAAATGTATGTACAAAGTGTATTTCTAAAATACACGAAACCTGAACGTATTTCTTAAGTACGCCTTGTACATGCATTTTTAGGAAAAATATTCAACACGAAAGTTGTAGATCTCGTCGAGATCTATAACTTTCGTGTTGAACATTTTTGCTAAAAATGTATATAGAAGGTGTATTTTCAAAAGAAATAAAAAATTAAAAAATGATGCGAATAGTCAAAACTGGATGCCATAACAGCGCCCTAAAACAATAGCTGCAGCAGCATGTCAAAAGACCCCACTGCCTCTCTCCAGCGGGACGTAACGCAGCCATACGTTTGCGGCGATGACATCCTCCTCACCCGGCGTCCGGTCATGGAGAACAGTCTTCCTCACCCTTCGGGACGAAACCCTAATCTCGCCCCCGCCGTCGGTTCTCCTGGAACTTCTCCGCCGCCTCTTCCTCTCCAAGCTCACGATGCCTTCGTCGTGGCTGCCGCATCTCTCCCCCCGTCGGAGGTGAGAAGTTGCACCCTACTTCAAAATCCATTTATACCTATCTTTGAAGCTATTGCAGTTTTTTATTCCACGAGAGATGGTTTCAGGTCACTTCGGATGTGGCACTCCTGGTGGAATTGGCATCCACCACTTCGCAGTGTGAGGACGCCGTGGAATTTTTACTGCACGCATGTCATCTGGTAATGCTTACATTTCTAGGTTCCTCTCTGTAATGTACCGGTTGACCTTAGAAGGGGAACTTTGAAAACTTTCTTTAGAAAGCTTTTGCGGTTCTGTTGCGGTTAGCTTATCATATAATTGCAGTTTGTGATGTTTACTAACATTACTAATTTCTTCATGATGAAAAAGAGGTGTTATGGAGTAGGAGTATGAGAAGCAATAAAGTACTTGTAATAATTTCTAATGAAATGTCGAGGAGCATGTAAATTCAGGTTGAATTCAAGCAAAAGATCATCCAACAAGTTTTTTTTATACTCTGCATGCCATGTAAGTTAATCTTATTGGTGTCTTCATAAAGCTACCCTTTGTAGCTGAAGGTTTCTTCATCCAAGTTAATGTCCTCTTCCACTGCAGTAAAGACAAGCTGCCGCGCAACACTCATATAGTCGCGAACAAACCTCAAAATAATTTTAATGAAAATTTAACGAAAAAATTGGCCAAAATAATTATTGCCCATAAAAGGCTTGAAAATTGTTCTGATTCTTACTTTTTAAAGTTCTGATTTGTTTTCTTGGGCTTGTACTAGGTGAAGTTAATTTTTCTCAGTCTAAATGGATGTCCTACCACATCATCTAATTATGAGAGGAAATTTCCTCTGGAGAGTAAGGTAATGGAATCATCAATCTCCATCCTGTCAGAATAATTATACAATTTTCATAGTTGAAGCCTCGATGGAAGAACTTGAAGCACAGTCGGATTTGCCTAACATGGCGAAACAAGTATTGGAGGCTTGAATGTACCACTTGTTATGGAAGTAGTATCGTTAAAATGAGTATCAATAGTAGTGTTTGGAAGAAAAACATCACTGAACATAAAGGAGTACATTTAATGTGTAAAAGATAAGTAAATCAAATCATAGATTTTTATAAAAACTTCTCAAACACTAAAATGAGCTTGCGTGATGCTCTTCATCAATGTATAAACAATGCAGATCAATGCATAAATCATGCAATTACTCAACAATAATGCCGTTAAATAGTCTAATCCATGCCTATGTAATGAAGTAGTTTCATGTTGTCTGATGGTTAAGTATGATGATGAGGTGCATAAAAGATTTGGGACCGAGTTCAATGCTTTTCTTATGGTATCAAATTCAATTACAACTTTAGGTTTAATCTTAGATTTCAACTCAGGTTCAGTTTCATATTCAGACACATATTCAAATTCAGAATCAATCATATTCACATATGATATTATTATGTTGTTCCATGTTTGTGTGCAAATCACATCATTAGGGTGGGGGTGGGGATTATCTTCAAAAGTTTTCAATATTTTCATTCTCAAGACTTGTAATATCATTAATTTTCACAAGGGTTTATTTATTGGAGATCTAGATGCTATGTGACCTTTTCCATTGCATCTGTAGCATATTTCAGTACTAGTAAAGTGATTATTTTTTTGTTTATCTTAAGGATGTAGATATAGTCTGAATTGTTAGACATGAAATGGTTTATTTTGTGGACTTGGTTGAGCTTTCCAAGTGTTTACCTTCTTTTGAACTTCTATAGTTTTTTTATGATAAAATTCATCTATATTCCGAGTCACAAAAGTCATAAATTGTCTTAATATTAGGTTGAAGACCATTACCAAATTTAGATGTTACCACCCAGATTTCTTCTTGAAATCACATTAAAATTTCACCTATTCAAACTGATCTAAATAGTCACTACAATTCATGGTTTTGTCACAAATTTATTATTTTTATAATATTCTTCACTTATAATAAATAGGAAGTTAACAAATATTTGTCTTTTAGTCGACAATTTTTGTTAACCCAAGTTCTAATAAGAATTTTAACAAAAACAATTGCCATGCTAGATTGCTAATTAATATATTTGAGCAACACCAATCATCCTAATCTTTGCATAATTAATTTATTCTTGTCCATTCATGATTAGTTGATTACCAACCAAATCACTCTCAAGTTCAGATATCCAATCCATAAGCACATTAAAATCACATGTACTGTCAAAAGCGAGAACTTTCTTTATTGCTTCAGATTCACAGTGATACCGATTCTTGAATGCATAATGATGAAGGACAAATGTAGTTAGTGTGTATGCACTTAACAAAAATTTAATGGATGAATGGAAGTGAAGTGACTGCTGCAGTAGACGGTGAGAATGTGGGCTTGAATGTCTTCAGGAGGAAGGATGAGGGCCTTAGCTGGGAGAATAAGTAATAAATCTGACTAACTATATTTTTGGGTGGTTATTTCAGGATAGTGGGTGATTAGTGGTAATTTTAGGTAATTTTGGGGAGTTTGGTGGAATTTGTGGAATGGAGAGTGGGGAAGGTAGTTATTAGGTATTCATGTGGAATTGTATGTAGTTATATGGGAAGTTGGTGATGAGGAAATGTGAGAGATGGCCGGCCGGCACTTGGGAGGGCGGCTGCCGACAGATATATAATAAGTGGTAGTAGAGTGGATTTGTCGGTTACGACAATAAATCATAGTGGTTAGTGGTGGTTATGGGTACTTTTTAGGCGGTTATTTGTGGAAGGTAGTTATGGTTAGTGGGAATATAGTTACCTTGACTTCGGTACCAAAGATTCACAGAATCGCCATCACGGTTGGACCCAAGAGCCCGAAAAATCTGTCCAAATTTTGGAATGCCTAAAAATCAACACCTAGATATCTTTTTATAGACTTAGAACTGACTATGGACGGAGAAAATCACGTGGAACATATTTTACAAATGAAAAAAAATAAAAATAGAAAAATACATAAAAATATGCATTGTCGGTTTGAACACGACTACAAACTTGGATCGTCTATCCAACAATCCTAACTCTGCCTCCCGTGTAAGTAGACTCGGACGAGTTTCGATACGGGTTGACCCGCCCATGAAATCTGAACCCAATCACATAATTTCTTTCGTTATTCTTATGATGTTGATTATAATCATAAGATGAAAAATAATTGTTAGGAGTATCTCTGGTATTCCCGCTAGTTTGTGTTCTTTATGATCCCAAAGTTCCCATTGATCTTAAGGATCCAGATTATTTCTGAAGGCCAAGCTGCGCTTTTATTCATAGAGTGATACTTTGATTTATTCTAAAATAAATGGAACCTCAGTCAACATAGTTCTTGAGTTTTTTTTCTTGAGAGGTTCTAGGGTTTCCATTGAGTTTCTTAGAATGATTTTTATTTCAGTTTTTTCAGCATTTGGAGACAACTTATCTTTATTAATTATTGTCTATTTTATTTTAGGTAATGCTGGTGATCTATTGATTATGCAATTTTCTTCCAACTATTTTTATCAGTTTATTTGTTTTTAAATTAATTTTGTAGTTATAATATTTATGTTATTAATAGTTCTCCACGTGGCAGGCATCCATCTATCTAGAATCCCATCAAATTTGTACTAGAGCATCCCTGAGTGCATCAATTTAGTGTCAAGTGAATATAGCTAGGATTGCATCAAAATCTCGAGCAAACATGTGTGGGTTTTCGATCTCAGTTGAAGAGAATGTGGCTGCTGCAGGTTTAGTGGGCTCCTGGAATGACTGTTATTCTAATTGTAGAGCATCAATTTGGTCTTATTGCTGAAATCTTCGGCAATATTTGAATATTCAAGCATTAAGATGTGGATCCTTAACATGCATAAGTGGAATCCCAGAGTAAAAACAATTTTTTTAATAATGATGAACATATTACAAGCCATATATCTCCCATATATAGAAATAAGGTTCCACGATCCAAAAAAAAACTTCAAAATAAAACCTAAATATGATAGAAAAGTATTATTATTATTATTATTATTATTCTTCCGACTAATTTAATAGTTTGATTAAGTATAAATATTTTAGGGAAAATATAGATAGTTTAGGGGACCAAGCATGTGTTCGATTAAGTTCTTTTAAGTCTTTGTTCAAAAAAAGTTCTTTTAATATTTGGGAAGATGTTGGGAAATCATATGCCCTAGAGGAAGCAAATTTTTGGGGGTAATCTGATGCATCAATTTTTTTTCCAGAAATTCAATGTTGAGCTAAGTAATGGTTATGCTAGTGTGTTAGTTACTAAGTTACATCTAATGCTAAACCCTAAGGAAAGTGGAAAAAAGTGTTTAAAGAAAAGAGTTAAAATGCTTTATACTCTCTCCTATTGGAACCAAGCAAACTTCATTCTTTTTCAACTTGGGCTTGCTTTGATTTTGCTTTGGCATTCTTTGTACCACCCAGTCCTCACTAATGGTGTATGGTACCTTCACTTCTGAAATAGCCTATGAATATCAATAATTACTCTCAAGGCCCACTCGTTAGAATGATAACATGTTTTCTAGCAAAATCCTGTTGTAGCGTGGTTGAATTTAATTCTCACGTACATTATACTTTTGTAGCATCAATGTTAACTTTTTTTAATCCTATATTACTTATAGTAACCATTTTTAGTTTGTTTGCATTCTTCTTCAAAACTTACTCACATTTATGCCTTCTTCCTAAGTTGTTACATATTACATATTTTTTATCCTATTAAAATCTTAGAAAGTAAGAGAAATGAAACTTGTGGGTAGTATTTCTTGTATAAACATCAAGTATGAATACAAATATATAGTATTAGAAAGCCCATGTAAAAGGCCCATTTGATGGCCCATTTTTCCTCCTCCTTCTTTAGTCCCACATCATGTATATGATTCATTCTTCTCTCTTCTCTCCTATATATTTGTATTCTCTCCTTGTATTTAGATACTTGAATAATACATACAAGCTTCGGGCACTTTCTACATGGTATCAGAGCCAGGTTCTTGTTCTAACTGCGACCTGCTTTTTCTCTGTCCGCCCGCCGTCTCCTGCGGACTGCCTTCCTGCATCCGCCTCTCTGCGGACTGACCTTCTGCATCCGCCACTCTGCGGACTGCCCTTCTGCATCCGCCTCTCTGCGGACTGCCCCTCTGCATCTGTCCGCTCGGCTACCCTGCGGACTGCCTTCCTGTCCGCTCCGGTCTCGTGCGGACTGCCCTTCTGCTTCCCCGCCTCTCTTCTCTCCCTCCGTGGTTCCACCTCCTCAGGCTTCTTATAGCCATCTTCTGCTCTGACTCGTGGGTCCCACCTCTCTCTATCCGCTCCGGACGATCCTTCCTGTCCGCTGCACTCTCTGTTTGTGTCCGCTCGAGCCTCTTTGCTCGCGGACTGCTCCCTCTAGCCCGCTCTATTTCTGTCTGCTCGAGCCTCTGTGCTCGCGGACTCTCTATCCGCAGTCTCTTGCGGACTGCTCCTGTCCGCTGCGGGCTCTCCTTGTGTCCACTGTGCGCTCTTCTCTTGCTGCGTGACTTCTTTCTTGCGGTCTGCTCCACATTGCTGCGACCTCTGTCGCGGACTGCCCCAAGTTCGCCGCGACCTCCTCCAAGCTCTGCTCCAAACCGCTGCGACCTCTGTCGCGGACTGCTCCAGCTCTGCTCTCAACAGCTGCGATCTGCTCCACTGATCTGCGACCTCTTCCAACTCGCCGCGACCTCCTTTCGCGGATTGCTCCTGTTCGCCGCGGCCTCACTCAGTTCGCCGCGACCTCCAGTCCGCCGCGACCTCCAGTCCGCCGCGACCTCCAGTACGCCGCGACCTCCAGTCCGCCGCGACCTCCTTTCTCCCACTGCTTGCCGCGCGGTCTGTTCTCTTCCGAGCCCTGCTGTCTGCTCCTCCTCAGTCGCCATGTCCTCCAGCGACTCCACTACCGCTCAACCCCGCCGACCACGTGGCTCCTCTCGAACTCCGCGATGAGCTTCGGATTACTACTATTTCCCTTCTGGCAAGTCCAACTTCATTCCCTGGGTCCACTCCGTCCGCCGGGTCTTACAAGCCAAGGGTCTTGCCCGTCACCTTACCCAGGGCTCACCAACTCCTCCTACTGATGATTGGCTCCGCAATGACGGTCGCGTCCAGACCTGGATCCTGAACTCGGTGGAGGGTGAGCCGTACCAGATGATCATGTATCATGAGACCGCCAAAGCCATGTGGGATGAACTTCATTCCTTGTACTCCGGGAAGGACAGCCTTCAGCACCTTTTTGACATCATCACTGATCTTCAAGCCTTGGATGTTGACAAAGCTCTGGACATGACCTCCTTCGTGGCCCGTGCTAAAACTCTCACGGAAGCCTGGATTCAGCACCAGCCCGCGACTACTGATCTCGCTGCCCAACGCGCCCAGAAGGAGGCTGTTTGTATTGCTATGATTATGGCTCGCGTCCCGCCACACCTGCACAGTATTTGGGCCCAGGTTCTGGCCTCACCCACTACCCTTCCTTCTCTGATGTCTGCTCGATGTTACTTCGCGTACCACCTCCACCGAGGCTCCTGCACCACCCTCGCCGGCCCTTCTTCAGCAGGCCCTTCCTCCTTTACTTCCACAACCCTCTTTACTCGGGGTGGCCGTACGGGCTCCCGTGGGCGGGGCCGTGGTGGACGCGGACGGCCCAAGTGCACCTACTGCGGCCGGGATGGCCATACTGAAGCAGTCTGTCACAAGAAACATGGCTACCCTCCTCGCCCGCCTACTGCTGCTGTTACCGATAGCTCTCCTCCGACTGGTACGGATCTTGAGGCTCTTCGCCTTCAGCTGCAACAACTCCAGGGGCTCCTCAACCCACCCTCTGCTTCCATTGCCTCCACCTCCCATGCAGGTATTGTCTCCACCTCCACTGCAGGTACTGCCTGTCTTTCCTCCAGCTCTCGCTGGATCCTGGACTCGGGCGCCACCCACCACATCACTTCCATGCGGCCGCCCCAGTTCTCTGCTGCTGCTCATCCCCCATCTATTACTGTGGCCAATGGTGCGCTTGTCCCGGTCTCCGGCTGCGCAGATCTCTTCCTCCTCCCTCTCTCTCTCTTCGTTCCGCTCTTTATGTGCCAGACTCACCTTTTAATTTACTCTCTGTTGGTCGTCTTACTACTGATATGAATTGCTTTATCACCTTCACCTCTTCTGGTTTTTTGATACAGGATCGGCAGACGCGGATTACCATTGGTAGGGGTCGGCTGCAGAACGGGCTTTACCTCCTCGATGTCTCTCCCACATCCCTTTCCTTTGTTTCCTCGTCTGATTGACATTATCGGCTTGGCATGCCCCTCTACCTATCCTCCAGAAGGCGCTTCAGACCTTTCTCTTCCTGCTTTTAAATGCGATTCTTGTATTATTGGCAAACAGCCTCGCTCTTCTTATCCCGCTCATTGTACTAGGAGCTCTGCTCTGTTTGATTTAATACATTCTGATATTTGGGGACCATATAAAGTTTCTAGCATTTCTGGTTATCGTTATTTTCTAACATTTATTGATGATTACTCTCGCACTACTTGGTTGTATCTCCTACATGATCGCTCTGAACTTTCTCGTGTCTTTCAGGCGTTTGTGTTAGAGACTCGTACGCAATTCTCTATCACCATTAAAACTTTCCGCTCTGATAATGCCCGGGAATACACTAGCCACGAGTTTGCCACTCTCTGCGCCGACTTCGGTATTGTTCACCAGACCTCTTGTCCCTACACCCCTCACAAAACGGGGTCGCCGAACGAAAGAACCGCCACTTGCTCGATGTTGCTCGCTCCCTCATGCTTCACATGCACGTTCCCAAAGTCTTCTGGAACTTTGCGGTGTCCACTGCATGTTTTCTTATATCAACCGTCTCCCTCTCCAGTTCTCCAGAACGCTACCCCCTTCAGCCTTCTTTTTCCCTCCACACCTGCTTCCCCTCACCCCCCGGGTTTTTGGATGTACCTGCTTTGTCCATCACCTGGGCCCTACTCTTGACAAACTTAGGGGTGTGCATGAAAAACCGAAAACCGATCAAACCGCCCCGAACCGTCCAAACCGAACCGATTTTACACCCGAACCGAACGACTCGGTTCGGTTTTGGTTTTCCTCTCTGAAAAACCGAACCGCGCCGACTAATAATACATGTAAAATATTACCAATAATGATCTTTGAACTATTTTTATTAACTAAATAATGTACACAAATTATATCAACTTAATAATTTTTATATCATTTGAAAAAAAATATTTTTGTAATGCATATTTTATGCATCAAGAAGAATTAAAAATTTTGTTTAAGTGATTTTATTTATATCTTTTTATATTTATTACTCGATTTCCTAATAAAAATATTCAATCAAATTTTTTTAATGTAACATGAGTTATTAGCTGTAATATATCATATGTAAATAAAACTTGACGATATTTACTTTTTACTTATCATGGCCATTTTTAAATTTTCTTGAGATATTTAAGTACAGAATTATTTAAAATAGTACAACTAAAAAAACCGAAAACCGAACCGAGTAAACCGATCAAAAAACCGAACCGAACCGATAAACATCGGTTCGGTTTCGGTTTGGGTCCAAACCGACCCAAACCGAACCGCTTGCACCCCTAGGTCACAAACTGGATCCCCGTGCGGCCAAACACATTTTCGTCGGCTACTCCCGCACCCAAAAGGGCTATGTTTGCTACTCTCCCTCGCTCACCCGGAAGATTTCTGTATCGGCTGATGTTACTTTCCGGGAGGATCAACCCTTCTTCCCCCCCCTCTGCCACCACTTCTACCACCACCTCCTACAACACCCTCCCTCCCACGGCGGTGATCCCCGTCCAGTCACCCACCGTCCCTCCGCCTCCTCCCACCCTTGACCCTCCTCGACCCCCAGTCATTCAGGTCTATACTCGTCGCCCTCTTCCTCCCGTTCTCCTCTGCAGTCGGCTTCGACCCCGGCTTCTCCGTGTTCTGCTGCTCCGGTGTCGGCCTCTACCGCTCATCCAATGGCGGACTATGTTTCTCTCCATCGCCTCTCTCCACCTCTTCAGACCTTGGCTACTTCGCTCTCCTCGGTCTCTATTCCTACTCTGTCCAGGACGCTCTTCAACATCCTGGGTGACGTGCGGCCATGGAAGACGAAATGGCTGCTCTTTGGGCCAACCAGACTTGGACCTTGGTGTCCCTTCCTCCCGGCCAGAAACCTGTTGGGTTCAAATGGGTCTTCGTCATTAAACATGCTCCTGATGGGACCATTGATCGCCTCAAAGCTCGTTTGGTTGCTTGTGGCTTCACCCAGCAACAGGGGCTGGACTATGACGAGACTTTATCTCCGGTCGGTAAGCTCAACACGGTCCGCATTCTCATTTCTGTGGCTGTCCATCGCCAATGGCCCTTATTTCAGCTCGACGTCAAGAACGCTTTCCTGAATGGCGACCTTCAGGAAACAGTTTACATGCAACAACCTCCCGGTTTGAGACCACGGGGGAGTCACGGGTTTGTCATCTTCTCAAATCTCTATATGGTCTCAAACAATCCCCTCGGGCATGGTTCGACAAGTTCAGCAAAGCTCTCCGGGAAATTGGCTTCACTCGCAGCTCGGCTGACTTCTCATTGTTTACTCGCCACCAGGTCACTGGTACGGTTCTCCTATTGGTATATGTCGACGACATCGTTATTACTGGCAGTGACTTGGACGGCATACAGGCCGTTAAGCTACATCTGAGCTCCGTCTTCCAAACTAAAGATCTGGGTCCTCTTCGGTACTTCCTCGGTCTGGAAGTAGCCAGACGGTCAGATGGGTTGGTTCTCTCTCAGCGCAAATATTGCCTGGATCTTCTTCATGATGCAGGCTACTCTGGCTGCAAACCTATTAACACTCCCATGGATGCAAATCACAAATATGTGCTCAGGGCTCGGATTCTGATTCGCTTCTACCAAATCCAAAATATTACCGTCGTCTAGTTGGGAAGCTTATCTACCTAACAGTTACAAGACCTGATATATCTTTCGCTGTGGGACTTGTGAGTCGCTATATGCACTCTCCTCGAAGCTCTCATCTCCAGGCTGTGGAACGCATTCTCAGATATCTTAAGACAGCTCCTGGCCAAGGACTTGTATACAAAACCTCATCTTCCATTCCTACACTAGTGACATACTCTCATGCCGACTACGCTGGCTCCCTCGACGATCGACGATCTACTAGCGGGTTTTGCACCTATTTTGGAGGACATCTGATTACTTGGCGAAGCAAGAAACAAGCAGTGATTGCTCGATCCTCAGCAGAAGCACAATATCGGGCAATGGCTGCTGTGGTCTCTGAACTCACATGGATTGAGAGTCTCCTTACCGACCTTGGAGTTAAACTACCTTCACCAGCTCTCCTCCTATGTGACAGTCAAGCTGCCATACATATTGCTAAAAACCCGGTCTTCCATGAAAGAACGAAGCATATTGAGGTAGATTGTCATTTCATCGAGAGAAAGTCCACATGAAGAAGATCGAGCTCAAGCATGTTCCGGGTACTGAACAGGTTGCTGACATCCTCACCAAAGCTCTACCTAGTACCCTCTTCTATCAGTGCCTATCCAAGCTTGGCGCATACGACTTGTACGCTCCAGCTTGCGGGGGAGTATTAGAAAAGCCATGTAAAAGGCCCATTTGATGGCCCATTTTTCCTCCTCCTTCTTTAGTCCCACATCATGTATAGGATTCATTCTTCTCTCTTCTCTCCTATATATTTGTATTCTCTCCTTGTATTTAGATACTTGAATAATACATACAAGCTTCGGGCACTTTCTACATATAGGAAGGAGAAGAAGAGAGAAATCCCAAATCTACAATGTGGGACAAAACTAAGACAACTTGGGCTCATAAATGGGCCACAATTATAATGGACTTTTACATATTATTCCACTATCTTCTAACACTCCTCCGCAAGCTGGAGCATACAAATTGTAAGCACCAAGCTTGGGTAGAAACTGCTGATACAGTGACCGAGATAGAACCTTGGTAAAGATGTCAACAACTTG
This sequence comes from Platanthera guangdongensis, assembly GCA_039583875.1. Lineage (NCBI taxonomy): Eukaryota > Viridiplantae > Streptophyta > Magnoliopsida > Asparagales > Orchidaceae > Platanthera > Platanthera guangdongensis. The sequence goes on from CM077162.1 coordinate 19,871,103, forward strand.
CTAAGATGTTGGAACATGCTCCAATTCAAGTTTCTTCAGTTGGACCTTTTCCCGAACAAAATGACAATCAACCTCAATGTGTTTTGTCCGCTCATGAAACACAGGGTTCTTCGCAATATGTATAACAACTTGACTGTCACAGAAAAGAGTAGCAGGAGAGGAGAGATTGACACCCAAATCACTAATAAGGCTCTCTAACCTAGTAAGTTCAGAGACGACAACAGCCATTGCACGATACTCAGCTTCAGCAGAAGTGCGAGCAACAACAAATTGCTTTTTGCTGCTCCAGGTGATGAGATTTCCTCCAAGTAGGTACAAAAGGCAGAGGTGGATCGTCGATCATCAAGTGAGCCCGCATAATCAGCATCAATGTATGCAACAAGGGATAAAGCGGAGGATGGCTTGTATACCAATCCTCATCCCGGGGTAGCTTTTAAATACATGAGGATGCGTTCGACAACCCGAAGATGAGATATCCTAGGTGAATGCATAAAACGACTGACCACTCTAACAACAAACGAGATATCGGGCCTTATAACTGTTATATATATCAGTTTTTCCCACAAGTCGTCGATAATATTTCAGATTAGTAAGAAGAAAGTCTGATTCTGCTCCGTGAGCACTGAGCTTGTGGTTGACATCCATAAGTGTTTCAGCGAGTTTACATCCAAAATAACCAGCATCCTGAAGAAGATCCAGACAATATTTCCATTGAGATAAGACCAGACCATCAAGTCTTCGAGCAACCTCAAGACCAAAGAAGTACCGAAGGTTTCCCAGATCTTTTGTTTGGAAGACAGAGTTTAAGTGTTGCTTGATTTGCTGTATCCCGTTAGAGCCATCGCCAGTTATCAAAATATCATCCACATAGACTAAGAGAATTACAGTCCATGTTGATCAATGACGGGTAAAAAGAGAGAAGTCAGCCGAGCTGCGCTGAAAACCAATATCACGAACGACCTTGCTAAAATTTTCAAACCAAGCCCGAGGGGACTGTTTGAGAGCATAGATAGCTTTACGCAGTCAGCACACCATAGACTCCCCCGTGGTCTCAAACCCGGGAGACTGGTTCATGAAAACCGTCTCCTGAAGATCACCATTAAGAACACATTTTTAATGTCCAGCTGATGTAGATGCCAGCGGCGGTGAACAGCCAGTGAGATGAGGACCCGAACAGAATTCAGCTTGGAGACAGGGGAGAACGTCTCCTCACAGTCCAAGCCCTGTTGCTGAGTGAACCCACGAGCCACAAGACGGGCTTTGAGACGATCAATAGTCCCATCCAAAGCATGTTTAATGACAAAGATCCATTTGCAGCTAACGCAGGACTGAACAGACGAAAGAGGTACCAGATCCCAAGTATGATTAGCTCAAAGGGCTGACATCTCAGCTTCCATGGCCGCACGCCACCCAGGGTGTTGGAAAGCCTCCTGCACAGTGTTAGGCAGAGAAATAGAGGAAAGAGCAAGCGCAAATTTTCGAAGAGAAGGAGAGAGCCGATGTAGGGAAATATAGTTGGCCATAGGATGAGCCGTTGAGGCAGGGACATGGTCAACTGGCCGCAAAATCGTACTGGTAGACGGTAGCAGTGGCGGGGCTCCGGAGTTCAGAGTATGGCGAGTGTAGACACGGATGAGAGGAGGTTTGGTTGCTGGCTGATTGGGTGTTGGTGGTGTGGGAGCAGGTGGTTCCACATAGGCCGTTGGAAGAAGAAGAGGTAGAGAAGTTGTGACCGGGATAACAGGACGAGGCACATGTTGCCCATCAGAAGGTATCGAAGTGGATGACAGAAAGAGTTGGTCCTCCAGAAAAGTAACATCAGCGGACACAACCGCTTTCCGGTCGATAGGAGAGTAACACACATACCCCTTTTGAGTCCGAGAGTACCCTACGAACATACACTTGGTTGCACGAGGGGCAAATTTGTCTGTAGGTGGACCAAAGTTATGGACATGACATGCACACCCAAATACCCGAGGTGCAAAAGGAAACAGAGATTGAGAAGGAAAGAGAAGACTAAATGGAGTGACGAAGTTGAGAACGAAGGAGGGTAGACGATTGATGAGATGACAAGCAGTTGAAACCGCAAAGTTCCAGTATTCGATGGGTACCTGCATCTGAAGCATTAACGAGCGGGTAACATCAAGAAGATGCCGATTTTTGCGCTCAGCAACCCCATTTTGCTGAGGAGTGCAAGCACAAGAGGTTTGATGGATAATGCCAAATTCAGCACAAAGAGAGGCGAACGTTCAGCTAGTATATTCCCTTGCATTGTCTGTGCGGATAATTTTAAGGGGCGAAGAGAATTGAGTCCGAAGTTCAGTAACGAACGTACGAAATATAGAGGTGAGTTCGGTACGATCCCGTAGTAAATACATCCATGTCACACGAGAGTAATCGTCAATAAATGTAACAAAATAACGGTACCCAAATACACTAGGGACCTTATAGAGGTCCAAAATATCAGAGTGAATAATGGATAAAGGAGTACTACTCCAATTACAGATAGGACTAAACGAGATGCGATGCTGTTTATCAAAGATACATGACTCACAAGTAAACTCATGTAAGGTGACATCTGGAAGAGCTTGCTTGAGAATCGGGAGGGGAGCATGTCCAAGACGTTGATGTCACTCGACGGAGGAGATGACAGAGAGGGTAGAAGGAGGGACATCAAGAAGATAGAGCCCATGCGACAGCTGTCCGCTACCAATAATATTCCGCGTTTGCCGATCCTGCACAACAAAAGAAGATGATGAGAAAGTAACATGACAATCAAGGTCCTGTGTAAGTCGGCTAATATAAAGTAAGTTGAACGGGGGGCCCGGAACATGGAGAATTGAGGTTAATGAGAGGTTGGGTGTGAGATGGATATCAGCAGCTCCGGAGACAGGGGTAGAGTCACCATTGGCGACAGTGATGAACTTGGGATGAGGAGAGTCCAAGTATTTCAGCGGCTTTTGACAGGTAATATGGTGGGTGGCACCAGAATCCACAATCCAGTGGGAACCCCGAGATAGACGGGTTATACCTTCATTAGCGATGGAGGCCACGAAACCCGATGAGCGAGCAATCACTCCTTGGAGTTGCTGAAGCTGTGTGCGGAGAGCATCAATATCTGACTGAGCATTTGTAGGAGTCGAGGTAGAAGCCACAGACATACACTCAGCCTTTGAAGCAGTAGCAAGATGGGGTGGCAGACCATGCTTGCGATAGCAGGTAGCCTCCAGATGATGTTCTCGACCACAAAAGGTGCATTTCAGGGGGGTTTTTCCAGTACATCCTCGTCCCCGAGATGAATTGCGACCCCCACGGGTCGAGGTACCACGAGTGGGGGGATGTTGTGAAGGGAGCTGCAAAAGAGCTGGAGAGGGAGGCAAAGGAGCCTTGGGAGGCGGAGTGACCCTCAGAAGCATGGAGCAGACATCAGAGAGAGAGAGGGAGTAGTGGCAGATGAGAGTATCTGAGCACGAATACTATGCAGATGCGGAGGAACCTTTGCCATCATCATGACAATCCCGATAGCTTCTTTTTGTGCCCGTTGGGCAACCAGATCAGTAGTAGGAGGCTGGTATTGAATCCACGCCTCAACAAGTGTCTTGGCCTTAGCAACAAAGGACATCATATCTCCAGTATCCCGGGGTCAAGGGATTGAAGATCAGTAATGATGTCAAACAGATGCTGCAGACTGTTTTGACCCGAATAGAAGGACTGAAGTTCCTCCCACATGTACTTTGCCGTGTCATGATACATGACCATCCTGTAGGGCTCGGTATCCATAGTGTTGAGGAGCCAGGATTCCACACGACCGTCATCACGAAGCCACTCGTCAGTGAGAAGGGTAGGAGTGGCCCTGGTCAGGTGATGAAGTAGTCCTTTCGTCTGGAGAACCCAACGAACAGAGTGGACCCATTTCACAAAGTTTCTTTTACCCGTGAGAGAGATAGTGGTAATCCCGAGTTCATCCCGTAGTTCAGTAGTAGGCAGAGCAGTCCGAGGTGGGAGAGAAGAAGTACCGGCGGACTCCCCGGAGTTTGTAGTAGTGTTTATGAGGCAATCTGAAGACAAATCCACAGCGGCTAGAAGAACAACGAGCAAGTCCAGCGGCTAGGAGAAACCGCAAGCAGAGACCACAACGAGCAAGATCAGCGGGCAAGGAAGAAAACCGCAGCGGTAAGAACAAGTCGCGCGCGATTAGGAGGTCGCTCAAGAAGAAGGAACCCGCAGGCAGAACCAGAAGAAGCGGAACAGAAGAGAGGCCACACAGGAGGCCGCGACCAAGTGCGTAGACCGCAACGGTTAAGGGAGACAACCCGCAACCACAAGGCGGGGCGGAGAAGATAAACCACACTGTCTCGGCGTCAACACGCCAACGGTCAGAGGCCGCGACCAAAATGCGGAGTCCGCTGCGGGTAGAGAAGCCGCAACGGTAAGATATGCTGATGCGGGAAGCTAGCAGAGCCAAGGAAGAGACCGAGATTGCTGCGACTAGAAGGCATCCGCGAGAAGGGAAACCGCAACGGTCAGGAACGGCCGTGCGAGAAGGGAAGTCGCCGACGACGGGAGAAGCTGCAACGGGAAGGGAAGTCGCAGCGACTAAAGAACGGAGACCGCACGGTCTCAGTGCGAACACCAGCGGTAAAAGAATTTACCGCGACCAAGGTGCGGTGGGAAAGAAATTGAAGAGGAAGCCGAAGCGAGAAGAAGACCGCTCGGATAGGGGCAGAGACCGCAACGAACAGGGCGGGGGGACCACCAGTTCGAGACATTATAAAACAAGGAGGGAGGGGGGGGGGGGGTGGAACCACGAGAGAGAAAGAGAGAGCAAAGAGAAGAGGGCGGTAAGGAAACTGCTAACCGCTCAGGAGCAGCGGTTAGAAAAAGGGAAAGGAAGCCGGGGACCAAACCGCCCGGTTAGCAAGCAGGCCAAGCGGGCAGACAGGGACAGGCCGGACCGTCTTCCTCTGATACCATGTAGAAAGTAAGAGAAATGAAACTTGTGGTAGTATTTCTAGTATAAACATCAAGTATGAATACAAATATATAGGAAGATAAGAAGAGAGAAATCCCAAATCTACAATGTGGGACAAAACCTAAGACAACTTGGGCTCATAAATGGGCCACAATTACAATGGACTTTTACATATTATTCCACTATTTTCTAACAAAATCCTTATCCTGTAATTCTACTTTTGAAGGATTTATCCTCTATGTAGTTAATGCCAAGAAAGAAGGTTCCTTTTTGAGGCTATTCATTCAAGGAGTGAATATACTGTGAATCATCATTTTTTAGTATGGACTTACAAAAATAGTTTTTATTCTGGAATTTTATATTACCTTTTTGTTTGATTGATTTTTTGATCCATAAGTCCATGGATAGTCATGATATTCTTTTTTCAAGTGCATACTTTCTGGTGACCCCTGTCTCTTTGTTGGTACAGATCCATGAAGTTTGTTGCAGGGTTCGGTTGGAGCTTAACTCATCCTCATGGTCCACAATGATCTATTTTCTTGAAGTTACAATGGAAAATGTACATGGCACTGCCTATAAGAAAAGTAATGTGAGCTGTGCTCTTAGGTTAAAAACAATTGCTGAGATTTTGGAGATTCTCAGGTTTGTTTGTATTTATCTGTCCTTGAAAATCATAACTAGGTTTGAAGTATCTCACTCTAGCTGCATCAAGTGGTTAAGATGTATTGGTAATTGGTTCAGTTTACACAACATTGAATCACTTTTTGACTCATTGTTGTCTAGTTTATAGAAAAATAAATAATGAAGCTTATTGGTCTCATAAATGTAGAGCTATGGAATGTTTTTTGAGTTTGTAGAGATGAAAAAAAGAACCTTGTATATATGTTCACTTGTGTCAAATACAAAGACTGAGTACGTATTTATAGGATAGAGAGAGAGAGAAGAAGGTTCTATACATGATGTGGGACTAAAGAGAAGAGAGAAATAACAATAAAAAATACATAATGGGCCTTTGTCAAATGAGTTTCTCTAACACTCCCTCGCAAGTTGGAGCGTACAAGTCATATGCACCCAGCTTGGACAAACACTGATAAAATAAGGTACTTGATAAAGCTTTCGTGAGAATGTCAGCAACTTGATCAGTGCCCGAAACATGCTTTAATTCAAGTTTTTTCATTTGAACTTTCTCCCGAATAAAATGACAGTCTACCTTGATATGTTTTGTGCGCTCGTGACATACCGTATTCTTTGCCATGTGTATGACCGCTTGACTGTCACAAAATAGAACAACAGATGAAGGAAGTTTTACCCCCAGGTCAGCAAGGAGGCTTTCGAGCCATGTGAGTTCTGAGACAACCGATGCCATCGATCGGTATTCAGCTTCCGCGGAGGATCGAGCAACCACGACTTGTTTCTTACTTTTCCATGTAATGAGATGACCGCCAAAATATGTACAGAATCCACTGGTGGACCGCCGATCGTCCAGAGAGCCAGCATAATCAGCATCTGAATACGCAACTAATGCTGGAGTAGAGTTGGAGGTTTTGTAAACCAGCTCTTGACCCGGAGCTGCCTTAAGGTATCGGAGAATCCGTTCAACCGCCTGTAGTTTAGAAACCCGGGGAGCATGCATGAATCGACTGACAATCCCAACAGCGAACGATATATCAGGCCTCGTGACCGTTAGGTAGATCAATTTTCCCACAAGGCGTCGATAGTATTCCGGGTTCTGGAGAGACAGATCATCGTCAGAGGCATGAGCACAAAGCTTGTGATTTGCCTCCATCGGAGTAGTAGTTGGCTTGCAACCAGACTGGCCAGCGTCTTTGAGGAGATCAAGACAATACTTCCGTTGGAAGAGGACAAGCCCATCCGGACGTCGTGCGACCTCAAGACCGAGAAAGTAGCGAAGATGCCCCAGGTCTTTGGTCTGAAACACAATGCTAAGATGCTGTTTGAACGCGTGAATCCCCTTTGAATCATCCCCAGTGAGCAGGATGTCATCAACATAAACCAGCAGAAGGACCGTTCCTGTTGCCCGGTGTCGAGTGAATAGGGAGAAGCCTGCGGAACTTCGAGTGAAGCCCATGTCCCGAACAACCTTGCTGAACTTATAAAACCACGCCCGAGGGGATTGTTTGAGACCATCGATGGATTTCTTCAGAAGACACACACGAGACTCCCCGTGGTCTCAAACCCGGGAGGTTGGCGCATGTAGACGGTTTCCTGAAGATCACCATTCAAGAACGTATTCTTGATATCCAGCTGATGAAGGGGCCAGTGGCGATGCACAGCCACGGAGAGCAGGACACGAACAGTGTTGAACTTAGCCACCGGAGAGAAAGTTTTCTCATAATCAAGGCCCTGCTGTTGAGTGAAGCCACGGGCCACCAGGAGGGCCTTCAGACGGTCAACAGTGCCATCAGGAGCATGTTTGATGACGAAAACCCATTTGCACCCAACAGGTTGCTGACCGGGAGGTAAAGGGACAAGAACCCAGGTCTGGTTGGCCCAAAGGGCCGTCATTTCCTCTTCCATGGCAGCCCGCCAGCCCGGATGCTGAAGCGCCTCCTGCACAAAGTTTGAGACAGAAACAGAGGATAACGATGTGGCAAAGTGAAGAAGTGGCGGTGAAAGGCGATGAAGAGAGACATAATTCGCCATAGGATGAGCAATGGAGGCTGGAGCCGGAGCAGCAGGCTGCGGAGCGTCAGAGGTCGAAGCCGACTGCAGTGGGGCAACAGGACGAGGAGAGCGACGAGAATAGGCCCGGATGACAGGTGGCTGGGGAAGGACCAGAGGCTGGGCAGGAGGTGGGGAAGGTGGTGACTGGGGAACAGAGATGACAGGGCGCACAACGGGCTCCGGAAGAGGAGCGAGATCCAGAGCAGAGAAGAAGGGAAGATCTTCCCGGAAAGTGACATCCGCAAAAACCGCCACCTTGCGGGTAGTGGACGAATAACACACATAGCCCTTTTGAGTGTGCGAGTAACCCACAAAGACATATTTGGCCGCACAGGGATCCAACTTGTCGGTAGATGGGCCGAGGTGGTGAACGTAACATGTACAACCAAAAATACGAGGAGTAAGAGGGAAGACCGGAGTGGAGGGAAATATGAGGCTGAAGGGAGTAGCATTCTGGACGACGGAGGACGGGAGACGGTTGATAAGAAAACAAGTCGCAGAGAGCGCAAAGTTCCATTATTGCTTGGGAACCCGCATTTGAAGCATAAGAGAGCGAGACACATCAAGGAGATGACGATTATTGCGTTCGGCGACACCATTCTGCTATGGGGTATATGCACAAGATGTTTGGTGAATAACCCCAAACTCGGAGCAGAGGGTCGCGAAGTCATGGCCAGTGTACTCGCGCGCATTGTCAGTGCGAATAGTTTGAATGGGCGCAGAGAATTGAGTGCGAGTCTCAAGAATGAAGGCCCGAAATACGCGGGGAAGCTCAGAACGATCACGAAGGAGATACAACCGTGTCATGCAAGAATAATCATCGATGAATGTAAGAAAATAACGATAGCCCAAAATACTAGTAATCTTGTACGAACCCCATATATCGGAGTGTACCAAAACAAAAGGAGCAGAGCTCCGAGTACAATGAGAAGGAAAAGATGAACGTGACTGCTTGCCAAAAATACAGGTTTCACACTGAAAAGCAGGAAGAGATACATCCGGGAGAGCCTTCTGAAGGACGGGAAGAGGAGCATGACCAAGACGCCGATGCCAATCCGAAGAGGAGACAAATGCGAGGAGAGTAGGAGAGTCATCAAGAATGTAGAGCCCGTTCTGCAGTCGCCCCCTACCCATGATAGTGCGCGTCTGCTGATCGTGTATCAGAAAAGAAGAAGTAAAAGTCACGGATCAATTTAAGTCAGTAGTAAGGCGACCAACAAAAAGTAAATTGAAAGGAGAGCCCAAAACATGAAGAGCCGAGCGCAAAAGAAGGGAGGAGGCGAGTGGAATATCAGCACAGCCAGAGACAGGGACATCGACCCCATTGGCCACAGTGATGTACTTCGGGTGAGGAGAAGACAAGTACTAAGGCGGGCAAACAAAGGTGATGTGATGAGTGGCACCGGAATTGATGATCCATCGCGGGCCAATGGAGAGGTAGACGATACCTTCATTGGAGATGGATGCAGCGGAGGCAATCGAGGCCGGCGGGCGACTGAGCAGACCATGAAGATGCTGGAGCTGAAGGCGAACCTCGTCGAGGTCAGTACGAGTGGGAGAGGAGTCGGTGGCAGCAATAGAGGCCTGCAGATGAGGAGGACGACCATGCTTGCGATAGCACATGGCTTCAAGATGCCCGTCTTTGCCGCAGAAAGAACACTTAGGCCGCGGTCGGCCACCCCGACCACGTCCCCGAGAATCAGAACGGCCCCTACGGGCTGAAGAAGGGATAGACAGTAAAGGTGCAGGGGCCTGCTGGACAAGGGCCGGAGAAGGAGGTCTAGAAAAATCCGGAGGCGGGGATACCTTGAGAAGCATCGAACACACATCCGAGAAGGACGAGGTAATTGTAGAGGAGAGGATCTGAGCCCGCACACTGTGAAGGTGATGCGGGACCCGAGCCATCATCATGGCGATACCAACAGCTTCCTTCTGGGCACGTTGGGCAGCAAGGTCCACAGTAGGAGGCTGATGTTGGATCCAAGCTTCGACCAGAGACCGAGCCTGGGCAACAAAGGTGGTCAGATCGGTTGCCCCACCACTATCCAGGGCCTGAAGTGCAGTGATAATGTCATACAAATGGTGGAGACTATCTTTGCCGGAGTAGAGGGTATGAAGCTCGTCCCACATGCCCTTGGCCGTCTCGTGGTACATGGCCAGGCGATAAAACTCGCCATCAAGAGAGTTAAGGATCCATGTCTGCACACGACCATCGTTGCGTAACCAGTCGTTAGTAGGAGTACCAGTAACGACCTGGGTCAAGTGATGAAGAAACTCCTTCAATTGCAGGACCCGACGAACAGAGTGCGCCCATTCCACAAAATTCTTCTTACCGGTCAGAGAGATAGTAGTAATCCGAAGCTCATCACGTACTTCCGGAAGAGAGGCCAGGCGGTCTGCAGGAGAAACCGCCATGGCGGTAGAGTCAGTAGAAGAGGCCATGAAGACGAACTGTGGCTAGGAGAAAAGACCGTCAAGAGAGGAGGCCGCACGGGTAGGGAAGTCGCCCGACTAGACAATGCTTCCTTTCCAATGCCCATATCCCATCGCTTAACCCTATCCCAATCTTGATCCCCATACCCCATCACAGAATCATATATTGCCGTTTTATCCTATCTCAAGTGTTGACTGCCGATTCCAAACAGAGGCCAATGACGACGTCTTCGATCGCTTCCAGTCTAGACAATGCTTCCTTTTCCTTGCTTACCTAGTTCTATTTCAGGTAGCGTCAATGTCTTCTCTTCCATTCCAACGTATGATCAATCCAGTGGTTAGCAATCCAGTGGCTTCCTGCTTCCAAGCCGACGTTTTCTCTTCCTTTCTAATGTACGAGCAATCCAACAGTTAGCAATCCAGCAGCTAGAAATTCAACGGACAAGCAATCCATGCTTCCCGCTTACAGTGTACAAGCAATCCAACAATTCATTTGTTCAGATTTGTTTTTACTGTTAGTAGTCATTAAGCGTCCTACTTGAAGCTGAAAGTGAAGTTAGAACGATATAATATTTTTGATTTAATTATTCAATTATTTTTTTGATATAATTATTCCTATACTGCTCAATTTAATGATTTTTTTGTTAATTGAGCATGTAATTGAATGATACAAAGTTCAATTTTATATTTTTAGTCTTAATTTATGACTGTTGTAGGATCTTGCGATTCTCGATCCGATCATATGTTCCGATCTGATCCAACCTCAAAATGATCTCACCTAGGATCTCGATCCTGACAACCTTTATCCTCTTTTATTATAATTGTTAGTGCAATTTTGCTTTGGAATGTTCATTTCTCCTATCTTGCACACATAAATTTCTTTTCGGTTACAATCATTCACCGAAACAACTAAGGAAGAGGCAAGGTAAAAAGAATACGTCGGGACTCGGGAGGTCTCTATGTTCTCCTCCTTGGAGCAAGCTCTCCTAAAAGTAACCGTGACAACAACTCCGGCTTGCATTCACATCATATGACTATTTTTTTATTTGGCTGATATATTGTTTTTTGTGGGAAATGTAAGGCCACCAATATTTTTGAATAAAATGAAGTTTTCCCATTTATTCACTGATATCAATATATTGAGCCTAATATATCGGACATGAAGAACACATAGTCGCCGAGGGGCTTGCTATTAGAAGTCTTGTGAATTGAACTAGGGACCCGAGACGGACAAAAATGAGCTTATTGGGTTGGATTGGAAGTGGAAGCATGCCCTTTTTTGTACCCATCAAATATGTACTCTGGATTTTCAAAAGAAAGCCCTAGGTTTGCTACGTGATGTCAAAGGCGAAGAGTGCCAAGGAGTAGCTGCGATGAACAATTGTTGGCACTAAAATGGCGGCGACAGAGAAAATGTCAGACTTCTCGTAGATCAAGAGCAAATACACGATTATCTAAGGTCGATGATATATTAACACTCGACGGAATGAGTGCAATGACTGTAAGTTTCGGTGGTGGGAGGGACTGCCGTGTTGAATGAGTTTGTTATTAGGGCAATGAACAGATTTGCGATGATCGAGATGAGTGGAGAAAGCGTTGACGCATGCGAACAATATGATGCTATGTTGGTACTCACGAATTTGAAGGAACAACAAGTAGAAAGGTAGGTTAGGTAAAGTTGTTAGATCACAAACACATAGAAAATGAACACTAGCATTATATCTCAAGAGACATGCCCCCGCCAAGTTACATTTAAGGACCGGTTCCCTCTCGCAGGCTTTGCTCGATTCCAAATCACAAACATAAGATCCAAACAGCTCACACACCCCCTTCCATTATATGTGGATTGAACTCACATGCAAATTATCAAAATACCCATATATGTCTATAAGGGTCCACTAGACTAATGCACCCACTATTTAGGTTAAAGAACGCATGTGCGACACACGACTCTATATGTAACATCGAAAATCCTAGCACCACCAAAAATCATTTTTCATCGACCTCATCGAACATGATTACAGTATTGTGTTCTAAAAAGAAATCAGTGGAGGGGGAAGCTTTTAATTATCCTTTGCATCACCAACCTGTCTTATGAGGCTCTATCGCGGGAACTGTATCTGCTAGCCTTTATCTTACCAACTTATATCTCACTAAGTGCATTGCCCACCTTCTGGTCTCGAAACTCAAGCTGTTCATTCAAATATTTTCAACCAGCAAGATCTACCCACGACAACACGTATTATCTCTATCAATCATACCTTCAAATTCAATTTGCTTGTGCCTCCTTGAGTTTATGGAGAATTTTCATTTGCTTAATTTATGAAAATTGGACCTTGAGGTGTTGTCGTGTGACATTGAGCTCACGGGTTCAAGTCCTGGAAGCAGCCTCTTGCAAAAATGCAGGGTAAGGTTTGCCTACATTCACCCTTGTGGTGGGACCCTTCCCCAGACTCTCTGACGCTGGATTGGGCTATGTGAAAATGAACGTGCCGACACACTAATGCAAACAAACTGAATGTGTGAAGTGACTGCGATCTAGCCGAGCCTAAATGATGCGTGCATGTATATTTTTATAATAATCCGGAATACAATGTCATCAAAATTAAATTATATTAATTAGCTTGTACACAGAACATGAACTTTGATAATTTTCGGCACAACCAAAATCACGTTCGTCGTCACAATTGGTGTTTTCGACTACAAATTTTACGAATAAATGTTATAGAATTAAAGAACTGGATCAATCGCATTAGCAAGCTCAATACCCAAACAAATATATGTTATCTAATATATAACATAAAAAATAAGTTAACACAAAACAAGAATACCTTCCAAAGCAAGAGGAATCCAGTAGCGGGTTGGCGGAACTGAGTTGGCGCTGCGCTTGGAATTGTCCTTGATTGTAGAAGGCTCGAGGTTTCTCACTGGAGATGGGATGGGCTAGGATGGAGTAGCAGGAAGAGTAAGCTTGGCTGTTGGAGGATATTGATGGAGGTGAAGGGGAAGTAAAAGTGTATGTAGCTTCGTTGTGGTTCCACCACGACAGAAATGGGAGGAAGAATAAGTACAGGAGATGGGGAATCCACAACAAGGTTGCGGCGAACCTTGCGGTGGCAGCGGATTAGTGCTTCGATCGATAGAGGAAAGGTAGTGAAATTTTGAACCTGGGGGTCTTCAATCAGCCATGATGATAGGAATAAAGCCATTAATGGCGGTAGGTTAGCATCCAGGGAGGTCGAGTGGCTGAAGGTTAGCGTGCATCTAGGGCAGAGGAAACACAAAAGAACTTCACATCCGCCGAACTCTGTTTCTGTCGAGAGGAAGAAGACGATGAATAGGAAACAAGTAGCGTGAGGTGGCTGGAAGACTCATAACAGGAGTAACGACAGAGCAACTTGCCATTTCTGGCGGTGTATGCAACTGGGAGGGGATGAAATAGGCGAACGGGATTGGCTTCGCCGGACACCAAGTGGATGGAGGCCGACAGGGAAGAGATTGAGCAAAAGGGCCTGCCGGCAGAGGAGAATAGAGCGGTTATCTCCTTGCCTGGTGAAGAAATCGTGGGCAAAATGTGTGGTTTCCTCCTTCATGATGAAGATAGCTGACAGATCGTGGGTTTAGGGAGATGAACAGTGACAGTTTTAGGGAAAATGGTGTTGTTTCACGGGTGAGGGAAATAGAAAAGTGAATTAAAAATAATACTAATAACTGACAGTAAATCAGATATTGTAGGGAAATTGGGACATCGCACCCCGGGTTTACGACATCACACCACGAATGATCACCGAAATCTGGATTCTCTCACAAACTCAGCAATGATTGAAAACTTGGACATCCACCCCTATTTATAATGAGGGAGCGGTTGGACACCCGTTGTGAACGGTTACGATCGTCTGTTATCCCCGGTGTCCTAAAAAATATAAATACAACTCCTAAAAATATAAAAAAATACATATATAATGAAAAAGGACTCTCCAGACGCGCTTGCGGTCTCAGGTCGCCGATCCGATCAACTAATATCCGACAAATCTGCATAAGCGGGTCCCGCCACGTGGTGGGCCGATCTCCTCCGATCACGAACATGTGGTCGATCCCCATCAATTCCCCTCGTCTGAAAAACATTCATCTCTGAGGAATGACGATGAATATGCTGTAGTCGAAGATCAGGGGTAAGTCCAACAAGCTATGACCAATATCCCAAGCATCATCAAAAGTGTAGTAGTGGTGTCCACTCCAGTGCACCAAGTAACGACAAGAAGGATCGTCTATAGTAGAGGTGCTCACGTCACAATATCACTCATGTTCTCAACTCTCACCTCTCGTGCTGGTGGATCCAGAAAATCCGGTAGAATCATAGGAGGTGCGCGCAAATCCGTGGGTGCTCGTCCATGGTAAACATGAGAAGTGTGGAGCTGTAACTGGATGAGTGTCAAAAGAAACTCATGGTATGAGTCCCTATGCTCGAGAGGCTCAAAGTAATGTGCCAGATTTTCGTATTAAATACGAGATGAATACCTATATCTCCGGGAAATCGATCTCGTAGACATTGGTCATAACTTTCTTTATAACCCTATAAAGACTCATTTGCTTAAGTTGTAGTGTAGTAGCGGCTCCTTTTGGGAGCCCCTTCTTACAAAGTCCGACCATTACATGCTCGCACACCCGAAAATGTTACCCAGACTTGTGCATATCTTCCCATGCCTTATATAATTTAATATTTCTAGCAACGTTTAATTCCAGAGTAATTTCTTGCATTTCATGCAAATGATGCAAAACAAACAATATGTGTGACTCACACAACACAGATGAATCATGCACTAAATGTAAATGAACAACCAACAAATGTAAAATAGGAACCACTAATATGACCAATTTTGTAAAGGAGTTTTAGGTACTATACGAAACTCCTAAAATGGGTACATGATCCGGAGGTTCAGGGGGGAGTCATAGAAGAATTCATCGCAATGACGATGAACACTCCAATGAACATCAGAGACATCAGTAATAAGATGTGCCAATATAGTGTTCGAACTGTCTCTATAAGTGCGAGAAGTGGGACATAGGAGCAGTGAGTGCACTCTCAAACTCGAATATCCTACTAAAGATGGATATCTTCGAAATGAGCGGATGATCGACATGTGGCTCATCCGGGGGTTCTCCGGGAGGAGTATAATAAATCTCATCACAAATGCGATAGGACTAATGTAGGGCCCAAAAATATCTATAGTGCTTTCATGTAAACGATGATGCAGGTGAAGCGTAGCAAACGTGACAAGCTCTCTAAGAAAATGCAACACATCTGGGGGCTCACCAAGAGGGACATATGAAACTCATCGCTAATACGATGATCTCCTAAGTGATAACCATATGCACAGAATAGGACGCGACTCTAAGATAAAGTGAGTACCCATCACAAGAAAGAACACATCTGATGGGTTAACAGGTTGTACGCCCCAAAACTCATCTATAGTGCGAGTGACCATATGACTATGATCAAGCCCCCTATATGGATGTCACACTCAGAATCCTCTATCTGAAGTTCTATCGACATTAGAGGCAATAATGGAAAAGATGTCAATGTCTTTAAACTCATAAGAGTGTCACTCACATGAATCTCATCCACACAAGGACGGGGTGACTCATCTGGAGGCTCAATAAGGTGGTCGTCAAAGAGCCCATCAATAGAGTGATGGTCCTCCAGAAGCAAACCATCAGAAGGGGCAGTGTTTCCCGAAACGGAAGAGGTGTCTACCTCGAGATCACTACTAAGCTCTCGGCTTCCCGATCGTGATGTGACTCGGTGCGCCATCGGGTGAAGTGTGCGAAAAGTCCACAATCAATAGAGAGCTAATAGATATACAATTGTGGGCAAGCTCTCTAAGTGGAGCAGACTCACGTGGGGGTTGACTCCACACATCATGTGTTGGGAGGGCAACCCGCTCTGCCTCAATTAAAATATCAGATGGAGTGGGCCCTGCTTTGGGAAGTCAAGTGCCTTGACTAACCCTCAATGGCGGCAACGCGGGTGCGAAGGTCGTCAAATTGTGCATCCAACTGATCCAACATCTTATGGACTCATTGTTGAAATTCGGCCACCGTCATGTTCGTTTTCGGAACTCTAGGAAGATCATTAGGTGTGATGTAAGTTTGACGAGAAGGACCTCTATAGGATTCTTGAGGCTCATCTTGACGGTCGTCCACAACATAATCACGTCATACTCGTGGGTGGATTTGGGTCCTACGAATGTGCAGTGGTGGTTGTACATATATAGACTTAGGTTACTCAAATAGAGGAGATGTGTAGCGACAATGAATTGAGCGATACTGAACTCTACCATCATAATAACGCGTCAGATCAATAGGATTCACTCAAGTGCAGGGACAAGGATGACGATAATCACCATATTGATCGTCTCTAACATAGTGAGATTGTGCCGGTGGATCAAAACGATCACTGGAAGTGGTGTACTGTGATCGAGGATAATCATCGAGGTATCTTAAAGATCTCCCTGACGGGGCTCTATGGGAGCAGGTGTAAGTGGACTCAAGATCCTCAAATAGAGGATTAGTGTAGTGACAACCACTATGATAAGACATTGGCTGATAACATGTAGTGCCGCGTATTTTGAAGTAAGCCCTAACCTAGGCTCTGGTACTAAACTGACGCATGACCGGGCTATGTGAAAACGAACGTGCCGACACGCGATCTAGCCAGGCCTAAATGATGCGTGCATGTATATTTTTATAATAATCCAGAACATAATGTTAGCAAAATTAAATTATATTAATTAGCTTGTACGCAAAACGTGAACTTTGATAATTTTCGGCACACAAGCAAAATCACGCTCGTCGTCACAATTGGTGCTTTCAACTACAAATTTTACGAATAAATGTTGTAGAATTAAAAAGCTGAAACAATCGCACTAGCAAGCTCAATACCCAAACAAATATATGTCATCCAATATTTAACATAGAAAATAAGTGAACACAAAACAAGAATACCTTCCAAAGCAAGAGGAATTCAATAGCGGGTTGGGGGAATTGAGTTGGCATTGCGCCCGAAATTGTTCTTGCTTGCAGAAGGCTGGAAGTTTCTCATTGGATTTGGGATGGGCTAGGATGGAGTAGCAGGACGAGCAAGCTTGGCTGTTGGAGAATATTGATGAAGGTGAAGGGGAAGTAAAAGGGTATGTAGCTTCGTTGTGGTTCCACGATAGAAGCGGGAGGAAGAAGTACATGAGATGGGGAACCCACGACAGGGTTGCGGCGAACCTTGCGGTGGTGGCGGACTAAGGACTTCGATCGATAGAGGAAAGGTAGTTAGCCAGAAGTAAAGGAACAGAGCCATTAATGGCGGTAGGTCAGCATCCAGGGAGGTCGCGTGGCTGAAGGTTAGCGTGCGTCTAGGGTAGAGGAAACACAAAAGAACTTCACGCCCGTTGAACTCTGCTTCTGTCGAGAGTAAGAAGACGATGAATGGGAAACAAGTAGTGTGAAGTGGCTGGAAGACTCATGACAGGAGCAATGATGGAGCAGTTTGTTATTTCTGGCAGTGTATGCGGCTGGGAGGGGATGAAATAGGCGAACGAGATTGGCTCCGTTGGACGCCAAGTGGATGGAGGCCGACGGGGAAAAGATTGAGCGAAAGGGCTTGCCGACCGAGGAGACAGGACGGTTATCTCCTTGCCGGGTGAAGAAATCGTGGGCAGAATGAGAGGTTTCCTCCTTTACGTTGAAGATAGCTGACAGTCGTAGGTTTAGGGAGATGAACAGTGACGGTTTTAGGGAAAATGGTGTTGTTTAACGAGTGAGGGAAATAGAACAGTGAATTAAAAATAATACTAATAACTTAACACTAAATCAGATGTTGCTGGAAAATCGGGACATCGCACCCCGGGCTCGCGGTGTTGCACCACAAATGATCACGAAAATCTGGATTCTCTCTTAAACTCAGCAATGACTGAAAACCTGGACATCAACCCCTATTTATAACGAGAGCGGCGGTTGGGCACCCGGCGTGAACGGTTACAATTGTCTGTTACGCCCAGTGTCCTAAAAATACAAATACAACTCCAAAAATTATAAAAAAATACATATATAATGAAAAAGGACGCTCTGGACGCCCTCGCGGTCTTGGATCGCCGATCCGATCAACGAATCTCCAGCAAATCTGCAAAAGCAGGTCCCACCACGTGGTGGCCCGATCTCTTCCGATCATGAACATGCTGTCGATCCTCATCACCCTCGCTATGCGGGGATGCTTTGTGCACTGAGCTGCCCTTTTTTATTCTGTAATGAATATTAGCATAACTAGTGAGGATATTTCTTTATATTTCTGTTACCCCTGGACATTTTTTTCGGGAGATCCCAAACCTTGTGCTTGTCATTTATTTCTCTAGGTCACGGAGCAACTCATCTTTGACTAGTATTAATGCTGCCAACGCTATCACAATTTGGATTAGCAAATGTAATTTTATAATTCATTGTGGAGCATGACATAATGTTGATTTTAATTGAGACAATGTGACCTTTGCTATTTCCAAACTTTTGAAGATCTAGTTATGTTTATCAGCCACACTTGGTAAACATTGATTATTTCCAATTTTTTAAAGATGTTATGCTTTATCAGTTATCTTGGTTAACATACATCGCCTCCAATGCTGTGCAGCCCTTGTCAGTATCTTAATGCTGCAGATCTTTATAATAACTTGTTTTTTACTGGATTATTTTTCTTGATTTTTTCTACCAAAATTTACATGTTCAGAATATTTGAATGAAATATAATCTTGATCATATTGTTATTACAGCAAAACCTAAACAAACTTGAACCCGAAAATGACTCATTACCTATAACCTGCCAATATGTGAAAGTAATATCGGACTCAAGCATCTGTGGATACATGACAAAACAACTTTTAAGGCATGGAACCTTTCACTTTATTTTTTGTTTTTGTCTTTTTCTTAATTTTCAGGAACATTTCCAAGGTATATGGGAGAAATAGTTTAATATCAGAGACCAATCATTTGGCCAGGCTCCTTATCTTCATTATCTCAAGCCTGCATTCTGAGATGCTTACCATACACAATGCAAAGGATGCCCCCTTACATCATACTGATAATGGGTCAGCCAAGCTCAAATACAGCAGCTTATGTGAGATACAAATTATTGTATTATCCCTTCTGGGTGACGTTCTATCCAAAATTGGAGCTTCTATATTAGAAAGTTTATGGGATTCTGTGGTCAAGGTTGACACACTTTCTGTATTCATGTTTATTACAAATGCAATTTACTCATATTATTTTTGTTAAAAATGTAGTTTCAAAATGGAAAACTCATGTTGCTTTGCGCACTTGCATCATGGGAGGCCCTCCGCACATAACAATTGGTTTTAGGATCGATGCTTAGGTTCTAATATCCACACTCACATCACACAATTAAGAGAAGTTTATGTATTAGAGGTCAAATACACGTGAGGTAACATGTTGAGAATATAATCCTACATTTAAAAACTCATATATCTTTGTTCACTTAATATCATACCCTCTCTACACACAACAGTTGGTTTTAAACTGGATGCTTTTAGGTTCTAACATGCACTCTCACATCACTCAACTTTAAAAAAGTTTGTTTTAGAGGTCAAAGACCTTATATGTGAGGTGACCTGCTCAGAATATAGTCCCACATTCAGAAACTCATATGTCTTTGTGCTTAAAATCATACTTACCCCACATACAATAATTGGTTTTAAGTTGGATGATTGGGTTCTAACATCCACTCTTGCATCACTCAATTAAAAAAATTATGTATTAGAGGTCAAAGACCCTTCCCCGGATCCTCGCTCAGTGGGGATGCTTTGTGCACCGGCCAGCCCTCTATAGGTCAAAGACCATACACGGGATTTTATATGTTGGGAATACAGTCCGCATTCAGAAGCTCATGTATCTATCTGCACTTAATGTAGATCTTGAGCCCCTCAACCTACATCCAATTAGTTTGTTGGATACCTAAGTTCTAACAATTTTATGACCAGTAGGTGTTGAGGAAACTGATGGATTTTCTGGCATCCGAGAAATTGATAATTGTTGACAGTATCATGTCCAGGTATATGTTTATTCCTGTATTTGTAGGTGGATAGTGGTGGCTAATGCGAGTATTCTTGAACATTATTGCAACATGTTGCAGATTTTATGGTACCCTATTTCACTGTCTCCACCTGATTTTATCAAATCCAAAAGGTTCCTTATCTGCACATGTAAGCTCATAAAATTTATTAAATAATTCAGTTATCTTTAGTTTTTCTGTTTTCCTTCTAATGATTTTGTTTCTTTTTAACTGTTTTTGACCTTGTAAGATGACAGGTTTTGTCACAACATTGCAAATGTTTTTAACATATGGTCTCCCCAGTAGATCTTGTTTGGCATTCACGTCTGTTGAATCAAAAAACAAAGCAACTAATTCTGCAAACCAGAAGCCAGGAATTTTGGAATCCCCCAAAAGTGAACGAGTTCCTTATAGACCTCCTCATCTACGAAGAAGAGTAGGAACTGACACACACTTACCAAGTGCCGAAAGCTCTTCTGATTGCGTGTCTAGATTTAGTTTATTTTCATCAGATTCGGAGCTGAGTGATAATGATGTAACCCCAATTGATGGTGATCGGTACCGTAGCTCGAAATCTAGATTGGCTGCAATTTTGTGTATACAAGTAATCCTCTTTATACAATTATTTTCTACTTTCATTAACTTTGAATTGAATATTTTAATTATTTTTTCTCAGTTTCTTGGTTCAGTGATGGATTGAAAATTTAAACTGAAGGCATCTGAATTTAGATAATAACTGTTTGTCCATAAAGATTTTTATGCAATTCATCCCGCTTCTTCACGTGTATCTTGTTATAGTTTAATTTGCCATGCCTACTTTTCTAATATTTTCTTTTAATATTCTTTATTAACTATTTTTGTCTTTCTATTCTTTTTCTCTTTTTGCTCGCTGTTATTATTTCTATCATAACTTATTATCCTCTTTAGTGCTTTGTTGATACAAGCACACTCTATCAGACAAAATGACATACCTACTCAAACATCAACCTCACTACACATGAGTTCTCTTGGAGATACTGTCATCTTTATCAATTACCTTATATTCATAATTAATCATGTGTTTGTCTTTTAGTGTATTTCAGTTTATAGCGATTCTCCATGTATTAAAGGAGCCATAGTATGGAGAAATTATTCAATCTGGGTCCCAAACGCCAGATTGCGGCTGGAACCAATAGAATGCATTACACAGTGTAGTGTAGCCGGCCCGACCGTGCACTGCACTGTGCAATACATTGTGGTCCTTTCCCAGATGCTCGTTCATTGGTCCCGGACAATGATCGGGACTCGGACAGAAGTCTGGGGCCTTAGTATGAGAGAGTTATCTTGGAGTTAGTTTTCTTTGAGCTCTCTTGGAGAGTTGGCTCTTAGAGGGATCTTTCCCTCAAGAGATTGAATCAAGCTTGTGTTTATATCTCGTATTTTCTTTTCTTCTTAAGTCTATATTGCTAGCGCGTGCTCATGATTTTTGATACGCCGCAGCTTATTCGTATCAATTTCTTTGACCCGTCTCTCTCCACCCACTTCTTATTTGGCCACCGGGAACCAGCTTCCTCCTTTTCCCTTCTCCCATGACCGCTGTCTTGGACTCGCTGCTCATACGCTATTGAATTGATCAATGTGACCATGACTGACCTCCTCCTGACGTTCTTTGGGCGGAATCGACAAGACAAGGCTAGGTCGTCAGAGGAGTGCGTTGAAGTCGACGACAATCAGTGGATGCGTGGCGGCCTTTGCCTAAATAGGGCCTCGATTGTCCTCTTGTTCATCACTGGGAGGCGGAGTTGTCGTCGGTGGAGGATGCGACCAGGGTTTGCTGAGGTCGGCCAAGGAAGATGCCCCGTGGGAAGTTGACACAGTTGTTGGGGTGGGGCGGCGCCTGCACGGGGGGGGGGGGGATTATGGTCGACAGAGGGAACAAATAGGGTTCGTTTCTTTTTGATCACTCCTTTTTTCTTGTAACAATCTCTTTTTATAAGGTTTCAGCCTTCCTGTTTCGGTTATTTGTTGCCAAATAACAAATGATTTTTTGCTTTTGAAACTTTAATTCCAATTTATCATTACTTAATTTTCTCCTCCCTAATAGGATCGATAGGGTTCGTTTCTCTGTTTTCGAAACTTTCATTCCAATTTATCATTTCTAATCCCTAGGAGTTATTATGGTACTTCATAAATTTTTTCGCACCTTTCACTCTTATTGAAGTTCTTCCATTTACCTATTTATGCTGTAAATCATTTGAGCTCTTAAATGTTTATAGTTTAAAGATTCTTGTCCTTAACGTCTATTTTTCTATACTTAGTGATGCGGATCATATTTCACGGGTGGGCCGACCCTTATCGGAACCCGCCCGAGTTTACTTACACATGAGGCTAAGTTATGATCGTCAAATGGACGATCCGAGCCAATAGGCGTGTTCAGAATAATGACAACATAGTTTTATGTTTCGGACGACTGTGGTCGTCCGTAGTGAGTTCTAAGTCTATAAATAGGGGTATAGGGGCTGATTTTCAGACATCACAGATTTCAGACAGATTTCCCGGCCTTTGCGGTCTCTCCACGATTCCATGGATCCTTGGTGCAGAAGCCAAGGTAACTACCTTCCTACTACCTATAACCACCCTCCCATCCATAACTGCCCATAACTCCCTCCCACCACTCCACAACTACCAAGTAACTACCCATAACTGCTGCAGCCTCCCTCCCAAAATCACCACAACTACCTATTAACTACTTCATAACCACCCCAAATTCCAATAACTACCCATCCTCCACTATCAAATCACTGCATAACTACCTAAAACTTCCACTATCCGCCTTCCCGCTTTTTGTTTCAGCCAATAACTGCCTCTAATTTTGTAATAACTGCGGATCAAAGGCAGTTATCACCAAGTTCCTGTACTATTCAGCCAACCAACCACTTTACCAAGTATTTACGACCATTACCTTTAACCAAACGTGACAGTCAACTCCTCCCAATGCCTACTCCCTACTCTGAATTCATCTCCTGTGTCCAAAATCCCTGTTCCAGCCACTATGTCCCTTTCCCAGACCACTTTCCTGTTGTTTTCCTCATGCTTGCACACAGAAATCCAAAGATAGGAAGTCCAAGCTAATTCTTTTTATTGCTTCGGTTCTTGCTCTGAATTAACCCCGCTGAAATTACCACTTCATGTCCAGCAGTCCATCTACCCACTGAAACCCACAATTACAGCAGGCCCCTTCCTGAAAATTTGAAATCAATGTGAATTCAGTGAATTCCACTGGATTTAGCAACCAAACATCCACCCGGTCTCCTATTTCTTGTATAAGTTCTAATTGGAAGTAATATTACTCCGTGTTGAACACTTATTGGAAAACATACAATTTCGGATGTAAATTTGTATAAATTTGCCCCATATTTTATTCTACTTGAAAGGCATATTCACAGAACATAAATAGTTGAAGCTCTCTTACTTTAATTTTAATTGAATCTTGCTTGTGTTTTTAACTCCTAATCTCAATCCTGCATGTTTGTGAATTCTTCAATTAATTTCAGAATTTATTGTAATTAATTGTTGGACAATTGCATGTGCATTGCATCATATTAGGCTCTACGACACTCCAGTAATGTCATTTCACTAGAGTTCCCTTATGACACAACACTCACTATATCTGTCCTGCGTCACTTAGCCTGCCAAATTTAAATGATCATCCATCTCTTTGAATTAACATATCATTTTAAAATTAAAACCAGAAGTTTCATTTGGTATTTCAAAATTTTGAGCTTCATATACATATGCGCATCTTTATTTCTTATGACCAGATGGTTAAAAATCTGTGGTATTGAAATACACGTTCTCTTCTTATATTTTCTCATTCATGAATTTGAAATACATGTTGATGCGGAGCAGAGACGAGCACGAGCTTTGGGCCCGTTCGGGGCTGATTTGGCGACTTACCATATATGGCGTGCCCGGATCGACGATCGGACTCCGCGGTTGCGTCCGGCACATCGCCGCCAGTCAAAAATATATATTAGTTTATTTTCATGTATTTAGTGGCCGATCCCACCGGCCAATCATAGCCGTTGATGGTGAAGCCCTAATTTGTTCTCTTCTTATAAATATTGGTCTAAGTGGCTGAACCAAGGCATTGTAGATTTTGGAGACATTGAATCCCGGAATCCCGCGATCCCTCCCCGGTGCCGACGCCGTGGAACCCTAGGTGACGACTCTTAGGCCTCCAAACTCCTCCCCAAGGTAATCCCTACTACCATCGTTTCACCCGCTGCAGCCCGCCATTCCAGCCCCTGAAAAACAGCCGGCCTGCTGCCCCTTTTCCGCCGCCCAACCTGCCTCCTCCCCTCAAATCCGCCGCCTCTCCACCGCCGCTACAGGGCCGCCTCCACCTCTTGTCCCCTCCCCACTGCTGGCCGACCAGCCCTCATCTCTTACCAAATCCGGTGACCCCAAGGCCCTCTTTGCCCTAGCCGACTACCCCCACATCCCCTCCGTGGATCCACCATCCTAATAGCCCAAAAATTCTAGATCAGTCTAGATCTAGGATTATAGCCACCCGATCCGTTATTTTCACCGCACAAACTTTCCATTTTTGCCCGGATCCGACCATAAATAGCGGATCTACCCAACCCCGGCCCGGATCTACTTATTCGTGGCCGCATCCACCATTTTATTGTCCGTTCGCACCGTTCTCCACTGAGGGAAGCCACCGTCATCGTCACCTCGCCACCGGTTCCATCTCCGATCGCCGATCCACGCATCCGGCCCTCCAAATCTTCAGTGCCTCGGTTCAACCCTCTACTTTGTGAGCGTTTGTATTATTGTACTATTTGATTCACATTTCCATTTGGTAATTTATCATATCTTGCAGCGATTTCTATTCGTGGAAATTTGTTTTTATGCACTAATAACTTGCAGGAGAGGGCATTCGCCGCGCTTTGCTTTGACCCTCCGAGCGGAGGAAAGTCATTCCAATTGCCTAAATAAATAATTTCTTTTCTATTCAAATATCTGTGTGGTGCTAAAACTTACATTGTTTAAAATATTTGTCAAATACCGGTCATTGCATTACATGTAGAGTTGGATTAGCATGTCACCCTGACACGATCACCTAGCGTTGTAGGTTTTGAGCATCACTAGCCTACCCCAACATCATTTTGGTATCAGAGGGAGGTTAAGCCATTTATATATGTAGTGGTAGGTCATATAGAGTCTTTAGGTTCATCCATGACCAATTATTTTCATCGTTCCTCTCCTCACTTTGGGGATTCTGAGTCCGCCTATACCCAATCTCATAGAGCGACTTCAGAGAAATCCTTACGTTATCATGATGATTATTATCGTCTGCGGCACACCACTTCTCGAGATCGTGTCGACCCACCGACACAACCTCACTATGCCAGAGACGATCAGTATGATGATTGTCGTCGTTCATATCCTTGCACACGAGCGGATCGTGTTGATCATTCGACTCGACTCGATTACCTTAGGGATGACTATTATGAGGATCGTCACTTTGAGAGAGATCTTATGAGTCAGTTTCGTACAGTTTCCCTTCCTTTGACGGCTCATCGAGTCCCGAGTATTTCAGTTATTGGCTCGTGGATATTGAGTATTATGTTGATCATTTTGAGTTATTCGGTGAGCGTCGCGTTAAGTTTGCGAAACTTGACTTTTAGATGAGGCGGGGGCATATTGGGATAGCGTTGAGAGGACCCGCGAGCGAGACCGTTTTCGTCGCATCACTAGTTGGGTGGACATGAAGCGTACATTGTGTCAGAGGTAACTACCTTGATCATATCAGAGTCGCTTGCTCGACCAATTATTTTCCCTTCAGCAAGAATCCATGTCTGTCACTGAGTACAAGATTGCTTTGATGAGTTGGTAGTGATGAGCGATATTCGAGAGGAGTCGGCCATGACCACTTGCAGATTCCGGTCTGGGTTTCGATCTGACATCCGTACTAAGGTGGTTTATCATAGCTCGAAGTCACTCGAGCAGACGTATCAGCTTGCCCTTCATTACGAACAATCTTTAAGATCCGCCAGAGTTGGTCGGTTGGATCCTCACCTTGACCTCAACAGTACGAGTCCTTCTCATACTGAGGTCACCACGGTGCCTACCACTGTCCCACCACCCACGACGGAAGTGATACTTGATACAGATTGCTCTCACCCCAACGAGATGCTTAGCTCCGTGAGTGACCTATCTCTTGTTTCTGACCCGTCTCTTGTTACTCTGACGGAGGGTGAGCCTGAGCGACCTATTGAGTCTGCAGTGTTGTGCTCCTCACCCACACCTCCACTTTTGGCATGTCCGGGGTTGATTGACACTCATACCCTAGACTCATGTCTTGACACCGCACCCGCAGACCCATTCTTGAGCGTAGGTCTATGTCACTTTTCCCTTGGCATTACCCTGAGCCACGTTCGAGAGCTCAGAGCTTGGTGTTGATCTCGTAGTGGATATGTCACCCATGCACAGGGACACTACCCCTTTCGGTTGTACTCATCGGGAGGACCTTGACCTTAGTGACGAGCCCTATGACGAGCCCCCTGGTGAGCCTCCTGATGATCCGTCACATCTTGGTGAGGTTGAGACTCGGGTGAGCCTCTCAGGTATGACGACTCTTTCGTTATCATCTCTGGCCTTGCCGCGGAGAAGAGAACTTGAGTGTAGCATGACATATGTATTGCCTACCTTGAGTCCACTTGAGTATACTCATATTGTGAGGACTTACCTTATGACGCCTCACACTCTGGATGAATTTTGGGACACGCCACACGCTGAGCCACCGATGAGTTCTTTCTTGTCTGGGATGCTCACCATATTTTAGAGTCACTTCTAGTCGGTGTACACGATTTTCACTCAGGTGGTTGTCTCCTTCGTGATGACTTTTCCTACACACCTCTTGGGGACCCCCCAATATGCTTCGTTCCCCGAGAGACATTTGGCTCTTTACGAGCCCGTATTTGAGTATAGTTGTCTCTCATGGTCATCTGAGCAATCGTCACACATAGGATGAGTTTGTCTACACTCCACCAAAAGAACCTCCTGATAAGCCACCCCATTTTAGAGACATCTCAGACATTATTAGATTTTCCTGTAAGAAGTGTATCGTGTCTATCGTGTTGTCTTTGCATCATTTGCATCACCTGCATGAGTCTGCTGAGTATTTTACACGACATTTGCATTAGTTGCATGTGTCGGTTTGTCAACGAATAATAACAAATAATGAAAATTATAAAACCCATGCAGATAAGCGAAGGCGAGAACGAATATTTAATGAAGGCAAAAGGGTAATGGTACGAATCTGCCCCGAGAGGCTCCCTTCGGGGCCTGCCAAGAAGTTAAGCGATAGGCGAATGAGTCTGTACTATGTTATTAGTCGCATTGGGACAAATGCCTACCGACTCGATATCCCGGCTAGTATGGAAATTCACCTGGTGTTTAATGTTGAAGATCTGACTCCATACTACGAACCTCACGAGTATGTGGACCCGAGAAGTGGAGATACCCAACCACCCCCACTCCCACTGTCGTTACCTTACCACCATCATACGTCACCACCGTCTAGTGGCCACTCCAGTCCACCCACTGTTGACACCCACCCACCCGGGGACTCGTCTTCTCTGGTTTCACCACCGGCACCACCGATCGCACCGGGACCCACCTTTCGAGAGATGAGTGATGAGAGCATCACAGAGTTCAGATTCCACCAGCTTGTTCCTACTTCAGATGGGTCGCGTTGTCGCTACTGGGTATATTGGCGGGGCCGCCCCGACACAGTTGACGCTAGGATACTTGCAGCAGAGCTTGATCGATTCGCCCCAGGACTTCGACTTCAGCACGACCGTCTCCATTCACCGGAGATGACAACTTTTCAGTCAGGGTGAGTTGATGGGCGAGGACACTCTTCCGTCGACGACACTTGGACGACTCTCGGCGGATCTCTTCGAATTGTACCTGACATTCATCGAAAGAATTCCGATCCCAATTCATCGGGAGATGAATCCTTTCAAGCCCGGGAGATTGATGCAGAGCAGAGACGAGCACGAGCTTTGGGCCCGTTCGGGGCTGATTTGGCGACTTACCATATATGACGTGCCCGGATCGACGATCGGAATCCGCGGTTGCGTCCGGCACGTCGCCGCGAGTCAAAAACATATATTAGTTTATTTTCATGTATTTAGTGGCCGATCCCACCGGCCAATCATAGCCGTTGATGGTGAATCCCTAATTTGTTCTCTTCTTATAAATATTGGTCTAAGTGGCTGAACAAAGACATTGCAGATTTTGGAGACATTGAATCCCGGAATCCCGCGATCCCTCCCCGGTGACGATACTGTGGAACCCTAGGTGACGACTCCTAGGCCTCCAAACTCCTCCCCAAGGTAATCCCTACCCCCACCTTCATTTTCCACGCCTCAAACCATCGTTTCACCCGCTGCAGCCCGCCATTCCAGCTCCCAGAAAAAAATCGGCCTGCTGCCCCTTTTCCGCCGCCCAACCCGCCTCCTCCCCTCAAACCCGCCGCCTCTCCACCGCCGCTACAAGGCCGCCTCCACCTCTTGTCCCCTCCCCACTGCTGGCCGACCAGCCCTCATCTCTTACCAAATTCGGCCACCCCAAGGGCCTCTTTGCCCTAGCCGACTACCCCCACATCCCCTCCGTGGATCCACCATCCTAATAGCCCAAAAATTCTAGATCAGTCCAGATCTAGGATTATAGCCACCCGATCTGTTATTTTCATCGCACAAACTTTCCATTTTTGCCTGGATCCGACCCTAAATAGCGGATCTACCCAACCCCCGACCCGGATCTACTTATTCGTGGCCGCATCCACCATTTTATTGTCCGTTCGCACCGTTCTCCGCTGAGGGCAGCCACCGTCACCGTCACCTCGCCACCGGTTCCATCTCCGTTCACCGATCCACACATTCAGCCCTCCAAATCTTCAGTGCCTCGGTTCAGCCCTCTACTTTGTGAGCGTTTGCATTATTGTACTATTTGATTCACATTTGCATTTGATAATTTATCATATCTTGCTGCGATTTCTGTTCGTGGAAATTTATTTTTATGCACTAATAACTTGCGGGAGGGGGCAGTCGCCGCGCGCTTTGCTTTGGCCCTCCGAGCGAAGGAAAGCCATTCCAATTGCCTAAATAAATAATTGCTTTTCTATTCAAATATCTGTGTGGTGTTAAAACTTACATTGCTTAAATTATTTTTCAAATACCAGTCATTAGGGCTGTGCATAAATACCCGAAAACCGAAGAACCGATCCGAACCGAACCAAACCGGTGCCATTTGGGTCGGTTCTATCGGTTACCGGTTCGGTTCCGTTTCTTAAATTTCCAAGAACCGGGGTTACAACTCGGTTCTCGGTTCTGGTGTAGGTTCTACCCAGAACCGACCCGACCCGAACTCACCCCTTAATAAAACATTAAAATTTAAAACAATAAAACCCCAAACCATAAGGCTTTACGCGTCCCGCCGTCCCGGTGTGTTCTTTCATCAGCGCCCAGCCCGTCAGTTCTCCGACTCCCAAACGATCTCGGCAGTCGGCACTCGGCAGGACTCGACGCCGCTCCGGCCCGCCTCCAGAGCTTCTGGCGACCATTACCCATCCTTCCTCTGGCAGATTCCGCCACTCCTCTTCCGGCAGTCCCGGTTCCGACGTTTCCTGACACCGCCGAAGTCCCCACCTACATCGACGGCCGCATCTCCTCTTCGACATCTTCATTTTTGCTACGAGTTCTTTGATTAGGATTCAATTCCAGGTTAATTTTTGTGAGAGTTTTTTGATTTTTTGGCTCTACCTACAAGATTATGAAGGAAATTTTAAAGGTTTTTAGTTTTTTCCCTGAATGTTCTCACCCCAGCCCCAGGCCCCCAGGTGTAAAATAAACTCAACAAAGGGAATTATTTTCTATTTGTTGTTATCATTTACAAAGATTAGAATTAGATTCCAGGTATGTTGCTGCTATTTTGAATGTTTAGGGTCAATTTTCACGTTTATTCCAACGATCTTGAATGCTTAGGACCAGGTTTCACATTTATTTCTACGATCCAGAATGTTTAGGTTATAGTTGCATTGGAAATATAAGAGGTTTAATAAGAGTTGCTTATACTAGCAAATAATTGCTTATTAATATTGACTAATGGCTATGATGTTATTTGGATTTTGGCAATTGTCATATATTTATTTTTATTCCTTTCCTTTTTGTTGACATTATATGCTATGCTTCTAAATAATAAATTATTACAGTTGCTAATGATTTGATGAATATCTGACTATTTGTTAATATTTAGGAACCGAAACTAGAACCGGAACCGAATCGGAACCGAACCGGAACCGAGAATACGGTTCTGGTTCTTGGTGAGAAATACTCGGTTCGGTTCTAGTTCCAAATATTTAGAACCGAACCTATATGGTTCGGTTCTCGGTTCTGGGCAGAACCGAACCGAACCGAACCGACCCATGCACAACCCTACCAGTCATTGCATTACATGTAGAGTTGGATTAGCGTGTCACCCTGGCACGATCACCTAGCGTTGTAGGTTTTGTGCATCACTAGCCTACCCCTACAACACATGTTCTCCTATATTTTTTCATTCATGAATTTTCATTTAGAAATCTTGGCATGCTTGAGAGTGTAGCAATATTTGTAGTCGTGATGTTGTCCAATTGCAGCCCTCTTTTTTCCTGGTTAATATTGTAGTCATGATATTGTCCAATTGCAGCTAGTTTCCTAAGTCCTGGTTGCTGTTCTGGTTATTTGCTTCTTCTTTAATAGTTAATTTTTTTGCAAGATCGTTGTATGGATGATTATTATTGAATTGAATACTTTTGTCTTGTTGAGGATCTTTGTATTGCCGAGCCTAAGTCAATCACTTCTCTCTGGACTCTTCTTTTACCCGAGAGTGATGTCTTACAACCCAGGTTAGATTATATAACATTGTTTTTTGATTGGAATTTACTTGATCTACAACCACTCTTAAATTGAGATAATTTTTTATGCAGGAAGCATATACAAACTCTTATGTCTTGCTTGCTTTTTGATCCAATAATGAAGGTAATGAAGTATTTTACCTTATAGTACTTTTACTTCTCGTATTGTTTGGGAGCCTTTTTATTATCTCATTTTGCACATTTTCTAGAAGCTGGAGTTTTTCTTTTCCCTAAAAACTTATAGTTGCTATAAATCCGCGTTTCTTCAATTTCAACTCTTTAAGGATATTATTTTTATTTACATGTACTTGACTGTGATTGTCGCTCCAAGACCTTGATAAGAAAGGTTGAGGGTTGATGTTGTGTTGGCAATCAAATGGAAAACTTATGCTAAAACTGATAAAATTAATGTAAATTTAAATTTGCCTGTTTGTGATAAGAAGGTTGAGGGTTAGTATTGGTGCTTTTCTTGGAATTAAAGCACGAATGGGTTGCTAGGGAATTTCCCCAAAGTAGCTTGCCTCAGTTTGCCTGATTGTGACCTAAAATAGGTAAGATTTCATTAGGATGTCACTCTTAAGTGATACAACATAGTTTAACCTGATTATTGTGGAAGAAAGCAAGGTTAGATTTGTAATTATGCTTAGATTTGCTACATGGTTTAGGAATTTGAATGAAGACAAAAAAGATGCCGATTAAAAATATTAATATTACTTGTTTACCAGAAAACTAAATGAAGAGGTGAAAAATAAAATAATTATAGATTGATGTTAACAACAACAACAACATTCAAGTCTCTATCCCACTATAGTGGGGTTGGCTATATGGATCCTTTGTCGCCATTGCGCCCTATCTTTTGTCATAATCTCACTAATGCCTAAGGCTCTGTTTGGCGGGGCGTTTAGGGGGTGGGGTGCCGCGGCGTTTGAAAAAGCCCCGCCAAACAACATTTTAGAGCGAGCGACTGGAGTCGCCCCCGCTCTGTAATCGCCATTTTCTGGCGTTCCGGAGTCGTGAAAAAATATTACGACTCCGGAAACGCGCGACATGCACGATTATCCTTTTCGCGTGAACCCTAGAGGCGATTCCTCCTTCCCGATTTCCGCCGGCTGCCCTCAAGAGGCAAACGCTCAAGAGGTGATATTTTCGACTCCAGATCGCGGAAATTTCGCGATTCCGCTGCTTCGCCGACCCCGAACTCCTCCATCGCGTCCATCTCCGGCGAGGAATCTGCCAATTGCACCTCTTCACTCCGGCGAACGTTGCACTTCTCCACTCCGGCGACGTTTCTCGCCTTCTCTTGCTCCTCTAGAGTTGTTGCCGATCACTACCCAGGTGATCTTCTTCTTCCTCCATCTGCACGCGTTGCCCAGGAGATCGAGCCAAGTGCTGCCCCCTTTCCTCCTCTCGGACGACCACAACGAGGAGTATCTTCCTCAATGCCTACTACGGTTCATTCTCAGGGAAACTTCTCACCGGACAAGGTATAAATTTTTCCAAATTTTTGCCAAAATTTTGTTCCTGCAAATAGAGAATACACACTAGTATATGTGATTTTATTTTTGTGGTAGCACTGTTAAATGTGATTTTATTTTTATGGCGTGTGTGTGTGTTTGATTTGTGTTTGTGTATGTGTGTGAGATTTGTGTTTATTTGTGTATGATTGTGTTTGTGTGTGTGTATGTTTGTGTTTGTGTGTTTAGGGTGTTTGGAAATGTGTGTGTGTGTGTATATGATTGTGTTTGTGTGTGTGTGTGTGTTTAGGGTGTGTATGTATGTTTGTGTGTGTGTTTGAGTGTGATTGTGTATGTGTGTGTTTGTGTGTGTGATTGTGTAAGTGTGTGTTTGTGCGTGTGTTTGTATGTGTGTTTGTCTCTGTGACAATGTGTATGTGTGTGATTGTGTAAGTGTTTATGTGTGTGTGTTTGATTTGTGTTTGTGTATGTGTGTTTGATTTGTGTTTGTGTGTGTATGATTGTGTTTGTGTGTGTGTATGTTTGTGTTTGTGTGTTTAGGGTGTTTGGGAATGTGTGTGCGTGTTTGTGTGTGTGCGTGTTTGTGTGTGTGATTGTGTAAGTGTGTGTTTGTGTGCGTGATTGTGTAAGTGTGTGTTTGTGTGTGTGATTGTGTAAGTTTGTGCGTCTGTTTGTATGTGTGTTTCTCTTTGTGACAATGTGTATGTGTGTGTGTGTAATTGTGTAAGTGTATGTTGGTGTGTGTGATTGTGTAAGTGTATGTGTGTTTGTTTTTGTATCAATGTGTCTGTGTGTGTATGCATTAATTTTAATTTTTCTCATAGATGGGTAAATCAAAGGAAGGTGGAATTTCTGCAAATTGGGAGACATCACATGTTTGGGAATGTGTGTGTGTGTGTGTATGATTGTGTTTGTGTGCAGTTAACGATCGATGATCGAGGGATATGTTTCATCAGCATGATAGAACACGTTTATGATTTTCATGACTGAAATAATTCTTTTGAAAACAGTTGTTTTTTTCAATTTTGATAATGGGCACTTAGAATGCATTAAGTTAAATTATTCTTTTTATGTTATTGTTTATTGTGTTTAAGTTCAAAAAAATGAACTGTGCACTGCACAGCTGTTTTGCCAAACAGATTAAACAGCTTATCTGTTTGAAACAACTCTGCAAAAGCTGTTCATCCAAACAGTTTCACAGATTTTGACACCACTTTGCAAAATAACTGATTATTCCACCACTGTTTCCCACCACTGCTTTTGCAGTCGCTGCAGCTGCGCCAAACAAAGCCTAAGTACATCATGTATTTCCTCACAGTTTCATTCCAAGTCTTTATTGGTCTACCTCTCCCTTGTTTAACATGCCTAGTGACTAGACTCTCACAACACTGGTGCATCTAATGGTCTCCTTTGTACGTGTCCAAAGCATCTTAGACGAGCTTCTCGCATCTTCTCTGCAATTGGTGTTACTCCTGTCTTATCCCTGATACTTTCATTTCTAATTTTATCCAATCTCGCGTGTCCACACATCCACCTAAGCATTCTCATCTCCGCAACTCCCATTTTTTGCTCATGTACACAATTCACTGCCCAACACTCAGAACCATAGAGCATCGCGGGTCTAATTGTAGTACGGTAAAACTTGCCCTTAAGTTTTAGTGGTATTTTACGATCACATAAGATCCATGACGTGCCTCTCCACTTCAGCCAACCCACTTGGATTATGTGTCACATCTTTATCAATACCTCCGAATTTTTGAATTGTCGATCTAAGATATTTAAAACACTCACTACGGGACATATCGTGATCACCCAACTTAATAACGAAGTCATCTTTCCTTCTTGTACTGCTAAATTTAAGCTCCATATACTCCGTCTTGGAATGGAAATAGGTTTAGAACCCAAATTTCTTCATCTCCCAATTTACCTACTGAGCCACCCCATATGGCTATGAAGGTAACATATAAGAACAAAAATCAAATACCCCACATAATACAATAATCAAATATGTGACACAAATACTAACACAAAATGCCATTATGAACTAATGGGGTCATATGTGACACAAACACCAGCACAAAATGCCATTAAGCATGATTCATGGGGTTCAAGGACTAACTCCTCGACCAACTCATTAGTGTTTAAGCCTTCTCGTAGATTCTTAAATCTATTAGATTCCATGCACTCCATTCCTTCTTTTATAAAAGCTAATACACTGACTGAAGGCTTTCAAATTTGATCTCTTGGAATTATATTGAAAGTTGAAATAAAAATGAACTATTACGTATTTTGTTAGGGTTTCTACTTTCTATTAAATAGATACCAGTACAAGATAAAGAGAGGGAAGTTACAATGCATAGATGCACAAACACATTATAAGTTATAACTATCAAACACTTATACTCTCCTCTAGACAACGTCAGATTCAAAATCTTAATGCCCAAAGATACATAAACACCCACGCTACTCCAACATAATGTTAATCTATTATCCATTGCTATCTAAAAGGGAATTGTGAAGGTTATTGTAGCTTTCATTTTGACCACGTGAGTTACATTTTGCTACAATACTTTCAGTGTTTTATTATATTAATGTTTTCTATTAATACCTATAATATTATATTTGATATATGATTTTGCCCTTAAGCTGCTTGAAGCTCCAGTTGCTTGTCCTTAACCTGCTTGATGGTTGTTCGCTGCCTGCACTACAATTGATATATAGATATCCACTCGTTGGTAGACAATATCCATATGTATCTTGATATATTTTTATATATAAAAATTTATATTTACATATATTTCAGTGCATATACATTTATACACATGTATACATATTAAAACAATTATGTGCGAAGTTTCCCGTCTCTCTTTTGTGACAATACCTCGGAAACTACTACTCCTTTCCCTGCTCTACTCATCACTTCTTAAGCATGTCTAGGATTAGATTAGTACCATGGAAGGCAAAATGTAAGAACAACGAGCACCATCCAACATGAAACCAGGATCTACATGGTCTTTATCTAGAAGTCCAGAAGGCTAAGTCATAGCAATTGCTGACCATTCATAACTCAAGCTACCTAACAAGAAATGTGCCGGACTTCTACTTTGAAACTGATGTACCCGATGAGGGGGATGGGAAGGATGCAGTATTTATGGGGAAATGTACCTTGGATAATGAACAACTCCTAACAAGCTTCTAAAGGAAAGGATGTCCAAGAATGAACTGAATCTTGCATCAGAATTGGAATAGAAGTTACTGAGCTTATGCAATAGTTTAAACCTTAAATATCAGAGATGCCTTTTCATTACAAGTGGAGTTTTGTTAGAAACTTGACATTTAAGTGAACTTTAGGTGAGTGTAATTTTGGGATGAGTGACTTCTTGGGAAGCACTCGTAGACCACCACATGTCTTATTTCAGGTATCGAGGCCTCAATGGTCCACCCACACCGATATCCCTTTCTCTGGAAGAATGAGATCGAACACCAATGCAGTGCTATCCTACAACAGGGGATCATCCACCGTAGCATCTGTCCTTTTTCGCCTCCGATCTTCTTGGTGCACAAGAAGAATGATATTTGGCGTTTCTGCATGTACTACGGTGAGG
The DNA here is from genome assembly GCA_039583875.1 of Platanthera guangdongensis. Taxonomy (NCBI): domain Eukaryota; kingdom Viridiplantae; phylum Streptophyta; class Magnoliopsida; order Asparagales; family Orchidaceae; genus Platanthera; species Platanthera guangdongensis. Next base: position 19,907,329 of record CM077162.1, read on the forward strand.
TGAACGCTAAGAAGGTTAAGGACAAGTTACCTATACTAATGGTGGAGGAACTCCTGGATGAGTTGCACAAGACTATTATTTTAACGAAAATGAATTCGCAACATAAATAAAAATACCAGCGCCAAATGAAAACAAAAAGAACAGCTTGAAACTGCAGTTATATCGACTAGTTCGCGTGCTGATATAACGGGAACCGGCCGACATATCGGCCATTTTTTCAAAATGTTTTAAGCTCAGAATAAAACGGTAACATGTCGTTTTAGTTGCCAAACCTATATATCGTCTGATATCTACAACACTGCTCCTATGACGATTTGCGCTTGTATTTTTGATGATATCTTGTGTACAACAATACATAGGAAGATCACCTCGAGCACCTTCACAGAGTCTTCTAATGGGCTTGTCAACATTACTTGTTCCTTAAAGCTACGAAATGTTCATTTGTGCAGACAAAGTTGTCTACTTAGGACATGCAGTGCATAGTCATTGGGTCTCAACGGACCCAGAGAAGATCGAGGTTGTAACCGCCTGACCATTACCTCAGTTACAGCGTGACCTTCGCCAGTTTCTTGGCCTTACTAGTTTCTTCGTCTGCTTCATCACAATTACAATACTATGATTGAACATCAATAAACTTCTTGGATTCAATTTTCGTGTCGTGTATAGGGCGGAAGCCTTGAATCGTGCGACAGATGCCTTGTCCCGTAGGGTTCACTCAGAGGACGCGTCCCTTTTATTTATTTCCTGACCCGTGGTTGAGCTGCTCTCTTCTTTTTTTTTCAAGAGATCCATACATCCCCATATTGTCGAAATCACATCATAATATAGGCGAAGGATGCCTTCTTCCGTGCGGGCTTATAGACACCATCCTGGAAAGCACCCGTGACAGAGGACACCAGGGGCTCCAAAAGATCCTCCAACTCATCAGAGCGCAGTTCTTTTAGCGCGAGCTTCAGAAGCGGTTTTAGGATTTCATCACCGAATGTTCTGCTAGCGGAATAAGACCGAGCATCTCCTCCCGATAGGTTTCTTACCACCGACCCAAATCCGGGCCGACATGTCTATGAATTTTGTGGAGGGTTACACACCTCCAAGGGGAAAGCCATTCTCATGGCGATCATCGACAGATTATCTATGGGGGCAAATTTCATTCCCCTGGATCGCGCCCTTACGACAGAAGGAGTTGCTCGTGTTTTCTTCGAGCAGTTGTTCTACTTACATGACCTTCCTTAGAGCATCAAGTCAGCCAGGATAAGGTGTTCACCGGTAGGTTCTGAAAGGAGCTCTTCACTCTTAGTGGCACCGAGCTGACATTCCCCACAACATATCACCCATAGTCGGATGGGCAGACCGAGGTGATCAATCGAATTGTGAAGATGTACCTACACTGCATCACGGGGGATCGCCCCAAGGATTGGGCTTGCTCGCTCCCATGTGCGGAGTATTTTTCTAACACATCTTATCATTTCTCCTTGTAGACGACACCATTGCGGCTTATGTATGATATGGATCCTCCCCGGCTGTCGTCATATAGTGGCAACACCGCTCTCATGAACTCCGTTGATCACGATCTCATTAACCTTGACCTGTTTTTGAAGGCCGCTCGAGTGTGCCTCCTCCAGGCCCAACCCCGTATGGAGATTGCGTACAACCATGACTTATGTTGTACGGGGACGGGGACAAGTTACCAAATATGATACGTTATGGGTACCTGAAATGTGATTTTCAAAAAACCTAAGACACAAGATGCATTTTTGAAAATTGTAATTATTTAAATATAAGTACAAGTTAGTATTAAGACATAGGTGGTTCACACCTTTTTTTCATCATTATATCTATCGTATCATATGTTAAATAATGACAAAGTTTGCGTTACAAAAATATATCATGTCCTAAATTGGAGTCATGAATAAAAATATATAATCAATTGAATCTCACCAGTTGTGATTTAACACTTTTTCTTTCACATGTCTTTCTCCATGTTATCATCACAAAACACAATTTTTGTGCATTTTCGTGCATCAAGAATATTCGGTAGTATCTGAAAGTATCAACGAGTAAATTTTTTTAAATATTAAATTAGAAGAAAATGTTGTCAAAATTTTCAAAAATGAATTTTCTAGAGTTTCCGAGAGTTTCTCAACTCCAAAACGTTTCAAAAATGATACATAAGGCTGTTGTAAGTATCCGTGCTACATAAACTGTGGGCACCACACACTCTCATTTGTTGTACTCAATGTTCTAAATATCGGATGCCAAATACATATTAGATTGAGTTTTTAAATATCGGATGTCGGAGACATGTCAGAGATATTTTTAAATATTGGATTTCCATGTCTTATAATTAAATTTTTTTTATGTATTCTAATTATAATTATATGTTATAAAAATAAAAAAATAAAATACAAATATATAAAAGATGAGCCATTTATATTACAAAATAAAATCAAATAGTATATAAGATAAAGTTTTATTAACAAGTACAAAATGATATATTGTAAAATATATTTGATAATATACAATAATTTTATTTTGATAACAATAAGTTTATTGCAAATAAAAAAGATTTAAAAGTTAAAAATCCTTTTGATTATAAGTCTTTTCAAATCTATAAATTTATATTAAATACATGCAAACAATCAATTAATAAATGCATTAAATGTTATATTTTTTGTAATATGAAATTAAAAAATTATGAAACAATTATATAAAATTTATTGTTAGAATAAAACGTTAAAAAAATCAAAACAATAAGTCCAATCGATTTACATACATAATATAATATGTATATGCGATTTAAAGATATGATGCTAATCTGCTAATCTAACATAAAATAAAATAACGAATGATATATTTAAAAGTCGTGCCAGTTGATATATCAGAAAAAATCAGACATGTTGATATATATATTTTACAAAAGGACAATCTATATTTTTTAGGAAAACATATTGTTTTACCCCTAAAAATGACATGTCGGGAGGCATGTCAGACATGCTGGAGGACATTTAAAACAATGATCGTACTTGATTGAGTATGGTTGAAACTCAGATCTTGCCGCCAGACGATGGCAGCCAACGATCCATACAACAAATTTGCCCAAATACTACTGACCATTCCGGGTGACCCAGAGAATCGGGGAGGTGGCATACCAACTGCAGTTCCCACTTGAAGCTAGGATTCACAATGTTTTCCATGTTTCTTAGATGATGCTATTCGTGGGGAACCCCCGTTAGAGACATTGGTCGACTTACCACCCCTTCTTGACGACATACTAGATTCCAACGGGGGCGGAGATGTTATGTGCCAAAATTGGGTTCAACGACGAGTCGACGACACACAAATGATGTAGACTCGAATGGGGTTAAAAAAATTAAATATATTTTAAAGCAAAATATTATATTTGTTATAAGATAAATTAGGGTTTTCAAAAATGGTTTTATTTTTTTATAAAATAATGGACTTTAATTTTGACAAAAGGTCGAGTGGGCCAAATTGCGTTTTGTGCGCGTAATTACGCTCCTCATAATGAGTTTTAATAAAAATCGTTGAACGTTGTTAGAACAGATGTCTCGAGCTCTTTCCGGATTGAATCTTGGCGAGGATTGTACAACCACAAGCAAACCACAGTAATAACTTATGAAATAGCGACAATAAGAATAGATCGAACGTTGGAGGTAAGCTTAACAATATTTAATGTAGTCGCATAAAATTAATTTTATATTTCGAAACAGCGAAAGAGCGAGTGTTACCCAGGCGAGGAGTGACTCCCAAATCCGTCGATGAAAACTTTAGCGTGCTGTCTACCTAGAAATTTGTGGACGGCGGACTGGATCGACCTTCAACTGGGCTGAACGGGGGAGATCAGTCGCCGAAGTAGGATGCTGTCGCCGTCGGCGACCTAACAGGAAGAGGGCTGGATGCCAATGACTCAAGATGAGGGCTGAGATCGGGACTCCGTCCAACACGCGCAGGCGCGAGTTGTTCAGAACCAGTCGCCAATTGGCGGTGTAGTGTCGCCGTCAACGTTAATCTGCGTCGGGGGCTTCAGCAGGGGCACGCCTAGGCTGAGGGGAGCAATCGAAGGAGGCAAATCGGAGGGGGAGGCCACCAACTTGATGTTGCCGACGCTGGATGCTGGCGTCGGCGCTGGCCTGAGGTGGACGATGAAGGAGAAGTGCAGGGCCGACTGTCAGAGGAAATACAAAAAGGGTTTCGTTTTCCTCTAAATCTCAGCTGCTTTTTTAATTGTAACAGTGCTGCTTTATAAACCGTGACCAATAAACATTTCCTTTTCTTCTTCTTTCTAATAATATTTTCTTTCCAAACTTAAAATGATATTTTTCAAAACATAAAACTTTAGAATTTTCCCCATGATATTTTCCCTAATTATTAGTCCGTGAACAGAGGCGGGATTCTACCAAAAAATGGTTTCCAAAACATTTTGAATTGACTTTTTTGGGATTAGTTCTATGCACCACTAAATATATTAAGCTTGCCTCTTACGTCCTAACTACTCAACTTATCAGACCTTTTTATTAAGTGTCTCACGGGCTGGTCACACCAATGAGCCGAGACTAAAACGAGTGCATGAAAAGGGAAATGCATGAAATAAATAATTGCAAAGAAACAGTTGAAGATAAATAACTGCATGAAATAAAAATAAATGGCGCGTGATGGAGTCACGCGTCCTCAGATGCGGCGAGGGCTGCATCAATTCCCCCGGGGTTTGCAAAGCTCGACCCCGACGAGAACTCGCAAAGACCGGTGCTGTAGAGATTAGACGTCGTTGCTGGTGCTACATCAGTGGGACTGTTTGGAATTTGGAATGAACCAATCCTCCTGTAATAAACAAACACCAAATCTTTTTTTGAAAAGTACAACTCATGGCGATAACGAACGACCGTGAATTTGTAATGTTCAAAGGTTGTTTGCAAATTATTAGTAATAATTTTACGCAACTCTTTTAAATAATTAGTATAAGCTTGCACATCAATGAAGTATGTCCGCGGAAATGGAGGGAGTGGCGGTCACGAAGATAGTATGACAAAAGCAAACAAAAAATCTCTAAAGGAGATTTATGATGCTCGTTGATGTACAAGATCCCATTGCTTTACATTCGCCCCAGTGAGACGCTTAAGATGGTCCCTCATACTTCTTTCAACGACCTTAATCTGCTCATCAGTTAGAGTGTGACAAGCGCTACTATCCTCGAGTTTGGTTCTCAGTCGACCACCTGATATGTTCCGCAAATATGATAGAAAATATTAATGTACCAATCTAACTCCATAAAGATATCTTTAATCAAATGATGGTGAAGTGAGATAAGCATGCAACCTCTAAATATGAAATCGACAGGGTGTTATGTGCGGATTGCGTGTTCTTTGGATATGGTTTCAAAAGGCTGAGAAATAATAGGTGACACGTCAGGATTTGTCAAATGTGGGGTGAACGACACATCTGAGCCACATATTACTTCATGGGGTGGGAGTTCAGGCGGGAGAGCGGTAAGCAGAACTGTAGTGGAGACAACGAAAAGTGAACTAGGAGTCGTGGAGGTCCTCTCGCGTGCCTTTGGAATAAGACAATTCTTCTAGGGTAAAAGAACAATCTTGTGCTCGTGAATGACACGTCGATCGTACTGCCAAGATCTCCCTAGTAGGATGTGACAGACATCCATAACAACGACATGACATAATACTCTATCCGAGTACGTGCTCATTATAGAAAACTCTACTAGACAATAATGAGTGACTGACATAGTCAAATGACTATTGACTTTGGATAAGCTGTAGGGTTGTTCTAACGGCTGCATCTCAAGTTCTAATATGTCGACCATGTGCTGAGAAACGAAATTCTCCATGCTACCACTATCGATGATGATGGAACAAAACTGTCCCTGAATGCGTGCAATAGTGCGAAAAATATTGTGCCTCCGATGGTCATCCTCAACAGACTCAATAGGGGTGATCAGACTATAACGCAGAGCACAGACTAAATGTTCGGCGTGCTCACCTTCCACTTCTACGACATTCTCTGACTCTGTGTTCTGGATCAGGCTCAAGGTAAGACTCATTAATGTAGACTCCATACTCAGGCTCACCGTCAGTGGAATCAATAATAGTGACGAAGTGGCGTCGCGGACAATCAGATGATTTGTGCCTGAGCTCCATACACTTGAAGCATCAGAATACTCCAGTGTTGGGCTTAGCCCCAATAGTCTCCTTTCTCTTTGAGATAATGGTGGGTGGGGTTGAGTCTCGGTTGTGATGGGTGGGTGAGGGGACTCCGCGATCCTAGCAGTAGTGGTTGTGGTGACACTCGATGTAGATTTATCTGTAGATCTGACTCAGGATGTGTGCTTCTTTAGGGACTCTACTCTATGAGCTCTACTAGAGACTTCACCTAAATCGTGATAGTCATGCAACTCTAGCTGATCCCGTATGGAATATCGCAACCCATTAAGATAACGGGATACCGTCATGTCATCATCCTCACGAAGATCTAGCCTCGACTGTAGGACAAGGAACTCATCAGTGTATTCGTCTACCGTGGACTTCTCCTGTCGTAGATTATGGAATTTACGATATAGGATTTGTAGATAATCATGAGGAACGTATCACTTCCTAAGTTGAGCCTTGAATTCATTCCAGGTTGTGATGGGAGGCAACCCTAAGTTGAATCTGGCGTACTCTAATTGTCCTCACCAGACTAAGGTAAATCCTTTTAGCCTAAGGACGACGTACTCTACTTGCCTAGCTGGAGGCAATTGCTTCCAAACTAAGTAACGCTCCATCCTATCACACAAATTTAGGCAACCCTCAGGCTCTATCCGTCCCTTAAAATCGCCGACATGTAATTTTTTTGCTACATCCCAACGAGGCGACTCTCTTATATTGTGGACTACAGGCTCGACTGATCGTGGATGTTCTAATCCCAAATTCCTATGATGTGGATAATGCTCGATCTGGGCTGGTGGATTTAGGCCTAAGTGTTGGTTGGCCTCTAAAGCGTTGACGCTCACACGTAATCCAGTGATCACTTGACCTACGCTCCTCTGGTTCTCGTTGATGCTAGTGGTTAATGCTTCAATTGATTTAGTTAAATTTTGAATTTGTGTACTCAGTGCAGTGACGTTATCCTCGATTTTTCTGACGCGTTTTTCCATTTAAAAAAATTGTTTTAAATTTTTTTTTTTACATAAAATAAAGAGATTTTTTAAATTATTTTTTTGAAAACAAATTATAAATATTTTAAAATAGATTGTTTTTTTAAAAAATGAAATTCGGATCGCGTGATTCGCAATAGGAGCGAATCACAGTTCCTCTGATACCATACTGATGTAGACTCGAATGGAGTTTAAAAAATTAAATATATATTTTAAGCAAAATATTATATTTGTTATAAGATAAATTAGGGTTTTAAAAATGGTTTGATTTTTTTCTAAAAATGGACTTTAATTTTGAAAGAAGTCTGAGCGGGCCAAATTGAGTTTTGTGCGCGTAATTGCACTCCTCGTAGTGAATTTTAATAAAAATCGTTGAATGTTGTTAGAACGGATGTCTCGAGCGCTTTCCAGATTGAATCTTGGCGAGGATTGTACAATCACAAGCAAAACACAATAATAACTTATGAAATAACGACAATAAGAATAGATCGAACGTTCGAGGCAAGCTTATCAATATTTAATGGAGTCACATAAAATTAATTTGATATTTCAAAACAGTGAAGGAGTGAGTGTTACCCAAGCGAGGAGTGACTCTCCCAAATCCGTTGATGAAAACTTCAGCGTGCTGTCTACTTAGAAATTTGCGGACGACGGATTGGATCGGCCTTCAACAGGGCTGAACTGGGGAGATCAGTCGCCAGAGCAGGATGCTGTCGCCGTCGGCGACCTGACAGGAAGAGGGCTGGATGCCGACAACTCGAGATGAGGGCAGAGATCGGGACTCCGTCCTACATGCGTAGGCACGGGTTGTTCAGAATCAGCCACCAATTGACGGTGAAGTGTCGCCGTCGACGTCAATCAACGTTGCTTTGGCAGGGACACACCTGGGCTGAGGGTAGCAATCGAAGGAGGCAAACCGGAGGGGGAGGCCACCAACTGATGTTGCCGACACTGGATGCTGGCGTCAGTGCTGGCCTGAGATGGATGATGAAGGAGAAGTGTAGGGCCGACTGTCGGAGGAAATACGAAAAGGTTTCGTTTTCCTCTAAATCTCCGACTGCTTTTTTAATTGGAATAATGCTGCTTTATAACCCGTGATCAATAAACATTTCCTTTTCTTCTTCTTTCTAATAACATTTTCTTTCCAAACTTAAAATGATATTTTTCCAAACATAAAACATTAGATTTTTCCCAATGATATTTTCCCTAATTATTAGTCCGTGAATAGAGCCGAGCTTCTACCAAAAATGGTTTCCGAAACATTTTGAATTGACTTTTCTTGGGATTAGTTTTATGCGCCGCTAAATATATTAAGCTTGCCCCTTACGTCCTAATTACTCAAATTACCAGACCTTTTTATTAAGGGTCTCACGGTCCGGTCACACCGATGAGCCTAGATTAAAACGAGTGCATGGAAAGGGAAATACATGAAATAAATAACTGCAAAGAAACGGTTGAAGATAAATAAATGTATGAAATAAAAAATGGCCTGTGATGGAGTTACGCGTCCTCGGATGCAGCCCAAGCGAGGGCTGCATCACAAAACCGCTCAAGGATTGAGTGAGTCGTGCTATCTTTAATTTTCACATTTCTTTATTTTATGTATATTAACTCACTTGTATTCAAGCCTTAGTGAGAGACATTTTGGACAATGGATGTTAGTGGTTTCCTTCTATATATGCGGTGGGGCATGACAATTTAAATCTTACTCTCTCTCTATTGGAATCACGTAGGGCTTCTCGCCCACTGCTTCCTTCACTTGACACAACACTATGCCGCACGAATCCCGCTTGATGTCGCACCATCCTCTCCCGCCGATAGCCACCATACCTCAGTGGAAAGGAGGAGATAAAATAATAATATTGGTTGCCCTAAGCCGGGCCAAGGTACATATATATATATATATATATATACGAGCATCTTCGCACGGGCTACGCCCGTGCTCGATGCTCTCGGGCGGCCTTCGGCCGCATCCAGGCGGGCTTCGCCCGCCTTCGCATGAGCTTTGTCCGTGCTCGATGCGTCGTTACGGGCTGCGCCCACAACATATACATATGAGTGCTCAAAATGACCGTACAAAAATTTAAATCACGATTACTTTTTTTATTTTGTTAAAAACATACATTTTTACAAACAAAACTTAATATATCTCTCTCCATCTATATAATATACCCACCTATATAATATATAATATATATGTTATATATAATAAACCCACCAGGCACCGCCCCCGCTCAAACTCCATCTCTCTCTATTATATAATATATAATAGTCATCTCTCTATTATATAATATATAATATATATTATATATCCCCTCTCAGCAGCCATTTCTCTCTCTCCCCTCTCTCTCCCTCTCTCTCCCTTTCTCTCTCTAGCTTTAGGAGCCCTATCATTTTTATTTTTTAAATGATAAAAGGATCTAACGGCTGATGAATTATCAATCCATGATCAGACGTCTATTTGAATTTTGAACTCATGAGTTTATATTTCTTTTATAGTGGTAATATATATATATATATATATATATATATATATATATATATATATATATATATATATATATATATATATATACAACACCCACGTGACATATCACGTGAAATAAGAAGCAGAAAAAAAATAAAAACTTGAAATAAAACGCGCGCAACACGTATATTCAACTCTCCCCCTCAAGTTGAGAATATATATCGATCATTCCCAACTTGATTGTATTGTTCATGAAGTTGTCACTGCTCAATCCCTTGGTGAAGACGTCGGCTAGTTGGTCATGTGAATTCACGAAAGGAGTACATATATTTCTCTTGTCTGGGTGATTTTGATGAAGGATCTATCAACTTCAACATGCTTTGTCCTATCATGTTGAACCGGATTGTGAGCAATATTGCTGACGGCTTTGTTGTCGCAGTAGATAATAACTGGTCTGTTCATCCGAAGACCTATATCTTGGAGAATTGTCTTTAACCACAACCCCTCACATAATCACACTCCCCATGCTCTATCCCTATTGATGCAGTGGCAGGTCGACTCAAAGGGGATCTCCAAATGCAGTCCTATATGCGGTGATATGAAATAAAAGTGCACAAGTGGTCCGCTAAAAATTGCAAACAAGTAATTAATTATTATGAATTAACAGCAGGTGCACATACAGTTGCAAACAATTAATTAACGGAGGGGAAAGTATTAATTTCGCAAACGAAAGAGGCTCAATTACTTTAAAGCAAGCGCAGAAGAAACCCAACAAATCACACGATAAATAATACTAATAGCATTAAAAGAAAGAACATCCACTTCACAATATAGGTGCCAAAATACCCAACAGTAAAAGATAAGAACTTTATACCACTGGTTGCATACGTAGGCGGCGGCGATGGCGGTTGTTGACCAACATGCAAAGTTGCGGCGATGTTGGGGGGGGGGCGGCTGATCTGAAGTGGGGCCACGATAGGAGGGTGGGCTGGACAGGGCAACGAGCTTGGCGAAGGTAACTTCTTGGTAGAATTGGACGGGTGAATAGTAAAATTAATGGGAGAACAATAGAAGGAAATTAAAACAAAAGAACCCTGGCTGCCCGACAGGAAGTGGATGGGCGGTGGTGTATTGCTGGGCACGGGGTGGAATGCGGAGGAGGGATGTACGGGCTGGGGTATTAAGGTGGCTCAGCGACGGGAAGCAAAAGGGGCGGTGGTGTGCTGTTTGAAACTAGGGAGAGGGAGTTGTCCGGGTCGGGCTGGTGTTGTAGTGGCTGGCCGGGAAGAGGGAAATTGCCGGCGTGGGTTGCGGGCTTGGACAAGGATGAAGTAGACGGCTAGGGTTGCGGGCTTGGACGGGGATGAGGACGGGGTTACCGACGGGGTTGAAGGCGCACTGGGTGAGGGAGGCGTGGACGATGACCTTGCCTGGCGTTGTACCAGATATCGCGTCTTCTCCGGCGTCGCACCAGAGAGCACAAGACCAAACGGTTTCAACTCTGCAAAACCCTCGATAACTCCTCTCCAAACCACTAGAAATAAATAGCCCGATATCAGAACCGCCGCCTATTATGCGAATCGCTGTCTGTACAGAAACTAAAATAAAACCACCCCGATTGGATGGCTATGATTGTTTAAGCCGACCGGGGGTGAAATACATCTCAGAATAAAAAGCATAAAATACGAAAATGACTAGAAACGATCATCCGGATGCGACCACGGGCTCCGATCGCCCGTCCGGGCAGCGGATCACCGCATCCTGCGGGAATATACGCGCGTCGGTCGCGGCGCGCCGTCAACTCCCCCCAGCTTAAAGGCACTCAACTCCGATGAGTGCAAGTGGCGGTACTCGATAAGCAGCCGAGGGGCGATCCTCTGAAGCTCCTCCGAAGAAATCCAAGTAGCATCATGCAAGGGCCGACCGCTCCAGCGGACAAGATAGCGTAGGGTATCTTGCCTACTCGCGGTGTAGAATTCGTGACCTACGATCTGAAACACGTCGTCTGTAGATGCAGGTGGGACCAATGTATCTCCGTCTGGCACATGTGTATCTCCGTCTGGCAATGATGTGTCTCCGTCTGGCAATGATGTCGGTGGAACCGTTGGTGGTGCAACTCGGTCTGCATGTCGCGACCCGCTGGTGGTAACAAAGAGGGACTGGTGGAGGCAATAAAAGGATAAGCCTCATGTGATGGGGCTGTGATAGATGAAGGCTCGGGTAGAGGTGTGGTGAGGGGATCCACGTACAGATGCTCCTCTTAGTAAGGAGTCAAATCCTCTACGTTGAATACTCGGCTAATGCCCATACCCCGAGGGATGTCTATTTCATATGCGTTTGTACCAATTCGCCGCACAACTGTATAAGGGCCCATTCTACGTGCACTTAATTTTTTTGCTGGTCCCTGTGGGACCCTCTCAGAGCGAATGCGAATTAATACCTGTTCTCCTGCCTCAAATATTTGTTCCCGCCTGTGCTGGTCTGCTTGATCTTTATAATAATCATTACTAGCTGCAATCTTCTTACGGACCAATTCGTGTAGTGCATGTATATGCTGAATGAAAGACTCGGCTGACTCACTAGGTTTGGGCTCTAAGGGAATATCAATCAAATCAACTGGTTTCTTGGGCTCGTATCCTAATATGATATGAAATGGACTCAAGTCCGTGGTCTTGTTGACCAAGCTATTGTATGCAAATTCGGCTATCAGAAGGACAAAATCCCAGGTTGCTGGACTATCTCCAACTAGGCAACGAAGAAGGGTGGCAAGGCTACGGTTAACCACTTCAGTTTGTCCGTCCGTCTGCGGGTGGTAGGCGGAGGAAAAATTCAGGGTTGTAACCGTCTTTTTCCACACAAGTCTTCCAAAAATAACTCATGAATCGCACGTCACGATCAGAAACTATGGAGGCGGGGAGACCATGGTACTTAAAGACTTCTTTAAAGAATAACACTGCCACGTGGGAGGTGTCAACGGTCTTTCGGCTCGGGTAAAGCCCCGTGGGCTGCCGAGTCCCCTTTGCCGTCTGGCAAACCCTACAATGCCTCACTATTGTGGTGACATCTTTCTTCAGGCCGGGTCAAAAGAAACGGTCCTCAACTATCGCAATCGTCTTGTCTCTTCCAAAGTGCCCCGCAGCTCCGCCTGCGTGTAACTCTCAGATAAGGAAATCTCGGAGGGATGACTGAGAAATGTAGATGCGAGAACCCATAAATAAATACCCATTAAATATCGAATAACCCACCCGAAGATCGGGGGAGTCCATTGAAAGCGCGAAATAAATATCCCCAAAATCAGGGCACTCTGGGTAAGCGTGAACTAGCTGCTCAAACCCCACTACTCGGGTGCTCATAGTGTGGAGGATGCTAATTCGGCAACTCAATGCGTCTGTCGGTTTGTTCTCAACACCTGCACGGTGCTTAAGAACATAGTGGAACTTCTGCATATACTCCACCCACTTTGGCGTGATGGTGACCCAATCTCTTTTGGGAATCAAGATATCTCAGGGTCTGATGGTCAGAATATAAAATGAATTCTTTGTGCAAAAGATATTGTCGCCAATATCGCAGTGCCTGCACAATGACATAGAACTCCCGATCATAGTTTGAGTATTTCTGTCGGGCTTCGTTCAACTTTTCACTAAAATAGGCTACTGGGTGGCCTTCTTGACTAAGGACTGCGCCGATACCAACTCCCGACGCATCACAAGCAACCTCAAAGGGTTTGGAGAAGTTTGGTAATTGTAAAACGAGAGCAGTAGATAGTTTCTCCTTGATCTCCTCAAAAGCTCGAATGATAGCCTTTGTCCAAACGAAGTCTCCCTTACGAAGACAGCTTGTAATGGCGGCCATGATCGAACAGAAGGCTCAGACAAACCTCCTATAAAAGATAGCAAGTCCATGAAAGCTACGGACCTCATGAATGTTCGTAGGGATCGGCCATTCTCGAATCACCCTAATCTTGTCAGGATCGACAGAAATACCAGATTCTGATACAACATAACCCAAGAAATGAACGGACGTGGATAGGAACGAGCACTTCTTCAAGTTGATGTATAGATGCTCCTTTCGGAGGAGGTTGAACATCAGACAAATGTGATGTAAATGCTCGGTGCGACTCTGGCTGTATATCAGGATATCATCGAAATATACGACCAAGAATTTGCCCATATAGGGTCGCAGAATCTGAGTCATCACCCTCATGAATGTGCTGGGTGTGTTCGATAACCCGAACGACATCACCATCCACTCGTACAGGCCGTCCTTCGTCTTGAAGGCCGTCTTCCACTCATCCCCCCTCTCTAACTCTAATCTGGTGGTACCCACTGCCAAAGTCGATCTTCGAAAAGATCTGGGCACCAGTCATCGAATCCAGGAGGTCTTCGAGGCGGGGAATCAAAAAACGATACTTCACCGTGTTCTTATTTATGACACAGCTATCAATGCACATGCGCCAACTACCGTCCTTCTTCGGAGTCAGAAGGGTTGACACGACACACGACTTAGACTCTCTCGTATAAACCCTTTTCGCAAAAGCTCATCAACTTGCCGCTTTAGTTTGACATGCTCAGTTGGATTAAACAATAGTGTGACAGATTGGGTAAAGATGCCCCAGGAATCAAGTCAATCGCATGTTGGATGTCCCTCCGTGGGGGAAGCTCATCGGGGATCTCCTCGGGCATAATGTTTGTAAAGTCATCCATCAACTGCCGAACATTCAGATCAGTAATCTCGGCCTCGCTAGGGGTCTCGGCCGCCAACGTGGCTGCTACAATAAACATGATCCCATTCTCTAGGTTCTCTCTCAAGAAATCACCTCTTCTTAAGATATGCAGGGGTCTTGATGATCCCGCACTAACTGATGAGTCAACCTTGCCCTTGGGAGGGTCCCTGGGCTGGGTCGTGGGTGAGAGTAATCTTTTGACCCTTGTCGAAACATACACACGTGTTGGAGCGACCATAACACGTGGCTTCACGATCGTAAAGCCAGGGTCTCCCTAGAAGGACATGAGCAACATCCATAGGGATGACGTCGCACCAAACCCGGTCCTGTATAGACGCTAATCGGATCGGCACTAGACACCGCTGTGTAACTTGAATGATGGACTTGTCCACCCAAAGGACACGGATGAGGATGAGGCTCAACAGTAAGCTGCATCCTCTCCAACCCTTTCTTAGCAATAATATTTACTTTGATCAAACCTTTGCCGCTGTAGTAAGATTGGAAGCCATCAGACTCATCCTTGCATATGCTGCATTCAAAGGATTTAAAGTCTAACCAGATGGATAGTGGTGCGACGCCAATCCTCTTCAGCACGTGGGATGTGGAGGATGCGACGGAGGACTCCTACCTCTAGCGATCTCTCAGCATCGCTCTCCCAACCATCCTCAACAACAATAGTAACCTCCTCAGTGGCGTCGCCCTCAGCGTCAACGCTGGGCTCGCCAGAATCCTCAATTAGCAAGTTCCTGGTAGGGCATTGGGCTGCGAAATGCCCTCTATCGGAACAACGATAACATTGGACGCCCCCAGGTTTGGGGCCTCCTGGAACAATAGCTTTCCATGTCGCATCTGTGGGAGGGCAAAGGGTGGCAGAAGTCGTGGCAGGGACGAGCTTCCTAAATGTGGAAGCATCGGGTCTAGTGGAGGCCTGTCTCGGGCCGGCTGAGCGCAAATACTGCTCGTATTCGAGGGCAAGCTGAAAGACCTGCTCAACCGACTTCATCCTCTGGGGGATTAGTTCCCTTCGAATGTCTGACCTAAGGCCCGCACGAAAACGCGAGGCAGTGACAACGGGCTCCTCCATAATGTCGCTACGAACTACAAGTTCGTCAAATCGAGACATGTTATCAGCAACAGAAAGAGTACCTTTATGTAGCGCGTGCAACTGATCTAACAGCTGATCTCGATAGGAGGCAGGAAGATACTTATCCTGTAAGCGCTGGTTCATCTCATCCCATCGGGTAATGAGGTAATAGCCATCACGCTTCAAGGATCTCTCCAGACTCGACCAATAAATCTTTGCTTGACCAATTAGTTTCATCTTCGCGAACCGTACTCGCCTCTCGTCACTCATCTCGAACCAGTCAAAGTAGTGGTCCATGTCCATGAGCCAATCACTGAATGCATTCGGGTCCAGGTGACCATCGAAGGTGGGAGTATCAATACGGATCCATCGGGTGATGTCATCCTCCTCTGGAGTCATTCCTCGATGGGGGTCTCAGAAGTCACCGCATTCGTCATCGTCGTCATAGTCATATCAGGGTCTATCTCTACGACGAGGTGGTGGAGGACGTGGTTCATCCATCGGACGATCTCGTCGAAATTCGTAACCACAATGATAATTCGCTCTTGCTGGAGGATGGGGATCTTGGCGAGGGCCGTCTCTACAACGCCTCCCGGCAGGGGGTGTGGCATCTCGATGGTCCTCGAGAGGTTCCTCATTAGGTATAGGGTTCACTCGATCTCTTGGTGTCTCTAGCTGGTCTACTCTCATGCCAACCCTTGCGATATCACCTCTAAGTGTGTCGAATTGGACGTCCATTTGATTAAATCGATCGAGGACAGGCTTTGGAATTCCGCGGGCATCATGTCCGTCTGAGAGCTAACGGTCCTATCATCGGGGTGATTTTGACTTGACATGGACTGACGATAATCCCTACCACTACGAAGCATGCACTGACCCTAACCTAGGGCTCTGATACCAATTTGATGAAGTGGCAGGTCGACTCAAAGAGGATCTCCAAATCCAGGCCTATATGCGGTGATATGAAATAAAAATGTACAAGTGGTCTGCTAAAAATTGCAAACAAGTAATTAATTACTATGAATTAACAACAAGTGCACATGCAGTTGCAAACAATTAATTAACGGAGGGCAAAGTATTAATTTCGCAAACGAAAGAGACACAATTGCTTTCAAGCAAGCGCAAAAGAAACCCAACAAATCATACGACAAATAATACTAATATCATTAAAAGAAAGAACATCCACTACACAATATAGGTGCCATATAACATCCGTAATCTGACACGAAAATTTAATTTATCTGCAGGGCCCGATTGCGATCGTAGTTGATTGAGAAATTAATTCGTCAAGGTATGACGCTATACTTTTTGGGTGCGCGTTTTAATAAAAAAAATAGTCGTTACTATTATGATGTTTCGATCGTGTGTTAGCATGATGACGTGAAAATAGAAGTATATATATATATATATATATATATATATATATATATATATATATATATATATATATATATATGCATATTCTAAGAAATGATGATAGGGCAAGGTTGTAATTAGGTTGCATATGGGATGCCAGTCCAACTTTTCCCCCCTCTCACCCGTCGGTTACCAGAGCCGACTAAAGCCCCGACCTATTTTAAGCATCAAAGAGGAAAAATCCCGTAACTCTATATTACGAAACTGTCGCTCTTCCCCCTCCCGACTTCAACATTTCCGCAAGACGTGCGCTCCGCCTCCCGCAACCCTAGTGACGCTTTCCTCGCTCCTATACTCAGCGCCGACCCTCCCTCCTTCCTCTACGGGCGCCGACGTGTTCCCTCCTCCCTTCCTGTGCCGTAGGAGAGCCAGATTCATCCCTATCCGGTGGAAGTCAAGGGTGCAGAGGCAATGTTTTGGTCCCGGTGAGTTTAGTTCCTCACTTGTCTTCATTTCTTGGTGGAAACCCTTCTAATTGGAAGTCGATTCTAATTATCTTCTCTTTCCTTCTTGCCCTAATTAGGGATCAGAGTACTAGATCTACCGCAATCTGGAGTTGATCGCATAGTTGAAGCTTAATCGATCTCACATAGAGATATTACACCATTTAGGTTCTTCATATTATAACCCTAGCCATTTTGAATTTCTTTACCGATAACCGTAAAGGAAAAAATGTGTAATTTAGAGTTGTCATGGATTGCAGATTTTTGGTGGCCTCGGGGCAAAGTTCTGGAAGTTCTCAGTAGTCAGATTTTCTTCGAAAAAGCAATGTCGCCGCGCTGAGTGTACGAGCGCCGCATCACCACTGTAAGGAAGTCTAATCCCTGTTAGTTAGACGTATCAAGAAAATTATTTTATATACTCATGTGTAAGTTTCGTACAAATATCATAACCATGCATAAAAATGTGTAGCGGTAGGAAAACAGTCACAGAATTAGTGGAGGATAACACCCTTTTCCAGGCCCGAATAGTCAAATCATGTATACTAACGTTAGTACGAAACCTTTACACGTGTACGTAAGTTTGGAAATTTGTCTAATTAAGGGCGTGAACGACCCTTCTAGCCGACCACGAGAAAATCAAGGGTCGCTCAGTAGTAGACCAAAAAAGATGTCCCAAGCAGAGTAGCGTTAGACCCAAAAGGGTCAGTAAGCACGCATAAGTCTTCTCGTGCTTGGTAGAGGCGCACTACCTTTCTCACAAGACATATGATATCCTATGAGCAGTAGTCTTGAGAGTTGACTCCTCTTTGAGACAGTTAGTAGATTCGAGACCGTGTCCGCGCGACACTAGGACAATTGAGTTCGTAAGATGGTCTCGGGTCGTCAGTTTTTGAGATGCGCGTTAGGAGCTACTCTGCCTAGAGCCTTTCAAGTAGAAGTGCAAATTAGAAGCCACCTAAAACTCAAGTATAGACCTGACGTGAGACAGTACACTAGGTAGTGAACGCCGGAACTTGGGTAAATATAATGAAAGTACATGAACCTAGAATGAGTATGTTGTGTTGACCAGGAAACTTTGTAAAGACATGTATAACATCTAGCATAAAGGTTTTTAATGAACAAAACTATTTTCTAAAGACATGCATTCATCATTTAAGCAAATGTTTTAGTGTCACTAGGAGTATTTATTTTTCCTTACTCTGACCCCTTGTGGGCAATGTTTTTACAGGTGACACATGGTGGGAAACTACGCATAGGATGAGCGTCCTTGTGGTGTCAGTTTGTAGTTGGTTCCCTATTCAGTTTTCTTTTCTTTCAGCATACACTTGTAGTCTGGGATACTGTATCTTGTTAATGTTTTGAATATCATGTATCAGACTTATTATGTTACTTCAGATTTTCAGTTTTTTCATCTCATTTTATGTTTAGTGGCTCTGTGAATCCAGTTTATAAAAGTATGTGGTTACGCTTAGTTTTCTTTCATAGCTTCCGTTGTAAGTTTAAATTCTCAGTATTTTTTCTTTATTCCTGCTGTGTACTAGTTTTAATACTGTTTCCTAGTTCTCTTTATATCGCTGACCCGGCCGAGCGATTGATTATTGTAAAACTGGGAAGGGGTGTTACATGCCAAAATACCCAACAGTAATAGATAAGAACTTTATACCACGGGTTGTATACGTAGGTGGCGGCGGCGGCGGTTGTTGACGAGCATCCAGAGTTGCAGCGATGTGGGGGGGGGGGGGTGGCAGGGGCTGATCTGAAGTGGGTCCACGACAGGAGGGTGGACTGGACAGGGCAACGAGCTTGGCGAAGGTAACTTCTTGGTAGAATTGAACAGGTGAATAGTAAAATTAATGGGTGAACAGTAAAAGGAAATTAAAACAAAAGAATTCCTGGCTGTCCTACAGGAAGAGGAGGGGCGGTGGTGTATTGCTTGGCACTAGGAGGAATGCGGAGGTGGGATGTACGGGCCGGGGTATTAGGGTGGCTCGGCGTCGGTAAGCGAAAGGGGCCGTGGTGTGCTGTCGGAAACTGGGGAGAGGGAGTTGGCCGCGTCGGGCTGGTGTTGTAGTGGCTGGCCCAGAAGAGGGAAATTGCCGGCGTGGGTTGCCTGCTTGGACAGGGAGGAAGGGGCTGGCGTATACTGCGGGCTTGGACAGGGATGAAGTAGACGGCTAGGGTTGCGGGCTTGGACGAGGATGAGGAAGGGGTTGCTGACGGGGTTGAAGGCGCACTGGGGGAGGGAGGCATGGACGATGATCTTGCCTTTGGCGTCGCACCAGGTATCGCGTCTTCTCCGGTGTCGCACCAGATATCACAGGACCGAACGGTTTCGACTCTGCAAAACCCTCGATAACTCCTCTCCAAATTACCGGAAATAAATAGCCCAATATCAGAACCGCCGCCTATTATGCGAACCGCTGTCTGCACAGTGAAACTAAAATAAAACCACCCTGATTGGATGACTATGATTGTTTGGGCCGATCAAGGGTTAAATACATCTCAGAATAAAAAAAATATAAAATACAAAAAAGACTAGAAACGATCATCCGGACGCGACCACAGGCTCCGATCGCCCTTCCGGGCAGCGGATCACCGCCTCCTGCGGGAATATTCGCGCGTCGGTCGGGGCGCGCCGTCACCTATATTCTGCTTCAGTACTTGAGCGAGCTACAACATTCTGTTTCTTGCTCTTCCATGAAACAAGGTTGCGCCTACAATTACAAATGAGCAATACCCGGTAGTTGACTTTATATCGTCTTGATTACCGGCCCAATCAACATATGTATACACTTCAATCTCCAAATGTTGCCTTGTAGAAAGCAGAATACCATGACCCAGAGACTTCTTGAGGTATCTCAATACCCGATACGCTGCCTGCTGATGAAGAATTGTGGGAGAGTGCATGAATCTACTCAGGACACTCACCGAGTACGTAATGTTAGGACGAGTATGAGATACATATATGAGTTTCCCAACCAATCGTTTGTACCCAGATGCATCCACTTTCTCTCCACTAGTATCAACATCAATCTTGTGATTTGCCTCAATAGGTGTATCCACGAGGGCACACCCAAGCATCCCAGTTTCCTCCAGAAGATCAAGAGTATACTTTCTTTGTGAGATGAAGATCCCCCGACGAGACCTCACTACTTCAATTCCCAAGAAGTATTTCAGCTTCACAAGATCCTTGACTTCAAATTCTTTGTCCAACTGATCTTTCAAATGTCCAATCTCCTCTAGATCATCTCCAATAATGATGATGTCATCCACGTAGACAATTAGAATTGATACTTGAGCTCCTCTCCTCTTGATGAATAGAGTATGATCAGCTCCGTCCTTGAGCATAGATTAGTCGAAGCATGATCTTTTTAAACCGACCAAACCACGCCCTAGGAGACTGCTTCAGGCCATATAGGGATTTCTGTTTCCATTAGACCCTTCTTTGGTAAAGCCTGGAGGGATAGTCATGTAGACTTCTTCCAAATCACCATGCAAGAATGCATTTTTTACATCAAGTTGTTGTAACACCCACACATGACGAGCAACACAAGAGAGGATCACCCGAATGAAATTCATCTTTGCAACAAGGACAAAAGTTTTTTGGTAGTCAATTCCTTGGGTCTGGGTATACCCTTGAGCGACCAGACGAGCTTTATACCGCTCCACCACCTCATCTTGGTTTTGTTTAACAGAGAAGATCTAACGTGATCCAACCGTTCGCTTCCCAGGAGGAAGACGAACAAGACGCCAAGTCTCATTTTTTTCCAAGGAACACATCTCTTCTTCCATAGACTGTTTTCACTCAGGTATCTGAACAACCTCCTGCCAGGTCTTAAGAAGCACAATAGAGGAAAAAGATGAGATAAAAGTTGTGTGACCCTGAGAGAGATGAGTGTAAGAGATGTAGTTAGCAATGCGGTGTTTGGTGACACCAGTTTTACCTTTAAGACGAGTAAGGGGAACATGGAGATCATCATCAGAATCTAGAGCGGAGACAGGCACCGGTATCGGTGGAATGTCCACAGTCTATCCTTGCTCAACAGTTTGAGATCTGCGAGAGTATATACATAATATAGGAGGAATGGAGGTGGTAGGACCAGACACAATACTCGGAACAGGAGTAGAGGGAATATGATGAGAGGAAACAATCAAAAGAGGAGTCGAGGAAATATGTGGAGAGGCAACGATCGAAAGAAGAGGGTCGATTGTCCCGTCACTGTTACTACTCATCTCCCTCTAATGCGGACTAAAGTACGACTCCCCTCACAAAAGGTAACATCAACAATGCTATAATAGCGACGAGTAGGGGGTGATAGTACCTATACCCTTTGGTGGTAGGAGAGTATGCCAACGAAAACACATCAGAGAGAGCGAGAATCCAACTTATCGTGATGCGGGGGTGTGAACATGAGCAAAGCAGACTGAGCCAAAGATGCAAGGAGCGATGTTAGAGGTGTGGACTATATTGTTCTTGGCTAAACAGGATAGAGACGTATCGTAGGAGATGCTGCGAGACGAAAGACGATTAATGAGATGAGCGACGGTAAGAACCACATCCACCCAATAGGATTTTGGAAGATTCATTGCAATTAACAAACACCGAGCAACCTCCAGTAAGTGTCTATTTTTCCGTTCGACGACACCATTTTGAGTGGAAGTGTGGACACATGTAGTTTGGTGGATAATGTCATGTTCGGTAAGGTAGGAACCAAACGCTCCCCGATCATCATATTCCCCCCATTATCACTACAGAGCACACGAATGGTGCCGTTGAATTGATTCACAACCATGCGATGAAAGGACTGAAAGCAAGAAAACAAATCACTCTTCTGTTTTAATAAATAAAGCCAAGTAGTACGAGAATTACAATCAATAAATGCAACGAATCATTTATAGCCAGATAAAAATAACACAGATGATGGACCCCAAACATCAGAGTGTATAACATCAAAAGAACATGAACTAGGAAAAGAAACATGACCGATACTCTGACGAACATGTTTTGAGCATTCACATGTGTCACAAGAAAACAATTTAATTAAACTATTGAAAACAGGAAACTGTTTTGTAAGATAGAGGGCAGAAGGATGGAGAAGGCGTAGATGCTAACAATGGATGCCATGAAGAGTCGGAGTGCTGGTGGTGGAAAGAGCACTGTGAGAAGATGACTGGTTCAGGAAGTACAACCCACCAACATTCCTACCACTGCCAAGCATCCGCTTCGTATCCAGATCCTGAAACACACAAACATCAGGAAAAAAAGTTACAGAGCAATTTAAAAAAGCAGTTAAGTGACTTATGACGAGAAGATTTTGAGGAAACGAGGGGACATGTAAAACCGAAGAGAGAGAGAGAGAGAGAGAGAGAGAGATCAGGAGAACACGCAACTGTGCCTTTGCCCGCAATAAAAGAAAGGGAACCATTAGCTTCAATGAACTTATCATGCCCAGAGAGAGGAGTATAGGAGGTAAAACCTGAGTCAGAGCCAGTCATGTTATCCGTCGCACCTAAGTCGATGATCCACTTGGTAGGAGAAGAAGTCACAACATGAGCACTGGAGATACTTGACGTAGCAAACACAACAGTGGAAACAGAGGATGAAGAGTCAGTATGGGAATGCAACATACGACGAAAGGACTCTAACTTCGTAGCAAAGAGGCCCCCAGAGTTGTCCTCATACACCTCAGTGGAATGTGCAAAATACTGAATACGGGCACTAGCCTGACGACCACCACCACGGTGACCACCTCTCCCTCGAGCACCAGAACCCCAGCCAGAGGGAGTAAGGTGAGGATGAAGACGAAAACAGACGTCCTTAGTGTGTTCTTCCTTCCCACAGTGGCTGCATAGAGGTTGAGGACCTCGAGTAATTGAGCCAGAGCAGAGTGGTCAGTAGAGGAACCAAGTGTGCAGCGACGATTCTCATCACCAAGGAGCATACTGAAGGCTTCTCGAACAGAGGGAAGTGGCTCACAGTGGAGAACATGCAAACGAACAACATTAAATTCCATATTGAGTCCCATAAGAAAGACATGAACCCGAAAGCTATCTTTATCCTTCTGAAGAGCCTGTGCATCGACAGTGCAAGAAGCGGTAAATGTGTTGAAGTAATCCAGTTCCTGATACAGGCGTTCGAACTAAGAGTAGTAGACAGAAACGGTCATGGTGTCCTGCTTTAACTCCAAAAAACGTTGAGTGAGCTCATAAATATGCATCGAACTGCCTGCCTGAGAGTAGGTGTCACGGGCTCTTGTCCAAATGTCATAAGCCGAATACAGAAGCATGTAGCTGCAGTGCACCTTAGGGGACATAGAATGAAGTAACCATGAGACCACCAAGGAATTGTTCGCATCCTATTTTCTCCACGAGGGATCGGCACATGGTGGCTCTACAGTGGTACCACCAATATGCCGATATAGCTGGTGACTTCGAATAGTATGTTGCGCTGCACTGGACTATTCCAGATAATTTGTGTCATCAAAGGCAACGATAGTGATATTCAAAGAACCAGATTCGCCGTGGCTGTGAGGAGGATCTACAGAGGAACCGTGGAAGACACCGGTCTAAGGAGACGATGACAAGCTCACACTCGGTACAACTTCCAATGATCATAACAATCTTTTGGGCCGACATGCGGAGCTCCAGTATGGAAAAAGAATAGTTTTTACCTCGGCAGTAATGCTATCATGATTCCATAGGAGCATTAAAGAGTAAGAGGGCACAACAACGAAATATGCCTGATCGGTCCTACAAAATCCTTCACTGTTTTGGCAGAAGCTGCCAATGTCTCGATAACAAAGAATTGGCTTTATCTAGGCTTAAATAGGACTTTATCTTATTAACAAGGGCCTTGACCCTCCTCACAGGAAAGGAACTCGTAGTTGCTTCAACTTCTTCTTGCCTTAAAAGAGAGGATAAGTATCCTGCACATGTTCATATTTATTTGAGAAAGGAAAAAAGCTTTATAAGCTTCCAAATCCATTTATGGAGTAAAACTGCAGCCATGAAATTTATCCATGACTGACTATGAAAGATGGAGACATCCTAATCAAAGCTGGGGATCTTCTCAAGCTTTCCCTTGATTGCTCAATCTAAGCAAGTCATCTTTAGGGTGACAACTAGAGCATAGCTAGGAATCAGATTGACCGGCCATTGTGCCTTTGAAGAACCATAAAATAGAATCGATCTTTTCAACCCTTGTGGGAGGACAGAAGTTTAAAATCTTTATAAAGCTATCCTTGTGTGACCAAAAGTAACCAAATTTTCACCTAACTTGGAAGTAAAAGGAGGAAAATAGTACCGATTATGGGATGACATTTTCCTCAAAATGAAATTTTCTAAGGGCTTTATCATTTTCCTCAAAGAATTGAGGGAATCTTCTCTGAGATGCAAAGTTTATAACTTTTTATTTTGATTAGGCTGTGACTCCATTCGAGGTTTGCCCGCTTAATAGTCATTGTGCCTAAGCTGGACCTATAAAGTTCCTCCTTCATCGAACACATCTCTAAAGCTTCATTTGATAGAGCGGCTGCAGTTGTAAAAGGAGCTGTTGTAAATGCAGGTTTGTAAATAGAGCTGTTGGAAACTGGTTGCTGGAAATAAAGATCCGTTTGAATAGTCTATGTTTGCAGAGCGGTTCAAAACAGAGAACTGTTTGGCAAACCTGCGTTTGACAAAACTGCTCCGCCGCCACAAACCTGCCCGGAGCCCACCAGCTACCACTGTATATGTATCTATACAGATATATAATTATATATAATTAATTATATATATTATATTGTATTAATTATATATATATATATTACAGTCATACAGATATATACATAATAAAAATAATTTTTTATTAAATTTTCCTAATGTGAAAAGTATTTTATTAAAACCTCCCTCTGGCTGCCGCTCCTCCGGGATGGAGGAATCTCCGGCTACCGCTCCTCCTGGATGGAGGAATCTCCTCCGGCACCGCCACCGCTCCTCCCCAAGCGCCTTCCACTGCCCCTCTACCCGTGCCTCCCACCGCCCCTCCGTCGGCGCCTCCCACCGCTCCACCTCCTCAGCCGGTCTGACTCCACCTCCGGCAATAACAACACCACCTACTTATCCTCCGCCTCTGGCAGCTCTAACACCACCATTGAAATCATCTCCTCCGCTGGCAACCCCAGTTCAATATTCACGGTTAATGGATTCTCCGTCGGTGGCGCCGGGGCTGTTCGAGGAAAACTACAGGGCACAACGGAATTGCCTCCTCCAAACACGATAAACCGGAGGTCTCCCGCAAGGTTTCGTCCCGCAATTTTTTGAGCCGGGAGAAATGCCGAGCGGTTCGAAATCTAGGCGAAAAAACAAATGGGTTTAACACCCACAATTACGTTTTGATAAAACGCAACGCGCCTAAACGGATAAACAAATGAGCCCTAAGTCTCTAAAATTTGGTACTTAATTTTATCATAAAATTGTGTACTTGTCTTTTCTACTATGTATTCATCTTGGAGAGGCCTTATTTATTGGAAAGCTTTTGGAGGACTGAACTAATTTCTCCTTGAAGGTTCCCCACACGGGCGGTATGTAGAAAGAATAATGCTCAATCGCTGCTCAAGTGACAGTTTGGTACTATCGTCATCGCACACTACATGGAGGGAGCCCGTACACCATTACTAGTACTTTAATGTGGTCATATTGGTGACAAAAGCCACCTTGCCCGAGGAGATCGACAACCCACTCACGTTAATTTCTGGAGGTGGTGATAATTTATTTTTTTCGTTTGAACGATCAGGGTCCACAAATGTGTCTGCTTTATTTTTCGGTCATTGTATTGATATTTGTCACAACCGATATGAACATACATTATGAGCCGTCCATACTGGTTGCCATAATTTACTTTTCACTATTTATACGCTTGCATGTTGGAGGCGAGGGCATCGAAGCTCTGGTTCAGATTTTCCATGGTCGTCGGTCCTCACAGTGTTGGCTTTGTGAACTCCTCGTGGTGACAATTTCGAGGGGTACCCCCAGCCGATCCCCAGTTCCCCTTCTTCCAGATGCCCAAGATGTATCCCCCATCCTCCCTTGATCTGAGTCACTGTTCATTCACCTCCCCTGCCTGCATCCCCGTCCCATTCACTAGCAACAACACCCACTCTCGTTGAACCCGAACCGTAGTTCTTCTCCTCCCTGTTTCCCCGTCCCCATCCTACCACTGCAACCAACCTTCCCTACATCTCAAACTGCCACCCACTCCTCTTCCTCCCCCCCTCCTTCGATCGGGCTCTAGGACTCAACCGCCCTCTCGCCCTGACCCCGAACCGACACCCCTTTCATTATTTCGCCGCCACAGCCCCGTCCGAACCCCCTCCAAACCCCAATCCTTATCACCACTGCCTACCATCCCGACCCATCAACCACTGCCTATCATCCCGACCCATCAACCACTACCTATCATCCCGACCCATCAACCATTACCACCCACCTCTTTCTTTGACAATTGTGGCTCACCTGAAGTCCTATCCCGAATCCACAACTCCGCATTGCACTTTAAAATTATTTCTGCTTTTATCGTGGGCGCCCCAAAGTTTGTTCTCTTAAATTGAAGTTTTTTTTCCTTTTTGTGTTATTTTGCTAGCTTTAATTGTTCTATTATTCATTTGCAAAGTTTAATTCAGACTCTGCATAATTTAGAAGTGATTATATTCTCCCCGACATCACAATTACGATTACATTTGTTTAGAGTCCAACCGTCACAACCTGCATCACTTGGTTTGGGTCTTCACTAGACTCTTGAGTCAAGCTTTCTTAATGTTTCCTTTTCACTCCGCTCGTCTCCTTTTGCAAGTGATCCATCTTGTCACTAACAACATTTACATTACACATGAGGAACCCACCTCATATACAACCTCGTGAACCTCAATTTGGTCAATCCGTAGAACGTTTGTCGCTTTGTTGGATGGTGGCCGAAGGTGTAGATGACAGATGAGGAAGATACTATGGAGCCAGAACCGTGACTGCCAAGCGTGGTATGCTCGAGAGAGAGCTACTAAAGTCTATTAGAAAGGGACATGTAGAATAAATAAATTCTCGCACTAAACCTAATCGTCTTTAAATAAAATTACATAGTGGCATAGGAGTAATAAGTCCCGACACTTGGACTTGTTTATGAAATACTAAAATGCATAATATGTACTCACATAATAACTGACTCAAGGACTTGATAATTAACAGATGCAACGTGGGTTATCACGAACACAAATTAAAATGA
Source organism: Platanthera guangdongensis (assembly GCA_039583875.1). NCBI lineage: Eukaryota > Viridiplantae > Streptophyta > Magnoliopsida > Asparagales > Orchidaceae > Platanthera > Platanthera guangdongensis. Next base: position 19,934,879 of record CM077162.1, read on the forward strand.
TGTATTAAAATGAATAACGGTTCATGTGGGACCATGACATTCCACCCATCCGTCAAATTGAGCTTGTCCTCAAGCTCGAATGAGGCTCAAACATTGTGGTCATTCGGTTATTTAATTTCGTGCTATAACGACTCCTTGCAGTGTGCTGCTGAAGTAATGGATACATCGGGAGGGAAGCTCTTGTCACGCCCTTGTATGTTATAAATGATGATGATGTTGTCGGGGGGGGGGGGGGGGTCTTACGTAGAGGCTGAATCAGTGTATTGGCATGGGCACGTCAGACGAGTGCCCACAGAATAGCGACTACAAACAGTTGGAGTTTTGGTGCTAGTAGGGTGTGATTGCCAGGAGTATTATGTGGAGGCGGGGAAGGGTACCTGGTGGTGGTGGACGATTGAGGAAGACGAAGGAGCCTGCAAAATGGGACGATGATGGAGAGTAGCGGTGCTGGCTGTCTAACAATCGCCCAGAGGAATGATTTGAGAGTCATTGGCGTGGAGCTCAATGTTGGCGAAATTTATGGTTGGAGTGGAGGATGTTGGATATTGCCTGTCGAGACTGATAAAGGTGTCTCTAGCGTGGTTGCTTATGTAGTGGTACAATTTTATATTGCGTAATGTGCGACGGGATGGAAGCACTTGTTTTAGAGTCTAACACTTGCATTACAACCGCCATTTTGGCCTATTAAATGCTGCAATGTGTTACCACATTGAGTCAATGGACTTGTACATGATCTTGGGTATGTTGCGTAGAGATTGGAGGACGAGGGTGCGTATCAACTTGGCAAGTAGGCCAATGGTTGGGGATGCAAGGAAGCCAACATCGTTTGTTGTTCACGCCCCAAGGAGGGGGTGCGACCTCTCGAGCCATCAAGAATGACTGATTTCTTCTCGTTGTTTGGAGGGGGGACTAGTTGATTTATTTGAATTAAACAAATCAATTAATTAATGGATGTGGTATGCTCGAGAGAGAGCTACTAAAGTCTATTAGAAAGGGACATGTAGAATAAATAAATTCTCGCACTGAACCTAATCGTCTTTAAATAAAATTACATAGTGACATAGGAGTAATAAGTCCCGACACTTGGACTTGTTTATGAAATACTAAAATGCATAATATGTACTCACATAATAACTGACTCAAGGACTTGATAATTAACAGATGCAACGTGGGTTATCACGAACATAAATTAAAATAATTTATTAAAATGAATAACGGTTCTTGTGGGACCATGACATTCCACCCATCCGTCAAATTGAGCTTGTCCTCAAGCTCGAATGAGGCTCAAACGGTGTGGTCATCCGGTTATTTAATTTCGTGCTATAACGACTCCTTGCAGTGTGCTGCTGAAGTAATGGATACATCGGGAGGGAAGCTCTTGTTACGCCCTTGTATGTTATAAATGATGATGATGTTGTCGGGGGGGGGGGGGGGTGTCTTGAGTAGAGGCTGAATCAGTGTATTGGCATGGGCACGTCAGACGAGTGCCCACAGAATAGCGACTACAGACAGTTGGAGTGGTGGTGCTAGTAGGGTGTGATTGCCAGGAGTATTATGTGGAGGCGGGGAAGGGTACCTGGTGGTGGTGGACGATTGAGGAAGACGAAGGAGCCTGCAAAATGGGACGATGATGGAGAGTAGCGGTGCTGGCTGTCTAACAATCGCCCAGAGGAATGATTTGAGAGTCATTGGTGTGGAGCTCAATGTTGGCAAAATTTATGGTTGAAGTGGAGGATGTTGGATAGAGCCTGTCGATACTGATAAAGGTGTCTCTAGCGTGGTTGCTTATGTAGTGGTACAATTTTATATTGCGTAATGTGCGACGGGATGGAAGCACTTGTTTTAGAGGCTAACACTTGCATTACAACCGCCATTTTGGCCTATTGAGTGCTGCAATGTGTTGCCACATTGAGTCAATGGGCTTGTACATGATCTTGGGTATGTTGCGTAGAGATTGGAGGACGAGGGTGCGTATCAACTTGGCAAGTAGGGCAATGGTTGGGGATGCAAGGAAGCCAACATCGTTTGTTGTTCACGCCCCAAGGAGGGGGTGCGACCTCTCGAGCCATCAAGAATGACTGATTTCTTCTCGTTGTTTGGAGGGGGGACTAGCTGATTTATTTGAATTAAACAATTCAATTAATTAATGGATGTGGTATTCTCAAAAATACACGGGGGGGGGGGGGGGGGGGTGGGGCTCGGGGGGGGGGGGGGGGGGGGGCTCGAGGTAGAAGGGAAATACAACCTGTGGTTTTTGAAAGGGATAAGTGCTCTCTCGAAAAAAAGAGGCGTTTTTGCTCTAATCCGGATGGTGGACGCTAGGATCCGATAGTCCGTAGATTTGCTTATGCTGTAGGATGCGCTTGATCGTTTGGAGGACGGGAATGCAGTGAGGGTCACATGTGTTCATAAGACGCTGGGTAGAATGGCGGCGGTTGGGGGCCGCCTGCTGATTATATGACCATTGGAGAGGACGATGCGCACACATGGGCTTAAAGCATATGTCATCTTTCTGAACAACAGGTAATTGAATTTCATTGAGGAGTTTGGAACTCAATTACAACAAAAACAATGGGCCTTCTTGTATGGCTCTTTTGACCCGAAGAACGTTGGTCGCTTCATCGTAGGGGGGTTGGTGGTGGAGATATGACAGGACAAAATTATGGTGCCTTAATCACAACTATCTGAGCGGAGTGTGCTCGAGAGAAAGAGAGAGAGAGAAATAACTTTCAAAATATCTTAGAAGGGGTTGTGGAAAATATATTTATTCGTGCATACTTCTTCCATGACCCTAGTGATCTTTAAATAAATTTACAGTGTCATATGCGTAATAAGTCTCGACACTTGGGGTTTATTTATAAATACTAAAATGCATAACATAAGCTCATATAATAATTGACTCAAGACATGATAATTAGAAGATACGTCATACGCCAAAACAAACATAAATTTAAACATACATAAATTTAAATGAATAACTGATGTATGGGACCTAGCAGTCAAGTACTTGGTTATAATGGTAGTTGCACGCTATCAAAAACTGAATTATATGATTGAACATAAACGAGGGGTACAATTGTCATGACAAGCTCAACCTGAACTCTTGAGGGATTGTTCCCCGTAAGAGCCTCTCTCACCTAAAAGATGCAAAATAAGAGACATTACCGTTGGACGGTCCAACATGAACAAAAAAAAAGCATGCCAAGTTTAGTCCCACACTACCTACTCAGACGGTCCACTCGTGCTTATAATAGGACCCTCCTTTCCTATCTTTGACCCAAGTTTTGGAATGGAAAATGGGTGCGGTGGTTTACCATGGTATCAGAGCAAGGTTCACACTAAGGGGGCGTGTTGGACGGTCTAGCATGAACCAAAAAACGACATGCCAAGGTTTGTCCCACACTGCCTACCCAGACGGTCCACTCGTGCTTATAATAGACCCCGTCTTTCCTATGTTTGACCTAAGTTTTGGAATGAAAAATGGGTGCGGTGGTTTAACAATTACCACTCCCTTATATTGTGGAGTGAAGCATACAAATTATGATAATTCCCTTTAGGGCTACGTAAGCAGCGGGAGACACAACATGTGTTTAGGAGGTTGCATCTGTATCAACACCCGCCTCCAGAAAAACAACGTTATCCTCAAGGTCGAGGTCTGTAGTGATCATACACGAGCGTCAAAGGATTCAAGTGTCCGAAGTGAGGATCACGTCTTCAGATCCAACCAGAATTCACAAGTCTTTGAAAGCGCGGACTTGGGAGAGCAAGTACGTGTGTTGGCAGCAAAAACACATCCCCTTGCAACGAAGCTCAAGGTGCCGCTTGTGAGAAAAACAGTGGGGTTGTCGGGGTGACTCCGGGCCTAGCAACAGGGGCCCATGCGGTAGCAGGTGCTCCAAGTGGGAAAGTAGCAGTAGAGATTTCAATGGTAACGGCGACAGGTGCATCGGCTGGTGGGGTGGGCAGTACAAGGAAGATGGCTGAGCTGTGTAGAGTTCCTCGTTGAGGCAACAAGCTTGCTCCATGATGCGGGAAAGAGTTGTCGGATTATGGACCCGAGGGTGCACCTGAAGGTGGGATTGTAGACCCCTAAGAACATATCCCAGGTAATGGTGGGGGATAGGCCAGGTATGTGTGTGGAGTCTTCGATAAACTCGTCAATGTAGGCGGCCACGGTGTCAGAATGACGCACAAAGCTGAGATGCTCGTAGGCATTGACTGCTTGGCAGCCATTATAGTGGCGGAGGAATTCCTCCTTCATCGTGGACTAAGAGAGGTGAAGAACCTGCCAGCGTGTCCAACGCACCCAATGGAGCACCAAACCCTCCATATAAATTGTGGCCATGAGAACCATTTGGGTTGTGGGGGGGTGGAATGGAGGTCGAAGAACTGTTCGGCCGGGCGATCCAACCGAGGGGTCAGTGCCGTCGAACATAGGGATCTCGATCTGGCAGAGATGGGCCGGATGGATGTCTGTAACAGGGTGAAGAAACACCATGTAGTTGGTTACGGGCCGAGGGGGTTGTGGCGGTGATAGCACAGTGGCCGGTGGGAGGTTTACTGCCGTGGCTGCGAGCCATCAAAGGAGGAGAGTGATATCCTCAAGTCGTGCTTCAAGTTGATCCAAGCTATGCGTGTCAGCGGAGGCAGTGACGTCCTTGTCGCCATAGAGGGACATTGAACGCCACAGGGGATTGAACCGAGGTGCGGGAGGGTGACAACAACCTACGACGCCAAACGAGGGTTAGCACATTGACTGGGCGTATTTGAGAGAAGCACCGGGGTTGCTGTGGACCGTGTGTGCCAGCTTACAACTGCAGAGGAAGAGCCCAAGGGCGGTCGAAGGTCGCTGGGGTATTAGTGGGGGACAATGGAGCGCAGTATATGCACCAAGTTTATTGAACAAAGGGCAGGGGATGGAGGACGCGAGGAGGAGACCGTTTCAGGGAAGAAGCACTGGAGAGGCTGGCTGGAGTGGCACTTTAAGGATGTTGGAGAAGGTGGCTAGAGTAGCTTGAGGTGCGGTCGTACATGGAAGGAGAAGGCGACTGATGTTGACGCGACAAACACATTGGGAGGGTCGAGCGCGCGGGGGCGTGCTTGGCAGAGGTGTCGTCGAGGAGAGTCAGGTGCATGGTAAGGGGGGTCGACGCCATGTTGTTTGGGATGGAAGAAGCGTTGGAGCGGGCTTGAATGAACGATAGAAGGATGCACGCTTGGAGGAACAAGATCCGGTTGGTGCGGCGTGAAGAGAATGTAGATCCAATTAGGGTTCCGATCAAAAACTAAATGAGCGGCAGGTTGAACCAATTGATAGTTACACAATATCTAGAACTGAAATTATATGATTGAACACAAATTAGGGATACAATTGTCGAAACAAGCTTGACCCAATTTCCCGAGGGTTGGTTCCCTTTAAGATCCTCTCACTTAGGAGAGCCTAACACTCACAAGATCTCAAAGATGCAAAATAAGAGACACTATCACTCCCTTATATTGGAGTGTGAGACATACTAATTACGATAATGCCCCTTAGAGTTACATAAGTAGAGGGAGATGCGACGCGTGTTCAGGAGGTCATATCAGTATCATATAATCTCATCTATACTATAATGCAAAGAAAAATGTGAGACCATTAAAACAATCTCGACTATTGGTTGTGGTTCTCAATTAGGATCATCAAGATAATCCCAACCCTTCAATTTTAATCTCCCTGATCTAAGAAATTCAAGGTATAACGTAAAAATAGAAATATAAATATAGTGATCATTCACAGGATTGCCACATGGGTAGTACATGACAAAAGTAATACCCTATCGTCGCTTGAGTGACGGTTGGGTGCTATCGCCATCGCACACTACACACTAAGAGAGCCCGTGCACCGCTGCTAATTCTTTAATGTGTTCATCTTGGTTTGGACCTCCACGTAGGCTGCAGCCTCTCGAGTCAAGATTTCTTAAGGCTTCCTTTTTTACTTAGTTCTTCTCCCTTTACAAGAGAGCCGTGTTGTCGTTCACAACATTTACATTACACATGAGGAACTCTAGTCTTATACAACCTCATGAACTTCAATATGAACTAAAGGATGTGACTCAAGTTGTGGTTGCCCAGCTCTAAATAGTCCTCTCCGATAGTAGCCTCCCACTTAGAGAGATTCCTCACCATCATGGAAAACTCTTAGACCTGTATGCCGGTGCTTGGATGTGAAAAATGAATTTCATCAAGTATTTTTTTGACTGCAGTCCCTTCCTGGTTCCATTGGAGGAACAATGAGAATGAAGGTGCATGATGCTTGGTTGGCACGACAGCATCCTTTACAAGCCTGTTTTGAATTGTTATTACTCAACAGCTTAGGAAGTGGTTTGACGGGCTAGTCATTAGAGGGCAGGATACATGTATTTCCCTTATTAACCAGGGAGGGGAATTGCTTCAATTTCCTTCCTCTTAGGTCTATCTAGCAGGTGAAAGAGAGAATAATATCATTCTCATCATAACTAAGACTGATACCATTCATAATATCATTCGAGCTAAGAATTATGCATGAATTAAACATGAACAAGCTGAAGATAAGTCCATGAAATTCTAAACATAATAATCATCATACATAATCTGAGCTTGATCTTATATACTATTTGCATAAAAAAAGTTTAGAAGAGGGAAACCCTACAATAGCTAGGGAGCTATGGTTACCCACATAATATAAAAATATGCTCGGAATTTTATTTTCTTTCCCCAATAATGTCTTTCCTATCAGTTCCCCTTCCTCCAAAATTTCCTACTGCAGCACTCCACTCCTATGAAGCATTAGTACGAGTATGAGTACTGGGCATGATATGAATCTGGTATGACGGTATGGGAAAATAAAAAAATAAGAATACTGATACGTTCGGAGTACGGCGTAATTAAAATTGATTTATATATATATGTACATGTATATATTTTTGTCTCCTTTTTAAAAAAAGAGGGGAATATTTGGTGGAGACCAGCCCCGATTTGGACCATCACAAACGTGCCTGACGCCGCGTCCGACCAGACCTTTACCGGCCCTAATTTATGGCATTTTAATTTATGTTAATATATTTATATATATGCATATATAAATATGTTAAAAATATATATAAACATATATATATATATCTTTTATATGTTAAACCACTCCCTAAATGAAGAAGCAGAGCCCTGTTCATCCTTCCCTACTCTAAAGTCTCTGCTCATCTCCGGGTTCAGTCAAGCACGTGGTTCAGGGCTCAACCACTTCTTCCGTTTTTGACGCTACACGCAGGAAAGTTCCGCACGATGCCACCCGCAACTGCCCACGCCTGCCTCTCCAACTCCTCTACCACCCGTCGCCGGTCCAGCTTCGACTCCTAGCCACAACCCTCCCCATGAAGCTGCCAGTGATTTCAGCAACAGTTCCATGACCGAGCTTCCGCCATGTCCGCTCCTTCACGCATCCAACGGTTGCACCGATCATGGAAGAAGAGGGGTTTGTTTCATTTGTTTTTTTCTTTTTTTTCCAGATTTCTTTGAACCCTATAAAGCGATGCCCCCCTAAATTTTAGGGGGTGATTGATGAATGTATTGAGTGAAAATTGTGGTTGCCATGAGATTTTAGTGTTAGGATGAATGTTGAAATTTGCTTGCTGTGCTTTCGTGAGAAGATGATGAATAGTGATTAGTTTAATGTTTTGAGTTCTGTTGCTTTTGTTAATTCCCGATTTGAGAAGGGAATGAACAGTGAATCTTAATGTGTGAATTTGATGAGACTATTGTTTGAGTGCTGCCGTGGAATGAGTCAGGTTATTTGCTTCTATTAGAGTTAGTGAGTTGAGAAATACTTGATGTGTTGATGTTTCCCCGTGATCAGTTAGAGTAATTTTAGATTAGGATTTCAATTGATCGATTGGTTGTTGTGAACAGTAGTATGTGAAACTGCTGTGAGTTTACTAATTCTGTGAAAGTGATTAAGATTAGAGCGTTTTGCTGCCTCCTATTTGAGAGTGTTATAGGAAGGTTATTTCGAAATTGTACTGTGAGAATCTTAATCCACCTTGAGTGTTAGAAATTTCGTGGATCCACTTGAGAGATTGAAATTTCGTGGAGACTCTTGTGTGAGAGCATTTGAATTTTAGGTTGTTTAGTTTGTGGCTTCCTTACACTGGTGAGTGTTTGAGATTCCGCGGAACTACTTTCGTGTGAGTGAAATTTCTCCTTGGTTCCCGTGCGCGATAGCTGCCGACCTCGGAGCGGGAGATCGAAGGTGACGAGTAGTTGCTCGGGTGATCGCCATCGACTTCGAATACGGAAAGACGCCTCTTTCTGTGGGTAACTTGTTTCTTTCTACTTCTTTGTGTGTGTCTAAATATTTTCTCGTAGGATAATTAGATTCATTGTTGCGTTTTCGCCCAAATTTTGTCAGCGAACGCTGCGTCGAAAATTCCAAACGGTAGCGTATTTGGAGTTTTTGATTTTCGTTTTGCTACGACACGGGGAACAGAACAAAAGTTGCGAACTTACTTCCCCAGATTCAGAATTGAACCTTTATTTTAAGAAAATCCATTTTTAACAAAATATTTTTTTTGTGTTTTACAAAAAAAAACGTGGCTTAATTTCAAAAAGTCTGCGCAATGCGCACTCAATTTTTTTTTTGCAAAATCCATATTTCATTGCACACATTTAGGGTTTCTTAGAAAAAAACCGACAGGCGTGCAAACTGATGGGGGACCATCGGGCGCATCTCGGCGCAAGGCAGACCCCACCTTCGTATATTCGCGTCGACGGGCTTGATCGGACCGGCGATCCGCCACCGCGGATGTGTCCGGCTCGTCGTTTCGACTCAGTTTCATATATGACATTTTATATTTTGGATTTTATTTCATGTACTTATGGGATCGGAACCGCCGGCCAATCATAGCCGTCGATTCCGGTTGCCCTAATTCCATTCTCCTATAAATAAAAGTGTTAGGGCTGCAGGAATATTATTGCTGAAGTTTGGAAAAGGTTTTCTTCCTTCCTTCCGGTGATCATTCCGCGTGCCGACGCCGTGGAGCCCCTTGGTGCCGACGCCTCGGGTAAGTTCCTTGTTTTTTCCCCCTCCCTTCTCCTCTTCCCCATCCAACCCGCCAGCCCCAACTGGTTCTCCGCCTGAACCAGTCAGCCGCCTGAACCAGCCCGCCATCCCACGCCAGCCCACCGCCTGAATCAGCCAGCCGCCCTCCGCCGCCTGAACCTTTTCCGCCAGACAGATTTGGGCTGCCTGAACCCTTCCCCACCGCCCAGCATACCACCATCCAATCCCCCCTACCGCTGCCCTTACCTTCCCCTCCACAGCCACCAAACTCAGCCCCACCAGCCACATATTCAACCCTCTCCGGATCTGGACAGATCCGACCAGATCTGTCCAGATCGGGCTGGACCCCGCTGGAACCAGTCCGGCAACCCCAAACAGCCCTCCTCCACCCCCCAAACAGCAGCCCTTTCATTCCCCCACGTGGATCCACCTTCCCCTTGCCCGATCTCGTCTCAACACCACCCGGAAGTCCATCCAAGCCTCCGAAATTTCAGATCTACGTATATTTCCTGCAGCCCGAAGTTTAATTCAACACTTTGTACTTGTTTATGTGGATTTTATTGTTGATGGTTTAATATATGTTGTGCACGTTGTGGATCTTGTGATCGACGGAATTATAGCACGTTGTATTCTCCTGTGAACCTCTTGCCTTGCAGGACGCTTTATTCGCCGCGCGCTTAAATTAGCCCTCTGTGCGGAGGAACGCTATTGCCTGAATTGCTGAATAGAAATCGTTTCTCTTGCTCAGAATGAATGTAATGATTTATATGTTGATTTGTTGCCTAAATTAATTTAACGCCTGATTAATTTCATCTCGCATATAGTCATTGGTTAGGGTGAGTCCACCCCACGTCACTAGCAGGTGTTTTAGGAGTTCACCCCACAGCCTACCCTACATCACAAACCCTACGCGTCGTCCTGCATCAATATTGAACATGTAAAAACAATACCATTTTAAACATCTAATTTTCAAATGCATAGTAAATTAACAAAATAATCAAATTTAAACAAATGACTTACTACCTAAGCCCATGCAAATTCAATTGGAGTCTTTAATACATGCATTGATGATATTGTAATGATCCTAGGGGCTTATGCAGGATCCAATGGTTGCATGAATCACATCTCAGAAGAAACTAATGAAAATAAGAGATGTTAAAGCTGACATCAAATAATTTGATTTAAACAAATGATGATGATGATACATTTACTTATTTCCTTAAAATGTCTCTTTTGAGTCACTGGTTGTGTACTTCATTGAATGTTTTTTGCTCTCATCTGGTTCCATTTATCTCGCCTCTTCTTTTTCAGATAAGGATAGCCTCATCTTCTACTTTAGCTACAATGTTGGATGGGCATTCTGTAGTTTTACTGCAATTAGCAGAGCACAGAGAGTCCAACAAATGCGTGTCATTTACAGCACTATCCAGCTCATTAGGTCAAATACTGGTGCAGTTACACACAGGTCTTTGACAATACTTTTCAAAAATATTCTCGAAGTAATTTTCTGAGAGTTAGAGGTTAATTTGGTCCCGTGGTTTTGTATATTTGGGGATACTAATTAATTTCTGTAAACCTTCAATTTTTTAATTTCTCATCAATTTTTCTTATTGAAAATTTTATTTACCAGATATTCAGTCTGTTGATCTGTTCAATTCACTATTTATTTGATATGATGACAAGATGCTGAGACTGCTTTATATTTAATTACAAAATCTCTACAAGCATTAGCTGTCCTATGAGTTACAGTAAAAAAAGAGCACAAAAATCTATATAGTGTGAAGAGTGCCACTGGACTCCACTTTATCTTCATGTTTCATTTTCTTATTCCTATGCATTTATCTAAACGGAACAATTCAGCTACTTTTAACTTCATTAACAAATAGAGTGCAAGAGTACAATCTTTTAATTATAAGTGTCTTTCTGCTCCCTTTTGAAGTTAAGGTATTATTCAATATTAGTTCAAAATTCTGGGTGTATAAATTTTTTACGTTCATGGTTTTGTTAAGAAGGGGAACCTTGGCGCACCAATTGAGGTGCTGCCGTGTGACCTTGAGGTCATAGGTTCAAGTCCTGGAAGCATCCTCTTGCAAAGATGTAGGGTATGGTTTGCCTACATTTCACCCTTGTGGTGTGCCCCTTCCCCGGACCCTCCCTGCGCGGGGATGCTTTGTGCACCGGGCTGTCTTTTTTTTTTTTATTTTGTTAAGAAGTTACCTACCTTGGCACTCTAAAATTCACCTTTTGATTTAGTTTTAACACTCAGGTATACTGTACTTGATAAAGCGAGAAAGTCATGATGGATTGCTGGCATCCCTATTTAAAGTGCTTGTGCTTCTAATATCTGACACCCCGTATGGTTCCTTTGTCAGATCACACCCGTTTCTTTCTTATGGACTTTTGTTTCTTTGACTTTGAAGATTTTTTTTGGCCTTTCTCCAATAGGTATGCACGAATGCCAGAGAACCTTTTGTCAACTACGATTTCTTCTGTGCTTGATAGGATAAAGAAGGATCTTTCATTTAAAACAGAGAGCACTGGCCTCCTGGTTTGTTCCATTTAACTCCGTGCTTTTCATGATGAGTACCATTATGTTTCTTATCTGAAGAGCATTTGCAGGCAACTTCTGTTAGTTGCTTGGGAGCAGCGTTTTCTAAATCACCTCCTTCACCACATACCTTGAAAATGCTTGGAGAAGATATTTCAAGAGGTAAGATTACTTTTTGTTTAAATTTCAGGCATTTTATGGAAAAACAGATCAATATTCTATGTATTATTGATTTAGTGCACAAATCACTTGTAGTATATGTTCTTGTTTGTTTTTTATTTGTTTAGTTCGTGGGATCGTTATAGTAGGTTTTGAGCTTCCTACGAAGTGCTTAACGAAGGAAAAATATTTTGCCTACTGCTGCAGGATGCGTATGCTTCTGTCCTTTAACATTTGTATTCGGCCCATATATCTGAGAATTTTAGATCTCTTTAACCAAAATAATGAACCAAGTTTTCTTCTTCAATTTATATTAGCTGGCTTATCTTTCTTCCTCATATTGTCCTTTTTCATTTTTTCTACCATTAAGTTTTTTTTTGTTTCCTATTGTATTCCCTTATTTCCTTATTTTGGCATCTATTACTTTAATTTGTTCATGTGTAACTGGTTATATTCTTTAGCTTTTATAGATGATATTCATTTAATGAAGTATTTTATCATTTAATTAATTATTAAATCTTCGTAAGGTTTTCTTGAAATTTTTTGAATGAGTTCCCAGATGTTCTACTGGATTTATTGTTTTTCAAATTTCATTGTAATAATTTGAGGCAACTATAACTTGTTCATGATGTTTTTGTCAAAAAAACTTTTGATTTTATTGAAGGCAAATGCTATAAGCAAACCCCTTTTCGCTATTAGCAAATATTGGTTATTAACAAACTTTTTTTGTTATTAGCAAAGCTTTTTGCTATTAGCAAGTCATTCACAAAAAATGCGATTTTCTAAGCAATTACAAAAAATATAGGGTCCAAAATATTCATATTTTTGGACATTTCTAAGCAGTAAAATACACCAAAACTCTCTCCGAAACAGTTTTAAGGATGTGAAGGACTTTTCCACCATGGTGATACGAAAGCCTGCTACCACTCCAAAAATTTCCTTATATTTTACAAAAGAATAGAACCAAAATATTGTAAACATGTTGTGTAAATAAATTAAAATATTCAAATACATGCTTAAGACTCACCTTCTTACCTTTTGCATTGTAAATGTGAAGCATAAGTGTAGATATGGAAGAAACCAAACTTGTATATATGTTCACTTGGTCCAAATACAAAGAATGAGTACAAATATATAGATGAGAGAAAGAGAGAGGAAAGTCCTATACACAATGTGGGACTAAAGAGAGGAGAGAAAAACAATAAATGCTATACAATGGGCCTAGTTTAAGTGGGCTTTTCTAACAATTAGTATTTTCCCATGAACTGCCATTAGATGATGAAATCTCCTCCAAGGATGGTAGATTTGCAGAATGGACATGCATCTTTCATGCATAGCCCTACAAAATGATTATTATTAATAAATCTGATGGAAATCATCTTATGGATGGAAGGTACCGGTGAATCCAGCGGGAATTTTTTTAGCTTTAGATACAATAACCAGTCCAACATTGTAGCATGATGATATAATCAATCTCATTATGGCATAAACATCCACTTCCCTAGTGTCTCAGGAATGGTAACACATTGTAGTGAATGGATTAATTTATTGCTTCTCGAGTCTCCCAAAATGTCACCATAAAGAAGCTCTTTTGTTCAACTCATTAGAAAGATCTCTTCTATCTTGAATCCATCCATCAGAAATGTTCAAAGCTTCAAAAATAACATGACAATCACAATGTCTATCAACGGACACATTAATAACATCTACCATATTATCTGCAATCTGTGGTGGAAGTTAACGTTGTACTTGGTCAAATTTTTTTGATTGTGTTGTTTGAGGTTTAGATGAATTTTTCTAGTTTCTTAACATTTGAGGAGCATCCAACATCCCATGTTCAAAAAGTGAAGGCTCACACTCTGTACTTTTTAAATCTTCTCTAAACTTCTTCATACTTCCTTTTCATCTTCCTTTTAACTTGATAGGAAACTATGGTTCTATAGTTTTACTTGAACCCAGATCCATGATTTCATGTAATTTTTTCTTTATTTCCAACTGTTGATGTTGAGAGGTGCTTTGATACTTTTTTTGACCTCCTCAGTCTTAATGTCTATGCCACATTTCTCATGTTTTTCATATTGTTTTGTTTTGGTATTGAACTCAATGCTCATGTCCTGTATACGTAATTGCTTCCAATGATTATGAGTTAACCATAAGGGTAAGTCTTGTTTTGAGAGAGATGAAAAACCAACTCATGAGCATATGATGGATGTAATGTGTATCGAGCTGTGTGTATGCATTCCTCTTCACGGGCATATTCTTTGCTAGAATATTTTTTTCTTCCTTTATCATAAACAATGCATTCAATGAAACATGAATTATGAGATCAAAATATAATCTATTTTTAAACTTTTTGCTAAACTGTATTATTCTATGCACAAATGCTCTTCTGATTTTGGTATGCTGTAGATTAATCATTTGATCAAAAGACCTCCATACAACGGTCATGTTGCCAATAAAATTTAAGAAATATTTTTAAAGTAACTATGTCCACTCTCTACGTGATTTGTTGTTGAGTTTCCTTAGTGTAGGCATTTGTCAATGTATGTCGATACATAATATTCCTTATAGGGTTCTACCCATGTAGAGCTAACATTTGCCACGACATTGAGATAAATAGATTAATAGGATGATATAATATCATTGTAGTCCATATAAACTTCATTCTCTATTCTAGCATCTTCCAACTGTTGTCACTCCAAGATTTTTTTCATATTCTTTGCCTTCTTTGAAATACTTCTTAAAATTTGCTCAAATATTTCTATGGACGTACACTTGACTTAAAGTATGTTTAGAATTTGAAAAAAAGAAACTTTATGACATTCAATTATGTCAAATCTCTATCATTTAGAGACACGAGAGATAATGATTATTGATCAAAAAAGTTTTTGAAATGATCAAGTGACATTCAATAATGTCAAATCTCTATCAGTTAGAGACACGAGAGATAATGATTATTGATCAAAAAAGTTTTTGAAATGATCAAGTGCTCAACTATAACTTCCCTTCGTTTCATCTGACAAAAACATAAACACTGGGAAAAATATTTGTTGAGTTGATGTCTGCTACCATGACAAATTAACGTGAAATAATACTTGAGAAACACGCCTGTATGCCTAATCTATGCAGGGTAGGCGCTGGATACAATCACGAGGATACTCGTGCTTAACCTCAGGAGGCTGGTCTTCCTTGAAGTTACTCTCACAGAGAGATCTCAAACCCTAAGAAAAACATACCTAAAGCTCCTAATTCCCCTCTTTATATAGGGAGGAGGGTCACTTACACATTATCATAATGACCGTACAATTAAAAAAAAAAAAAAAACATGCTGATCAACCCAGGGGGTCAGTTCCTTTGAATGTAAGAATATGGATGCGGAGAAAATGCGGAGGAAATCCCGCCAAAGCGGGTTCTTCAGGGACAATGTATGGGGGATCCCAAGACAGTTGCTGTGTTAGGCCCAGAGTGCTGGCCGGGTTGCATGTTGTGGAGCAGGGCCATAATCAAAGAGAATTGCTCGGCTTAGGCCTCAAGGCGAGAGTTGATGGTGGTGAAGGTGTGTTCGAGGGACTCCACACAAGATTCCATCGAGTGATGGGCCTTGGCATAAGGAGAGGGAACGAACAACGTCAGAGAAGGGAGCAAACGTGGCCCTGCCAATGGGTGGAACGACCGACAAGAGTAGGAGATGCCTAGAGAGAAGGCACGAGGCGCAGTAGTGGGATAAGCCTACCCGTCGGAAGGGCGTGCACTGGAGCCGCAAGGGATGAAAGCCGATCGATGCAGAAGAGTCGAAAGAGGGCGTAGGAGCTGGAGGGTCGAGAGAGTGCAAGACCTGGAACCTGGATCAGCGAAATCGTCGCCGAGTGGGGTTGAGTGCCGAACAGGCGGAAGCAGTCGATGGAGCGACCCAAAATGATGGAAGTAGACGATGTTGCGATGCTGGATGCCGGAAGCAGCTAATGCTGGAAGAGGCGGGAGAGGCCGGTCAAGTAGACTGGATTGTTGGAATCATCGGACATGCGAACCGCTATGAGGGACTGGAACATATCGAACGAGCGGGCCACAAAAATGTTGATTGGCATCGACATCGAAATCGTCGATCGGGGCGAGCACATGTATGTGTGGCTGAACACACGAGAGTTGATTTGAATGCGCGGCTGGACACGACTCTGGATGTGCTGAACTAGAGCTGGGTCGGAGAGGAAAACCTTGTGTGAGGGGGTCAGGGGAAGATTGTAGTGTCAAATGATTGGGGAATTGAATTGTGCACGCGCGTGGGTCTCCGAAGAAACCCTGATGACTACGAAAGTCGCAGACGGGGCAGTAGGTCAGACCAATGTTACTAAGAAAAAAATTAACGTGCAATAATACTCGAGAAACTGGTTACACTCCCGAGGGATACTCGTGCCTAAGCACTGGAGGCGAGTTCCTCCTTAAAGTTTTTCTCACACAGATCTTACAAATTTTAAAAAAATTACATGTCGATCAAAAGTACAAAATAAGATGCTCCAAGGAATTGTCGTCGCATGCGCGTAACAATATCATACCAACTATGAATAATAACAACAATCGATATATATTTGTCTTGCATGTGCAATCAAGTAGAAAAACATTTGAAAACATATTGCTTAGTTGAATTGCTGTCAGAAGAGCAAGTCCAAACTCTTTAAATTTTATGTTCCTTCATTCATCCTACTGAAGCTGACATGACAATTTTTCAGTTGTACATTTATATATAAATTGTATGAGTGTACCACCTTGTAATTCTTTATTGTGTAATTTGAATCTGTCATTGTATATAGTTCCCAGACTGTGGTGTTTCCTGCAGTTCTCTTTTTAATTGTTGAAAGTTTTTTTCTGGGTTTTACATTAGGAGCATACATGTCAGGGACTATTTTTGTTCCTTGCTATTTAATCTTCATGTAAATGTATGCGCTTCTAAGTGTACTACCTCGTCATTATGTGTTCCACGCTTCAAGTTTCCACTCTTCGCTCAAAGATTCTTTTTTGACCTATCGATAAAATTGGACATCCACATCATTTAGAGGTAGTTTTCCTTAAGGGTCTGTTCGTTAGGTCGGAATTGGGGCGTTGGAATTGGAATTCAATTGACAATTCTAATTCCAGCGTTCGACATCCATAATTTGAATTCCCATGGGATTTCACATAAGAGAGACGAGCCTCCTCCCATTTCCGACCTAATTAGGTCGGAATTCCCCTTTCTTTCTCTCTCCCGCAGCCGCTCCCATTTATGATACACGCGACGGACTCGCCATCTTCTTCTGGACCGACGACGACGTAAAACCACTCATCCACCACCTCCTCCAGCATACTCTGGCGATCGACCACCTCTTCGAGCATACTGCAGCGATCCTCCGTCCAGAGTTTCAACCGCTGTTTAGTTCTTCCCGATCCTCCTTCATCCAGAGCTCCAGCATACTCGAGTGATCCTCCAGGAAATTGGCTTGGCTTGCCACTTGATCTTTTTTCATTCCTGAATATGCTAGCTTGTATAGTTGGATTAATTTTTCTTACCCCATTGCTCAGAACATCTGCTAGATGCAGTTGAGAATCAGTATTACTTTAACCTCCATATTCCTGTCCAAGATTTGAAAATGGAAAATACTAAGAAGTTTAATTAGTATATCAATATGAATGTTCTCCCTTCAGTTTCAATTGTGTAGGAGGGTCGTTTTGCTGTGAATTTTGGTTGGGTTTAGATTATACCAAAAAATAGGTCTGATTAGTTAAATAATTGATAAGACTCTCAACTCTATAGTAGGTTGCAATAAATTAGGAATTATAAGTAACTTAGGCAGGACCCAATTTTATTGGATTATTTACTAAGACCTTGAGATTACAGGCATCACCAACACAAAGATGACGTTATTTTTCAATGAACAATTTAATTCTTTCATTTTCATCCACTGAATTCTAACATACAACCGAACAGTGGAATTACTAATTCCAATTCGTGTTATAGAATTCCTGCATTCAGCCGAACATCAGAATTGAAATTGACTTGAATTCCAATTCCTGCGAGAATTGGAATTGGGCCAATTCCAATTCCTGCATCCCATTTCTTGTCAAACGAACGAAGCCTAAGTTCTTTTTAACTCATCCTTTTTTGCATTCGTTTTCACAATAAAATCTAGATCTGTGGCAACAAACAATACACTTGGTCTAGCTCTGCCACCATACAATATCGGAATCTTTTAAAGTAATGACAAGACTAAGAGATCTAGCCATGTTACGCACCCAATCAACTAACTCATCTCGTGATGTAAATATAGTATCCGTTTGGAAGCGAACTCCAACATTTACCTATGTGATAAAAACATGTGCAATGCTAATTTAGGGGTAACTTCATTAACCTAAGCTAAAGCATAAGCAAAAAGATCAAGAACAAGTTACCTTAACCCAATTGACTGACTATCAACCTCCATTTTACAATTCTATAAACAAAATTTTAAATCTGTTGTCATATAATGATGTAATCCCAATGAAGAAGGATTTACAAATTTCTGAGATATACCTGATTATAAACTTTAGATAGATTCGTTTTTAGTTGAATATCAAAAGAAGATGAATCACCATACTGGTGAAGTAGTGATAATAAGATAACAAAGATAAATTGCAAGCAGAGATTAAATCTCACGCACTCGCCTTGTTTCCTGAAAACAACCATACCTGAAATCGCAAGCAAGGATGAAATTGTCGGCCCCCCAAAACACGAGCAGAGAGGAGGAATAGGAGCAACTCCTATTGAAGCAAAAAATCACTGGCATAAATCTTGGCCTCATTTCCTCCAACAAGAATAAGCTCTGTGCGAGCGTAAATGGCGAACAAACGATACCAATGAAGAAGTGATTTAAGCGTCAGCCTCCTTTCATCCGCCCAAACATCACGAAGGAGGGTATAGGGTTTCTGTAGGGCTCTGAGGCGAGAGGTTTGCTAATATAACATAGGAGTAATAAAGTAGACTTATTCATGTGAAACAAGGTTTATTTTGAGTTGCTAATAGCGATGTATGATTTATAACGGCACCCTTTTTTAATTATACATGATCCTACACCAATGACGATTGTGAGGTAAGTCACCTTTGTATTATTTGTTTTTGAAACTTCACCTTGGAATTGTGTAACTGATTCAGGCTTTATGTATGCATGACTGCATGAATTTTGTGCTGTATTTTTCTTCACTTGAATTTGCACTACATTTAGCTCTCTTCGTGATTTAAAAACCTATATTTCCTAAAGAGTTCTGTTAGAAAAGCCCATGTAAAAGGGCCCATTATTGGGCCCATATTTTATTCTTCTCTTTCCTCTTATTAGTCTAGAGGTGCAAACGAGTCGAGCTCGAGTCGAGCTTGGCAAAATTTCCAAGCTCGAGCTCGAGCTCGAGCTTTTCATTTCGAGCTCGAGCTCGACGAGCTCATTTTTCTCAGCTCGAGCTCGAGCTCAAGGCCAACTTTTCGAGCTCGAGCTCGAGTTTCGAGCTCGCGAGTTTTTTAGCTCATGAGCTTTATTTTCTTATTTTTCTTATTATTTTTTTATTTTTTTTAAAAAAATGTATAAATAAAAAGCTCGCGAGCCGGCTCGCGAGCTCATGAACAACATTAGATGAGCTCGAGCTCGACTCGTAATCGAGCTCGAGCTCGTCGAGCTCGAGCTCGACAGGCTCGAGCTCGAGTCGAGCTTTTTTCGAGCCGGCTCATCGAGCTTTCGAGCCGGCTCAACTCAACTTGCACCCCTATATTAGTCCCACATCTTGTATAGGATTTCCTCTCTCCTTTTCTCTCCTATATATTTGTATTCTCTCATTGTATTTAAATACATAAGAAATACATACAAGTTTCGAGCTCTTTCTACATGGTATCAGAGGGACTCGTTGCCTCCCGCGGACTCCAAACTCTATCCGCCTTCCTGCGATCTCCTGCGATCTCCTGCGGCCTGCGATCTCCAGCGGCCTGCGATCTCCTGCGGCCTGCGATCTCCTGCGGCCTGCGAAGTCTATCCGCTTTTCTCCGCTCAGCTAACTGCGGACTCTCTTTCTGCTCTTCTCCTTTAGCCGCTTGGCTAACTGCGGCCTGCAGTCTTCTGCGGCCTATATTTCTGCATCCGCATCCTCTTCATCTCCGTGGTTCCACCCTCCTCCTCGGGCTTCTTATAGCCTCCTCTCTCTGTCCCGTGGGGTCCACTTCTCCCTGTTGTTCTAATTCAGTCCGCTGCGAGCTCCTCCAGTCCGCTTCAGGCTTTCTTCCCCTGCTCTGCTTCTCTCCTACCTTGCCAGCTTCTACCCCAGTCCAGACTGAGCTCTCTTCTCGCTCACGATCTCTTGGTATATCCCGCCGCAGACTGCTCCTAACCGCTGCAGGCTTTCTTCTCGCAAGCTGCGATTTCCCTTCTTGCGGACTGCTCTAGTCCACCGCAGCCTATCTCAAACCCCGCCTTGCGGCCTGCCCTTTCTAATCGCTACGGACTGCTCCAGTTCGCTGCGGTCTGTTCCTCCTTGCATTTTGCTCTAGTCGCCGCTACCTGCCCTTCGAGGTTCTTGCTCGCCCTCTTCCCAGCGGGCTCCTGCTTCAGTCCGCTGCTGCTGGCCGCATGTTCTGCTTGCTCTCCCCGCAATGGCTTCCAGTGACTCAACTGCGGCTAGCACCTCTACAGACCGCCCGACACTTGTTCCTGAAATCCGTGATGAGATGCGGATTACAACAATTTCTCTCTTCGGGAAGAAGAATTTTATCCCTTGGGTTCATTCTGTTCGCCGGGTTCTTCAGGCCAAGGGCCTTTTGCCTCACCTCACTCAGGCTCCTCCCTCTCCTTCTACCGACGACTGGCTCCGCAATGATGGCTGTGTTCAGACATGGCTCCTCAATTCCCTCGATGACGAATCTTATTAGATGGCCATCTATCACGAAACGACCAAAGCTATGTGGGATGAACTGCATTCCCTGTACTCGGGTAAAGACAGTCTCCAACATCTCTATGACATCCTCAACGATCTTCTGGCTCTCGACACAGGGGGGGGGGGCTTCAGACATGAACTCTTTTGTCGCTCGTGCAAAGACTCTCGCTGAGGCCTGGATACAACATCAACCTTCTACCAATGACCATGCTACTCAGCGTGCTCAGAAGGAGACCGTCTGCATTTCCATCACGATGGCTCGTCTCCCGCCTCACCTTCAGAATATTCGCACCCAGATTCTGGCTTCCTCCACTATACCCTCCTTATCTGATGTATGCTCCATGATCCTTCGTGTTTCACCTCCTCCGGATACTACTGCGCCTCCGCCCTCGGCCCTTCTTCAGCAGACCATTCCTCCCTTACTGCCCCCACCTACCTTCGTTCGTGGTGGACGTTTGGGATCTTGGGGCCGCAGGCGCGGTGGTCGGGGTCGGCCGACTTGTTCCTACTGCGGAAAGGACGACCACTATGCGGCGATCTGCTACAAGAAGATTGGTTATCCTCCTCGTCCGACAGCCTCGGTTGCTGCAGACACATCCTCTGCCGCTCCTTCTGGCCTTCAAACTGTTCGTCTCAAGCTCCAGCAACTCCAAGGGCTGCTCAATCCGCCCTCTACCTCCATCGCCACCGCCTCCAACGCAGGTACTGCTTGTTTATCCACCAGTCCGCGATGGATCATGGACTCGGGTGCCACTCATCATATTACCTCACAACGGCCACCCAAGTACACATATTCTCCTCATCCGAAGTGTATCACCGTGGCAAATGGGGAGACGGTTCCAGTCTCCGGCTCGGCTGACCTTTTACTCAACCCATCGATCTTCCTTCGCTCGGCTCTTCATGTTTCGAGCTCCCCGTTCAATTTACTTTCTGTTGGTCGCCTTACTAATGATCTAAATTGCTCTGTCATATTCACCCCCTCTTCTTTTCTCATACAGGATCAGCGGATGCGGACTACCATTGGTAAAGACACACTGCAGAGCGGACTCTACCTTCTCGATGACTATCCCACTGTCTTATCTTCTGTCTCCTCCAGTGAGTGACATCGAAGTCTTGGCCACGCTCCTCTCCCGGTGCTCCAACGGGCTCTTCCTGATGTATCCATTCATCCTTTTCAGTGCGAGTCTTGTATTTTCGGCAAGCAGCCGCGTTCTTATTTTCCTGCACATTGTACCCGGAGCACTGCTCCTTTTGATTTAGTGCATTCAGATATTTGTGGTCCTTATAAAGTTACTAGTATTTCTGGTTATCGCTATTTTATCACGTTTATTGATGACTACTCTCGCACAACGTGACTTTACTTACTCCGTGATCGTACCGAGCTTCCCCGTGTTTTTCGGGCCTTTGTCCTTGAAACCCGTACGCAATTCCACACCACCCTCAAAACATTACGCACGGATAATGCTCGTGAATACACTAGCCACGACTTTGCGGCCTTGTGCTCTGAATTCGAGATTCTTCATCAAACATCATGTGCTTACACGCCCCAGCAAAACAACATTGCCGAACAGAAGAACCGACACTTGCTTGATGTTGCCCGCTCTCTCATGCTTCAAATGCATGTTCCCAAAAGTTACTGGAACTTTGCGGTCTCTACTGTGTGCTTCCTGATCAACCGTCTCCCTTCCTCCGTCCTCCACTATGCTACTCCGTTTAGCCTATTATTTCCCTCTACTCCGGCTTCCCACTCCTGCCTCGGGTTTTTGGCTCCACCTGCTACGTCCACCGCCTAGGTCCGTCCTCAGACAAGTTGGAACCCCGGGCAGCTAAACATGTCTTCTTCTGTTATTCGCGTACGCAGAAAGGCTATGTATGTTACTCTCCCGCTACCCGCAAAGTCTCTGTTTCTGCCGATGTTACCTTCCGGGAAGATCAGCCGTTCTTTTCTGCTCCTTTACCCACTCCTTTCACGGTGAAACCTCTACCACCACTTATCCCACGACCTGTTATCCCCGTTACTACACCTCTGCCACTGGTACCACCTGCTCCGACTCCTGCCCCCTCCAGGCCACCTGATATCCGTGTCTACTCTCGCCGCCCGTCCGACTCCGTTGCCCCTCTGCAGTCGGCCTCGACCTCGGCTACTCCGCGCCCTGCTGATCCGGTACCTGCCTTCACTGCTCATCCTTTGGCAAACTGTGTCTCCTTGCATCGCCTCTCCCCTCACCTCCACACATTTGCTACTTCTCTTTCCTCGATTTCGGTTCCTAACTCTGTGCAGGAGGCGCTAAAACATCCTGGATGGCGGACTGCCATGGAAGAGGAAATGACTGCTCTCTGGGCCAACCAGACATGGACTCTTGTACCCCTTCCTCCGGATCAGACACCAGTTGAGTGTAAATGGGTCTATGTTATCAAACATGCTGCTGACGGAACGATTGACCGCCCGAAAGCTCGTCTGGTGGCTCGTGTCTTCACCCAACAACAGGGGCTCGACTATGAAGAAACCTTTTCTCCGGTTGCCAAACTCAACACCGTTCGAGTCCTCATCTCCGTGGCTGTCCATCGCCGGTGGCCCTTACTCCATCTCGATATTAACAATGCCTTTCTCAATGACGATCTCCAAGAAACGTTGTATATGCAGCAACCTCCCGGGTTTGAGACCACAGGGGAGTCTCAAGTCTGTCATCTTATGAAGGCTCTGTATGGTCTCAAACAATCCCCATTGGCGTGGTTTGACAAATTCAGTAAGGTCCTTCAGGAGGTTGGTTTTACTCGCAGCTCGGCAGACTTCTCGCTATTCACTCGTCATCGAACAACGAGAACGGTTCTTTTGTTAGTTTATGTTGACGATATCATAATTACAGGAGACGACTCGAAAAGAATACAGGAGTTCAAACTACACCTGGGCACATTTTTCAAACAAAAGATCTGGGGCCCCTTCGGTACTTCTTGGGTCTTGAGGTTGCCAGACGGTCTCGTCCTCTCTCAGTGGAAGTATTGCCTCGACCTCCTTCAGGATGTTGACTATTCAGGTTGTAAGCCGATTGACACCCCAATGGATGCAAATCACAAGTTGTGCGCTCAGACATCTGACTCAGATCTCCTACTCCAGAATCCAGAATACAATCGTCGTCTCGTTGGAAAATTGATCTACCTCACGGTAACCAGACCAGATATTTCCTTCGCTGTTGGTATTGTCAGTCGGTACATGCATACCCCTCGAAGATCTCATCTTCAGGCTGTTGAACCCATTCTCAGATACCTTAAAACGACTCCTGCTCAAGGTCTGGTTTACAAAACATCATCTTCAGCTCCAACTTTGGTGGCTTATTCCGATGCCGATTATGCTGGTTCCCTTGATGATCGACGGTCAACCAGTGCCTTTTGCACATATCTTGGAGGACATTTGATTATCTGGAGAAACAAGAAACAAGCGGTCATTGCTCGATCATCAGCTGAGGCAGAATACCGGACAATGACGTCGATGGTTTCTGAACTAACTTGGCTTGAAGGTCTTCTTACCGATCTGGGTGTAAAACTCCTTTCCCCAGCTCTCCTCCTCTGTGACAACCAGGCTGCCATACATATAGCCAAGAACCCAGTATTCCACGAGAGAACAAAATATATTGAAGTCGACTGTCACTTCATCCGGGAAAAGGTTCAAATGAAGAAACTCGACCTGAAGCATGTTCCAGGGACAGAACAAGTTGCGGATGTCCTCACAAAGACTCTTTCCAGTATCCTCTTCTATCAGTGCTTGTCCAAGCTTGGCGCATACAATTTGTACACTCCAGCTTGCGGGGGAGTGTTAGAAAAGCCCATGTAAAGGTCCCATTATTGGGCCCATGTTTTATTTTTTCCCTCTTCTCTTATTAGTCCCACATCTTGTATAGGATTTCCTCTCTCCTTTTCTCTCCTATATATTTGTATTCTCTCCTTGTATTTAGATACACAAGAAATACATACAAGTTTCGAGCTCTTTCTACAAGTTCAAACTTTGTTGTTCTGAAACTTTTACTGTATATGTGATTGGCATTAGGTGGACTGAACTTAAAACCATTTCAAATTCCGCATTTAGTCACCTGTTAATGGGAGGATTTATTTCTTAATTCTGCCACTGGATGTTGGTGTCTGGGTGTAACAATTGTGTAAAGCATCACGATGATAATTTCTCATCAGATTGACAACTATCAATTTAGTAACACTTCATTTGCCTTCAATCTGTTTCTATTAAGACATCAGAAGTGCTAAAATACTGAAAAATTTGGAGGGTGATCTTTTCAATAGGCTATCTATCGTATGTGTGCGAGCAAGGTATGCTGGGTCAGGTTTGGGCCAAAGTAGGAAAGTCAATAGAAACTTATTTGGGAACAAATAGAGAAATTTTCAGGAGCCAAGTGTAACTGTAGCAAAAATAGTGTTGGAGTCGGGTGCCTTTTTGTGTTGGGCTTACTGAATTGTCATTATCTTGAAGTAACTTCACTCTACTGTCATTATTTCCATAACATTTTAACTGATGTGTATTTGTAAAACTGAACACCCATGATAAGTATCTGGTTTCAGGCTTTTTGAACCCGAATAGATTTGTTGAAAAATAGAAAAGTTAATAGACCATATTTCATTCATCCAGATATAAGACGAGCCATGTGGGACAAAATAAAGGCAATGAAGGCGATGAAGGCAATGAAGACAATGAAGGCATGAAATAAACATCAAATAAAGGCAATGAAGGCAAGCAATGTGGGACAAAATATCAGACGGGCCATCGGGGAAAAATCAAACCGGGGAATCAAGGCATGAACATAGCCACACATAGAACATGCCCACACACGACGCATGACCCACACATGACGTGGACTCGCTGGAATCAGGTCAACCAACAACACTTATATACACAACATGTGAAAGAGAATGAAAGATGTGGAGCAAATTGGAACCAAGGATAATCCGTCGGGGATAATCCGCACAAAGAGCGGTTCTACATGACACAATCTCGCACGACGCGGTCCCACACGACACAACCCACTGAGATTAAAGTAACCAACATCAATCGTGCCCCGACACATGACCAATTGAAAGAAACAAATGGAGAGACTCGAACAACATACGACATAAGCCCGAAGGCCGTTTGACTAAGCAGAAAGACGTGAAAGATTATTCGAGTCGCCTTCGTCCCAAACACTCCCCCCTCCCCTCACGTGGAACACACGCGCAAGAAGGTATAACACTAAGGCAAGACACAAACATCATACGCCACATAAAAACAAGAAAAAATAACACAAAGCTTCAACTTCAGCGAGACATCAACACTCTGAAGGGTCTTAACAACTGGAATCAATAGAAACCCGAGATTCAACGGCTGGAGTCGTCCAGAATCATCAGGGAAAATAAGGTAGTGGCAAGAAGTGTCCGGAACAGAAGCAATCGAGTGGCCGAGGCCAGGAAGGAGCAACGACGGTGGGAGCAAAGTCTCTGATGTTGTCCAGGATGAGAGAAACAGTTGGCAGGGTCGTCGACAAAGGGCACAAGCGAACAAGGATCAACGACGAGAAATGGGAGAGGAAAATCGTGGATAGAAGCGGCAGAGAAGGGGAACATTGACTTGATCAGTGAGAAGAAGACGAAAGATCGTCATCAATGCAACACGAAAGAGTAGCAACACAGATGTTTTTCGTCTTTAATGAGCAGCAAGAGAAACATCCCTAGAAGAAGCTTCAGGCAGGACCGGCACGGGCAAAGCCTAATGTACCACCGTGGTCGCCAGATGCCGCTGTCAACGCCATATTAGCGGAAGGGCGGCTGGATTATCGACGAAGCAATGACTGGGAGCATCAAGAAAGGCTTTGATAGAAGAAGTCGACCGGACTACACACGAAATCTGTGGTTGGGATCAAAGTCGGGACTCCAGACGGGATTGTCGAAGGAGCAAGATCCTTCAGGAAAGCGGTGGATGTCACCGGAGATAGCCAACGAAGCTGCAACAATCGTCACAAGCGAGAACTAGACAAACTGTTTCCCTAGGTGCGTGGGAAACAAAATAGATCAAGGAGTAATCAATGCCTATGATACCATGTTGGAAAATAGAAAAGTTAATAGACCATATTTCATTTTTCCACATAGGGGGTATATAAAGTATAACAAGGAGACATATAACACCGATAGACAATGTGAGACTAAACACTGATTCAAATATATAGATACTAATAGACCAACATATTACTATTAAACTTATAAACTCCAACAAGATCTACTTAAGCTAGCGCGGTTAATTCCAGATGGATTTGTGCATAGCGTATCAGTTAATATGTTTATGGTTTAAAGTATGATTGAGCAACAACAGTTTCCTAGAAAATAATACCTATGTGAACCTAATATTCAGAAGAAGTTGGTCGTGTGCTCTAAATTGTCGGTTACCGGCAAAATATTTAGTGTGCTCTTAATTGTCGGTTACCGGCAAAATATTTAGTTCCACTCACCAGTCTAACCTTTTGTAGAAAGCATTACGATAATCTCCCAATTTGTTTCCTGTAATACTTCATTTGATAGGGATAAAATATTGCTAATGAAATATACAATACTTGTCATTACTGACTTTTTATTATAATCACGTTGCAGTACTATCAGAAATCATTTTATGGGACACAGGTCAGGAGGGGACATGACGACATTGCGTGACTACACCGAGATCCAATCTTTATTTGCATTCGTTTGTAATTGTTGCATTTTAGTCATTTCATTTATTTTGCATCTATTTACAACACAGGTCAAATGCACTCATTTTTTATTTATGTTGGATTTTGTATATACCTGGGTTCATGTTAGAAACTGATATACTTGCATAAAATTCATTTGTGCAACAAGAGGTCCAGGGCTCCTCTCTATCACACAAACACACACACACATGCACACACACAAGCACACGCGCACGAACCCACGCACCCACATACACACGCACCCACACACGCACCCACACACACCCGCGCACGCACCCACGCACCCACGCACCCACGCACGCAGCCCACGCACGCACCCACACACGCACCCACCCCCACCCCCACACACTCTCTCTCTTTCTCGTTTCCCCGGGTTCATACGCCACACATCCTCAACTAACGACTCCTTGCAGCCCCTCCGACAGTAGGTCCAATCCCCGTGCGTCCCCCTATGACTGTGCGTCAGTCGTACATCGTGCGGCCTAGGAGTTCACAACCACCACTCAGGCCTGCAACCACGCTTGACGCGGCATGCCCACAAGCCCTCCTTGCGCTCGTGTGCCCCCTTCCTTCTTATTCTCAGACGCCCCCACTCCTGATACCACGGAAAGGCTTCAAAGCTTACCCCATCATAGGTCGCCCCCGAAGATCTGAGGGGAAGCACCACCTTCAACCATCGCCAACTCATTCCTCCAGACATCCTGCCCTGTGCCCTGATCCTACATATGATCTTCACTAGTTTTTCACATAGTTTGACCTATTTCAAGGATAAGATTCTTTAGCGAGCATCTTGTTTATTTTGTTTTCATGCTAACAGATACACACAATAAGAGTCGTGCACAGGATTCACCCGTGCCCGACAACAACAATACACACGCCACTCACTGTCCATATAAAAAAATTAGTTCACAAAATGCAAAACTTAACAAAAATGGAGATGACACTTGCATTAGCCTCATCTTATGAATGTCTCACATAAGAATAGCTTTTCCCTTATTAGGGGCATTTACGGAGACCTCCCCTCTAAGTTTGAAAAATTACAGATTGCACCCCTCTTATTATGGAAATTACAAAAACCTCCCCTCAATGTTACAAAACATAACATTTACCTCTCTTGAAATACACATTTTGTAACATCCGTGCACAAAAATACCCCACTCGGAGTACATTTTCAAGGAGAGTGTTTTGTGCACAGATGTTATGAAATGTAAACTTCAGGGGAGGTAAATGTTATGTTTTGTAACATTGAGGGGAGGTTTACTTAATTTCCATAATAAGAGGGGTGCAAGTTGCAATTATGCTATCTTCCAGGGGAAGTTTTGATAATTATTCGTTATATAATATGTATATGTGTGTGTATATATATGTATATGTTGAAATTTGGATTTCAGTTAATTGTATAAATAAGATAAAGAGGATTGAGGACTTACACTGGTAAGGGGCAAAAGAGTAAAATTAAAACTACTTGTAATAACACCCAATTTTAACCAATGTTGTAAATATCGAATGTCAACGACATCAGATTGAGTTTCTAAATGTCGGACATAGTCAGAGACATGTCAGAGATATTTTATAATATTGATTTTTCATGTTTTATAAATAAATTTTTATTTTTATGTATGCTAACTATAATTATATGTTATAAAAATAGAAAAATAATATAACAAATAAAAAATCAGCCATTTATATTACAAAATAAAATCAGATAGGATCTGTGATTAAATATTTTAACAAATACAAAATGATATATTATAAAATATATTTAATAGTATACGATAATTTTATTTTGACAACGATAAGTTTATTGCAAATAAAAAAGATTTAAAAGTTAAAAAATTTTGACGGATTATATGTCTTTTTCAACTTATAAATTTATATTAAAAACGTGCAAACAATCAACTAATAAATGTATTAAATATTTTCATATTTTTTGAAATATGAAACAATTATGCAAAATTGGTTGTAAGAATAAAATGTTAAAAAATCAAAATAATAAGTGTAATCGTTTTAAACTTACATAATATAATATACGTTGGTGATTTAGACATATGCTGCTAGTCTGCTAATATAACATAAAATAAAATAAGGGCGATATATTTAAAAGTCGCGGGGACCGATTTCTCGGAAAAAACCGAACATATCGGCCTATATTTTACAAAAGGACATAATTTATTTTTTAGAAAAACATATCGTTTTCCCTTAAAAATGATATGTTGGGAGACATGTTGGACATATTGGAGGACATTTATAACAATGATTCTAACACTCCCCCTCAAGTTGTGCGTGTAATATCTATCATGTCTAACTTATCCGTAATTTTTCCAAAGCCGCTTAAACTTAATACTTTAGTGATAACATCACTTAATTGTTGGTCGATGAGAACAAACAATGTACTCACAACTCCTCTTACTATATTCTCTTTGATGAACTGTCTATCCACTTCAACATGCTTGGCACAGTCATGTTGAATATGATTGTGTGCACTACTGATGACTGCCTTGTTGTCACAGTAAAGTTTGATAAGTCATTTTTTCCAAGGCCTTGGTCCTTGATAATGGAGCAAATCCTCCATGTGTCATTTCTTTGAACTCTGCTTCAACACTTTGGCTATCATATATTATTTTTTCCTTTTCCAAGTTACCAAGTTAAGAGGTGGCACTTCGGTCATCAATAATCCAACTCAGTCTGCATTCATGTAAACTTAAATTGTTAATTCTTCACTTGGTGAGGATATGATATCCCTCTCTGAGGAAGACTTGAGGTATCACAAGATTTGTTGGGTAGAATCCAAGTGGCGAGACTTTAATGATTGCAGTATTGGCTAATTACTCCAACCGTATACGAGGTATCTGAACGAGTACAAGACAAATAGATAAGCCTGTTCACCAACCTCTGAAATCTAGTGATGTCTGTAACAACTTCTGTATCATCTATTCCTAATTTATAGTTAGCCTAAATAGGGGTGTCAGCTGGCCTACACCCGCTCATCCCTGATGTCTCGAGTAAATCGAGGATGTACTTTTTCCGAGAGATGTAAATCTCATGCTTAGATCTGGCAACTTCAATATGCAAGAAGAACTTCAGATTTCCTAGGTGTTTCACCTCAAATTAACTTTCCAATATTTCCTTCAGAGTTTGGATCTCATCCACATCATTCCCTGATTTAACATTATTGTCCACATTGACGATGAGAATGATCAATTTACCTGCCTTGTACTTGATAAACAATGTGCAATCAACATTGCTCTGTGTATCCAAATGTCGTCACAGTCCGTCGATTCTCCAAACCAGGCCCTAATATACTATTTATGGCTGTATAGGATTTTTTCATCCTGCAAATTTTCCTTTCAGATTCTTCAGGAGGAAGACCAGGAGGTAAATGCATATATTCCTCCTCTAGACCCCCATTGAGGAAAGCATTCTTCTTATCTAACTGATTGAGGTGCCACCTTTTGAGGAGACAAATGCTCTTTGTGAAACAGATAAAGAATCATGTCGCAAACTGGGATAGAAGATACTAGGTAGAAGTACGATTAACTTTAGTCTCTTTGAAGATGGATCCGATATCAGTTCCGTGATCATGGGTGAAGCCTATATGTTTATTCCTTTGTTCCTACGAATATCAGCCTGAAAAGGGAGAGGAGATATCTCTTGACCATTAGGGAAATATGAGTAGGACTAGGACTGGGTATATGAGGTTGATATGAGGGAGGTATGGGTAAAGGAATAGGATAACTCACTTCCATAGTAAAGCATTCCCCCTGAAGTGAGATACCATTGTAAGCTTCTATTTCCCGAAAAGTGTCGTCCATGGTAATAAAGGTTTTCTTGGTCACATGATGAGAGTATTTGTAGCCTTTTTGCGTCGGAGAATACTCGATAAAGACACACTTCAGAGCTCGAGAGTCAAGTTTGAATTGTGATACACATGAATGAGTGTACACCCAAGGATACAACAGTGAAGTTGAGGGAGAGTAACCTGGAGAGTAGTGAGGGAGCTTTGTCCAAGGTCAGGTAGGTGTGCGATTAATGAAATAGTCGATGGTGAGAACAACTACCACCTTGTAATATTTAGGGAGGTGTACCTTAAGTAAGAGGCACCATGCTACTTCAAGGAGATGGTTCTTGTGCTCAACTACCCAATTCTACGCAGGAGTATGGGCACAAAGAGGTTTGGTGGATAATGCCCAAGTCGCTCCGTAAGGTTTTAGTGATAGTATTGAACTGAGCAGCTACAATAAGAAAGAAGAAATACTTTATTTTTTGTTTTTCCTCTAGTAAACTCAAATACAACTAGAAAAATAGTATATGAAAGTAACAGACAAAAATAACTAGATATAAACAACAAGACAAGAGTCCCAAACATCAGTATAAAAATAATTGCAAAAGGTGTAGTACTAGGTGGGGATACATGATTAAATAAAGTACGCCGATGTTTGCCAGATTCACACACATCACAGTTAAACGTTTTAATCAACCAACTAGACATAGTAGAAATAAGTTGTTTTATAGTATAGATAAAAGGATGTCCTAACAATGCCAATGGTAGATGGATGATCCGCATGAAGAGCTTGCCGAAGGGAAGCAGAGCTGGAAGGCTCAAACACGTAAAGGCCTTCACACAAACTATCAGAGCCAATCACCGTCCTCATTTTTAGGTCTTGAAAGACACATGAGTTGGGAAAAATGTCACAGTAATTCATTGAGTTGGTTAAGTGACTAAAAGAGAGAAGGTTACAAGAAACTTAGGAACATGAAGAACAAAAGAGAGTGAGAAAGGAACAAGCTATGGATCCTGAGGAAAATGATCCTTCCACAATACTCACATTGTGTCTACTAAACAAAGATAAGTAGGACACGAAATTTGTGGCAGAGCCAGTCATGTGGTCAGTGGACCCAAAGTCAATGTTCCACTGAGTAGAAGAGCTGATGGTTGTTGAATGCGCACATGGTATTCCCTGGTGTGCATAAGAGGTTGATGATGAAGTAGATGACTCAGCAGAATGGCCATGCATCATGCATCAGAAGGCCTGTATCTATTCCGCAGAAGGACAACATGAATTTCAGTAGGATCTTGGCCAATGTTGAGTGTATTGTCCTTTATGGCATCAGAAAGATAAGAAGACCGAGACAGAGGTGCTTGACCATGAGAACGACTATAGCCGCGATCACCTCGTGGAGAAGAACCTCTTCTCTGAGGAGGAAAACCATGAAGCCTGAAGTACGCGACTCAGGAGTGGTGGGCCTTCCCAAAAAAATCACAAATCAGGTGGCCCTTTTCTGTGGATTTTAACCTAGTGTCACGGGCAGCATGATTTCCAGAGCTGTATTTGGCAGCATGTGCATACCCCTTTAATACTGAGTCAGGAAGCCATGTCTGTCTTCAATCATGTTCGTGTTGCACTAGACTATAAACTTTTGGTAGAGGAGTGAGAGAGCTCACAAGAATCTGGACACTGATCTAATCAAAATCACGATGGAGACCATGATTTTTGAGCATATTGCCGGCTATTTTATTTTATGTTAAGTTAGTAATCTAACAATATGTGTTAATCACACATATATACATATATATAATATAGCATGCATGTTTAAATAAATTAGAGTTATTGTTTCACTCTTTTAATGTGTTATTCTTATAATCATTTTTGTATAAATATTTCACACTATATTTTTTTATTCCATATTACAAAAAGTAAAATGTTCAACACATTTATTAGTTGTTTTTTATATAATTTTAACGTAAATTTATTAAGCAAAAGAGTAAAATTAAAAGTACACGTAATAGTACACAATTCTAAATATATATATATATGTGTAACTCTACATTATTTTACTGAATTCAGGTGCTATGTCTCAACAAGAAATGAGCGTACCTTATCTTTTAATCAAGCTTTCGGATCCAGGAAGGATGCCAGTTATTGCTTTTGAGGCACTCCAGGTTATAGTGCTATTCACATTGAGTAGATATTACTGACATTTGTTTTATATATTTCTTACACTTGAAAGCATTTGCCAATGCTTCAGTGGAAACTTATCTAACTTGACTGTTATGTATAGCTTTACTGAAGTTTGACTTTGATGAATATTGGAGTTGGTTTATAGAACACATATGATGCGGAATGGAGACGCGGACTCTCAACGGAGGACGAGTTTTGGTCTCGTTCGGGGCCAAATGGCTACTTACTATATTTGTCATGCACGGATCGATGATCCGACTATACAGATGCGTCCGGACCGTCGTTCCGACACTATTTCATATATTACTTTGTTATTTTTGCATTTATTTTGATGTAATATGGTTACCCCATCTTCGGCCAATCATAGCCGTCGATGTTGGGATGCCCTAGTTCTCTCTTTAATATAAATAGTGTTAGGGAGCTGTTTTAGGGTCATTGCAGATTTTGGAGGTTTCAATCCTGAAATCTCGCAATCCTCCCACGATGCCGACTCCTTGGAACCCTAGGCGTCGACTCCTAGGCGTGTATCTTCCTCCCCAAGGTATTACCAAACCCCAAACACGTTTTCTCCTCTAACTCCTCTACTGCTGCACAACCCCCTCTACAACCGCCTGCTTGCTGTCTCCTCCCCCGCAGCAGCCGACCCATCTTCTTCCACCAAACCCAGCCGCCGCCCGCTCTTTCCACCCTAACCACCACCGCCGCCTGCTCCTCCATCCTCTGAAGCCACCGCCGCTCCTTTCACCCCCTACAGCAGCCGACCTGCTGCCTACAACCGGCGGTTCTGCCACCCCCGCCTCCATTCCGTGGAACCACCTCCAATCACCCCCTCCTCACTAGATCTGCCCCAATCTGAGCCTACCAGCCCAAATCCAACGCCCCACCTATTCGACTCCCCTCCCACAGCCTAGATCCGCTCCTACATCATCGGATCCACCTTCCCGCCGTTCAGATCCGCCTCTACATAGCCGGGTCTACCCGTTCCGACCCGATTCCGCATTCCGCCATCAAATCCACCTTGCATCGCCGTCAACGCGCTTCCGTCTCCAAAATCTCCATTGCCTCAGACAACCCACTATTCAGTGAGTCACTTGTTGTATTGGACGATTATTTTCAGCATTTTATTATTGGGTTGGATGTTATATTTGCTTGGATATATTGCCTGTGAAAAGATCGTCTCGAATCGCCTGTGATTTGCAGGTGGAACTCATTCTCCACGCTCTTTGCCTTGACCCTCCGAGCGGAGGAAATTCATTAATTGCTTGCTAACTGAATGCCTTTTTTCTGCTTTTAAATATTGTTGCGTGGGTTGATTATTATTATTGCTCGTATTAATTTGTCATCGTCACCGACTATATCATTGCATATAGACTAGGGTTAACGTGTCAGGTTCTCATCCCCGACCTTAGTAGTCTTGGATTGGTGCACCCCGTAGCTCACCCTACATCAACATAATTCACAAAAATCAGAAAATTAAAATGACTATTTCTGCCATGAAAAATTCAGCGGTCTTCTTTCGTGGTTAGGGTTCAAAGGGAAAATAACACATATTCTTTATGCTAGAGGTCCAACATAATTTCTACGGAAATCAGTCCTTCACTGTAATTAAAGAAACCAAACATCAAGTTAAAAATCTCTGATTTCTTGTCCAAACAGAAAACGTAAAATCTTGGATGGACAATTTGATTTCGAACACTCCCACAACAATAATAATAGTCCAAATTCTATGATAAATAACATCAAAGGTTCACCACCACAAAAGACATTCATAGGAATCTTGGTTTCATCATTAGAGTTGTACTACCCAACATTCTAACACAACAATTAGAACTTGAGGGAAAGAAATGGCCGGGACAGTAACATTGAAGCCAAGAGAAAGAATTTGGTCAGTGGAATGAGATTCACTAGAGGAATATAAGATTTTCCGCTATTTCTCATATAAAATTACTCTCCATATCAGGGTGGAGACCAGATGATAAGAGCAAGAAATGGTGGGGATTGAACCTTCAAGGGCACCATTGACCTTTTAAGTTTTAAGCATCCTTCCACCCCCACCCGCTGATATAGGGTAGGCTATGAGGGTGCACCAAACCAAGGCTACTAGGGGCGGAATGCAAATGTGACACAAAAACCTTAGTCTAAATGCAATGCAACCGTCGATGAAGGCGATGATTAATTTTGAGTAATGAAATTAATAACACCACGCAAGACAATTAAAAACAAGGAACTAGGATTTAATTTAATGATTTTGTAATGGCCTTCCTCCGCTCGGAGGGCCAAGGCCAAGCGTGCGGCGAATAAACCCTTCATGCAAATTATTAGTGAATCGTAACAAAGGTTCACAAGCGCAAATCCAAACAAAGCACGAAAATAATCTAATAATAATGAAGATTCAAATATTCCAACACAACAAGGGCTCACCAAAATAGCGGGCTGACCAAGGTACTGAAGACTTTGGATCCGGATGGGTAGATCGACAATCGAAGGTGAAACCGGCAGCGTGGAAATGATGGAGGTGGCTGTCCTCGGCGGTAGATGGTGAGATCAGACAATAAATGTGTAGATCTGGCCACGTACGAGTAGATCCGGGCCAAGGAAGGGTAGATCCGCTGTTTTGGGTCGGATCCGGGCTAGGGGATGGTTTATGGGTGGTGGAAATAACAGATCAGGGTCGGGGGTTGAAATTCCCAGATCTGGACTGATCTTGAGAATAGTGGGCGTAAGGAAGTGGATCCACATGAGGAGTGATCTATGTTATTAAAGGCGCGCCTCGGGCGCGCCTAAGGCTCCAGACTCAGAGGTTTGCGCTTCTGCGCTCCTTATTTGTGCCTTTAGAATATAAAAGACACGTCTGAGTGAGATTTTTGTTGTAAATTTTTTTCTTTAAAACTTGAGAAAAGAATAATTTAATAACTCAATAATTTTTTATTGATTTAGTGTTTATGAAAGATAATTGTGTGTTGAGACTTAGATATG
This sequence comes from Platanthera guangdongensis, assembly GCA_039583875.1. Taxonomy (NCBI): domain Eukaryota; kingdom Viridiplantae; phylum Streptophyta; class Magnoliopsida; order Asparagales; family Orchidaceae; genus Platanthera; species Platanthera guangdongensis. The sequence goes on from CM077162.1 coordinate 19,971,221, forward strand.
ATGCAAGTGACCACATTAATTCTATTTTTTAAGAGATACAAACGATAATAATGAATGATTAATTAGTAGACTAGATGAAAAATTTAATCGAGAAGCTGAAATGATGTTTGATGTTGATTATTTAAAATGAATGTGGTTGCGCCTTGCTTTCGTCAGGCGCGTGCCTGCGCCTTGAGCGTAGGCTCCAAGACCCCTTTGCGCCTTGGTGCGCCTTACGCCTTTAATAACTAAGGGAGTGATGGAGGCGGCCGACCGATGGTAGAGGGAGGGGTAGCCGACTGTGGAGGGGGCGTGGGAGGGAGGCGGTGGCTGTGGGAGGCTCGCTGGGATGGGGGGAGGGTGCTGGGTGGTCCGGATGGCGTCCGACTATTTGGGCGTCAATATGCGCGTAGGCGGAAAGAGGAGACAAGCAACAACGGGGCTGAACCATTCGGTTCACCTCCCTCTTACTAAGCCGACGGGTTGTTGCTGAACCACCCGGTTCAGCTCCATGTGTAGGGGGGCCGGCCGGCCCCCTCTTGGCCCCGAGTATAAATATTCCCGGGGTGGTTCTCTTGGTTGATCATGCAAGTACATGGTATTCTTTTCCTCCCTCTTTCAAACCCTAATTTCTATCTCTTCTCCCTCTAGATCTCTATCTCCTTCTTAACATTTGGTATCAGAGGCTCGCTCCTCCGCCATGGTCACCACACGCACGCAAGAGGAAAGCAGCCGATTGGAAACCCTAGAAGAAAACTACGTTGTATTGACGGACTCGGTGGACGCCATCGAGGAAAATATGAGGGCGTCGACGCAACGATTGGAAGAACGATTCGACGCTCGGATGGATGAAATCAAGGCATTGCTAGCGCAAACTCTTAAGGGGAAAGCAACGGCGAGTGAAGAACCCGGTGGATCTCCGCAATCGGGACCAGAGGCGGCGGGATCCCACCTGGCGGTTCCGATGGGAGCGGAAACAGCGACCGCAGGCTGGCAGTGCGTGGCCGGCGACCGGTTCCGCCCGAACCCGATCGGCGCGGGAACGTCCCAGGGTGGAACCGGAGACCCCTTCGCGGGCCGCGTCCCATGACGGCGTGGCGGGGAGGAATCAGGAGGGGCCAGGGCGACCTCCAGGGCAGGCCGGGTTTCCTCCGGGGGGAACGAGAGGGCTTCTCCCTCACCTGCGTGGTTTTGGACCTGAAGGAGGCGTCAGAGCTGGCGTTCCGTGGGGAGGCCTACATCCTCCGTTGGGGGGAATGCATCAGCACGGGTATCCCGGGCGATTATCCCAAGCCAAGAGAGCAAAGGAGACCATCGGGCTATGGGCATGAGCAAGGGTGGCACGGACAGGCCGCTCCACGGGCACACATTCCCCCGAAATTAACCCGTATGGACTTCCCTAAATTCAATGGGGGGACGCGTTGGAGTGGGTGCCGAAAGTGGAGCTTTTCTTTAGTTAGCAAGATGTACCCGAAGGACAGTGGGCGCAACTCGCGTCGTTTCACCCGGAAGACGACGCCTTTCAGTGGACGTAGTGGTTTTTGCGAGGCCGGATTTTGTGCCATGGACATAATTTGTGGAGGGCTTTACGGCCCGGTTCGGACCCTTGGAGTACGAGGATTTTGAGGCTCTGCTCCAGAAATTGCAGCAGAAGGGGACAGTGATGGAGTATCGCACGAAATTTGAAAAATTGGCGAATAGGGTGCACTTAGAAGAAAAAACGCTGCTTAGATGTTTTGTCTCGGGACTCAAGGAGCACCTGCGCGATGTGGTGCAAGCACACATGCCCCACAACCTAAATCATGCCATCACCTTGGCTCACATTCAGTAGGAGCGCTTCAACAGGCAACACACCCGTACCACCGCTATACCGACGACTGTCCCAACCGGCGTAAGAAAGGAAACTTTAACGGGTGGCAAACCGACAGTGACCCGACTCTCATGGGCCGAACTGCAGGCCAGAAAAGAGAAGGGCTTGTGCTTCAACTGCGATGACAAGTTCACACCGGGACACAAATGCCAGAAGATACAAGTATTTATGCTTCATGAGGATACATGGGATGGTTGCCTCACCGAGTTCGAGTGGGACAGAGACTTGGACTTGACGGAGTTCGGCGTGTCCTTGCAGGCGATGGAGGGATGCAACACACCTCTCACGATGAAGATGGCAGGGAAAATCAGCTAGGAGCGGGCGACTATTCTTGTGGATAGTGGGAGTACTGATAACTTCATTCATCCGGATGTGGCGAAAAAACGGTGGGGTACAAGATTGATCGGACAGCTGCCTTTCATGTTATGGTGGCCGACGAGAGCAAACTTCAGTGCGAAGGGGTTATGAAGGGGGTGGAGTTACGGATACAGGGGTACACAGGGCGCACAAACGTCTACCTCCTACCCATGAGAGGGTCAGACATGGTGCTTGGGGTACAGTGGCTGCAGCAGCTGCCCAGGGTGTCCTTCGATTGGGACCAGATGACTATGAAGTTCCTTTAGCAAGGAAGGCAATACTGTCTGGGTGACCTCAAAACGTCTCCGCTAAAGGAGATTTCATCTCGCAGCCTGGAACGTTTGGGGGAGCAGGGCTGTATGATGACTATGATTATGGAGATTACGACGACTTCCAGGAGCACCCCTGATAGTGCCCGAGCAGATGCGGGCACTACTGACTCAGTACGCGGACATATTCCGGACACCTCAGACCCTCCCACCTCCGAGGTTTTGAGATCAATAGATCCAGCTCAAGACTGGGGCAGAACCCATTAATATTCGGCCGCACCGCTATCCTTACATCCAGAAGACCGAGATTGAGCGCAGCGTCCAGGAAATGCTCTCCGCCGGACTCATCCGCCCAAGTACTAGTTCCTTCTCCTCTCACATCATCCTAGTCAAGAAGAATGACGGATCATGGCGTTTTTACGTGGACTACCACGGCCTGAACAACTCGACCATCAAGGACAAGTTTCCCATACCGCTGATCGAAGAACTACTGGATGAGCTGCACGACACCTCTATTTTTACAAAACTCGACCTCAGGTCGGGTTACCACCAGATTCGCATGCAGGAGGACGACATTCACAAGACCGCATTCCACACAGATGACGGGCATTACGAGTTCCTCGTGATGCTCTTTGGGCTGACCAACGCCCCTTCCACTTTTCAAGCAGTCATGAACGAAGATATTTCGACCTCTTCTCAGTCATTCCGTGCTGATATTCTTTGATGACAATCTCATCTACAGTACTAGTTGGGAATAGCACCTCACTCATGTGGAGCGGTCTTCTCCATCCTCCGCCAACACCAACTTTATGCCAAGCAGTCCAACTGTTCTTTTGGACAGGAGGAAGTCGAGTACTTGGGTCATTTGGTCTCGGCGGAGGGCGTCAAGGCGGACCCTAAGAAGATCGAGAGCATGCTATCGTGGCCACGACCCCAGACTGCGCGAGCACTGCGGGGCTTCCTGGGCCTCACCGGCTACTACAGAAGATTCGTGAAGGACTATGGCAAGATCGCCAGGCCCCTTACTCAGCTGCTACAAAAGGATGCTTTCGTTTGGCAGGACGAGACCGAGGCAGCCTTTCAGTCCCTCAAGGGGGCCATGACGTCCACGTCGGTTCTTGCACTTCCGGATTTCACAAAGGAATTTGTGCTCGAGACCGATGCGTCGGGCGTGGGCATTGGGGTCGTATTGATACAGGAGGGCCGGCCCCTAGCGTTCTACAACAAAGCATTGGCACCCCGCACGTTGGGACTCTCCACATATGTGAAAGAAATGCTGACCATCATTTATGCGGTGGCCCTGTGAAGGCCGTACCTATTAGGGCGACACTTCAAGATCCGCACCGACCACCAGAGTCTGAAGCATCTTTTGGAGCAACGAGTCTCCTCTCCTCTCCAAAAGAAGTGGGTAGCGAAATTATTGGGCTATGATTATGAGTTCCTCTATAGGCAGGGCAAGGAGAATCTGGTTGCCGACGCCTTATCTCACTTACCGGAGGGCGCCGTTGCTCAAATATCTGGCCCCTTGCTCGACTCCCTCGACGACATACAAGAGGAGGTCATGCGTGATTCAGAGCTGCGTACCGTTGTGGAAGCTCTTCAATTGAGACATGACACTGCACCTGACTATCACCTCCAGAACAACATGCTATACTATCATGGCAGGGTGGTCATCCCCGCCCAGTATGCTTGGAAGACAGTCATGATGCATGAGTTCCACTCTTCACCGACCGGCGGTCACGCGGGCGTTCTCCGCACCCTCCAGCGGGCACATGCAAATGTTTTCTGGAAAGGGCTACGACGTGATATACGACAAAAATATGAGACTACTTCCCCCGCCGACCTACTCACACCATTGGAGATCCCGCACCACATCTGGGACACCATATCCACGGACTTCATCGACGGCTTGCCTAAATCTCAGGGCAAGTCCGTTATCCTGGTAGTGGTGGACAAGTTGTCTAAATACGGACATTTCTTGGCTCTGAGTCATCCTTACACCGGCGAGTCAGTCGCCGATCTCTTCGCACGAGAAATCGTCCGCCTTTATGACATTTCTCGTGCCATCATTTCCGACCGCGACCCGACGTTTGTGGGGGCTGTTTGGAAGGAGCTCTTTCGCGTACAGGGGACCTGCTTACGTTTTAGCACAACCCATCATCCCCAGACAGATGGCCAAACAGATGTTCTCAATCGGGGCCTCGAGACATACCTTCGTTGTTTTGTGATGGACGAGCCGCAGACTTGGACAGGTTGGCTGCATTGGGCCGAATACTGCTATAACTCCTCTTACCATTCAGCCAGCAAGTTGACCCCTTTCGAGGTCGTGTACGGCCGCCCTCCGCCCTTGTTGAGCAGTTATGAATCGGGTAGTACAACATTGCTAGCAGTTGACCGGGCACTCCGTGATCGGGATCGCACCCTCGCCACTTTGCGGGAGAACCTCCGGACAGCACAAGATCGCATGAAGACTCAAGCAAATAAACATCGCAAGGATCGGGAGTTCGCAGTTGGCGATGAAGTGTTTCTCAAGCTCCGTTCCTACATGCAGTTGTCAGTGGCCCGCCGAACAAACCAGAAGTTGCCACCGCGTTATTATGGTCCGTTCCGTATCCTCCGTCGCGTGGGTCCTGTCGCTTACACCTTGGAATTGCCGGAAGGATCGCGAATACACCTGACATTTCATGTGTCCTTATTGAAGCGGAAGATTGACAACACAGTCCAGGCAAGTCCTTTCCTACCCGAGACAACGGTCGCAGTCGAACTACAACTGCTCCCCGAGGACATCCTGATGATCAAGTGGAAACACCGTGGCACAGAGTACCGTCCTGAGATACTCGTCAAATGGAAGCATCTAACAGCAGCTCACAATACTTGGGTGGATTTGATGGAGTTTCGAGAGCTCTACCCGGACTACCACCTTGGGACAAGCTGTTTCTTGATGGAGAAGGGAATGTTACGCCCCCGGATGACGTCCGGATATTTGGGCGTCAATATGCACGCAGGAGGAAAGAGGAGACAAGCAACAACGGGGCTGAACCATCCGTTTCAGCCCCCTTTCACTAAGCCGACGGGTTAGGGCTGAACCATCCGGTTCAGCCCCATGTGGGCCGGCCCCCTCTTGGCCCCGGGTATAGATATTCCCGGGGTGGTTCTCTTGGTTCATCATGCAAGTACAAGGTATTCTTCTCCTCCCTCCTTCAAACCCTAATTTCTAATCTATTCTTTAGATCTCTACCTCTTCTCCCTCTAGATCTCTATCTCCTTCTTAACACATTGATTGACCAGAACCTATCTTGTAGGCACTATTAGCTCACCTGAGTAATTCTTCAGGAGAACTTGCCCAACGTCCAAAATTCTCAACCATTCTTCTACCTGTCTGTATCCTAAGGAATAACTAGAGGAACAACTCGCAACCAAGGATTTGACAACCTCAAATCGTTTGAAAGTACACTAATAACGTGCTTTGAAATCCACTTGACATCCTATGTAAGCCTGCAAAAAGATCCAAAATACAACCACAAACTATGTTGTTACCTACAACAAACTTTCCACAAAGAATTAATAGAAAGGTAACTTGATCTGTAATAGTTTCATCAACTAACTCTCGACCCTTTGGAACATAGAAGAGGGGGTCCGGTACTGAAGAAATAGCAACCTAATATGTCTTCTTTGTGTCAAAACAATAATATATGAGCAATTTAGCTGCAGGTGTAATTTATTGAAGTTTTACAGTGTGGTCCCAAAAATGTAAGAAGTTGTCTTGACAACAATCTCAATATTTAAATTCTTGGACGCCATAGACTCCAAAATATTAAAAATTTCAACCGTCAACCGATCTATCACTGCACCATCAACCCAACATATAATCAACTGTGAAGAGCCTGGTGGAAGTGATATCAGTACCCACAAGGCCACAACACAGATTGCAACTGCCTCAAAGTAATGATCACGGCATCTGTATTTGCCCCATCATCCTAGTCATCAAGACTCTCAACAACTGAATTACTTGTTATAGTCACCTCAATCGATAACAAACCCGCAAGATATATCCCTACGACTGTAGGTACACCTGTAAAAGAAAGTTTAGCCCCATGGCGGGGTGGATACCAGAGGAATAGGAGACATGTCGGGGTGGACTCTCAAAAACTCTCTATGCACTTGTTTTCGCCTCCTATGATTGTGAAGATAAGCTTCGACACCCCATCTTCCTTCATTTCAAAAAGTGCTTCGTCTGACTCCTCTCCTAGCGACTTTTGTATCTTCTTCGTCACCTCCAAGATGAATCGAAGTACCTGGATATGCAATGGGCTTGTTGCAATTTTTTTTTACTTCATATTGTATATATTGATAAAAATCTAATTTGTAGTTTAATTTTATTTTTCTTGAAGGATCCTCTTCTATTTGGATATCTAAATGACCAGAGTAAATATGCGAATTTGGTACTATGATTTGAGGTCGTCTATTTATCATGCTAGGCATTAATGCCCTTCATTGCTTGTTGACAAATGAATCACCTATAGTCTCTTGAGAGTATTTTTTAAAATAAGGGCATTTGGCATCACTTTCTGTTTACATGTGGTAGCCATTGACTTTAAGGAGTTATGGGCGATAATGCAATAGTTTGATTTTGAGATTAAAAACAATTCTGAGGACCAAGAAGATGTCAAATGATTGCAGGAGAAATTTGGTATAAATATTTAAGAATGGAGAGTATGTTTTAATTTATGCTAATTCTAGAAGAATTAAACTTATGTGTTACATTGAAGTTATGTGAGAGAGTTATGTGACAGGCTTAGAAATATTTGTCAATTTTAGAAAATTATGTTAGGAAGATCAATTATTGAATTGTTTTTTGTTTAAAACGTTTAAGTGAGCTAAGATTTGATCTTCATATAAATTTTTTATTGATCTTGAGAATACATGATCAAATATTATGAGAATGATTTTGGTACATATTTAGGAAGATAAATGTGTAAATGGTACGTGTATGTGTCAAGGTATGCATATGTTATTAGATACCCACATGATGGAGTGAACTAATATTATTTGTTGTAATGTTACCAAATAATTTCCAAAAGGAATAATATAATATCAATTTGAGTTCATAAATTTTGTATTAGTTATGGATATTCTTATAAATATGTTTCAAAATGTAGTGTTTTAGTTTATGTTTTTTTTTTCAACTGACAGTTCTAATGGTTGAGTATCTAGTTACGGAAAAACTTAGGGAACATTGATTGACTTCGAATGGGCAGAACAGAGCTCGAATATGTGACAGTTCTAATGGTTGTGTGATAGGTCTCAATATCTTGGATATATTATACGAATGGATGAGGTTATACATGAAGATATAACTTTAGTTCAGGCTGAGTGGTTTGTGGAGAAGTCCTTAAGGGCATTATGCAATAAAATGATAAGTTCAAACTGTTTTCAAAATAGAAATTAATACCTCAGAAAACACCCCTCAAAAATGAGGGCTGATAAAGTTTACCCAAGATTGTTGGGATACGTCTAATAAATTTGGGTGTTTGGAAAAACTCATTGCAGATTACGTACAATTTTAGCTGTAGTATACTTTAAATAATAAATATTGTCACATCATGGATATATCTAAATAAATTACTCAGGTGGATTTTATGTTGATCCTTCTGTAATAAACTGTATCTTCTTTTGCCCTTACAGGCCTTGAAAGCTATAGTACACAACTATCCAAGCATAATGACTGGATACTGGGAACAGATGTCAGCAATTACTTATGGATTATTGCAGGAACCAGCAATTCCTGATGTTTCCAAATTTAATACCGGATCATGGAAGGGAGATTTTGGTAAAGCTTCGGGAGCTACCAGTGAAAGATGCACAGTTGCTGCTATGAAGGTCTGTTGTTTGTCTATTTACATGCCGTCATAATTAATATTCTTATCTCAACTATATGTCTATCTACATGTATGGTAATTAGATTTTCACTACTCATAGTTTCAGTAGTAAAACTTATCTAGAAATTATTTTACCTTACAATTATGAATCACATGGGAAAATGGTAAATTGTTATTTTAATTTTTTAGACTCTCCACACTTTCATCCTCTACTAATGTGAAACTTATATATCTTCTCATTGTCATAATCGAAAACATTCTTCCAACTATTTGGGGTTCGTTTTATGAATCATCATTTTTCATTCATTGTTGTCGAGCGCAACCTGCAGTTTTAAATTTTTTACTTAGCAATTGTTTTGAACAACTTTCATCAACTAATTAGTATATTTTCTAATCATTGTTTTACATTCTTATTTCACTCTGTCTATTTTCTATTATCTTATCTTTGATAAATAGTGAGAAATCATTCTCACTGTTTCTTCAATGTAATTTCTCCTTAGATTATCTTTTCTAGCTTATTAATACATCCATCTAAGCATTCTTGTTTCTATCACGATCAACTAAGTTTTCAACAAATATTTTTTTTTTCACTTGCTAACACTCTGATCAATTCAACATCACCACCTTAATTGTGTTTTATGGAATTTATAGTTGAATATACACTCTTTTAAATATTTATTTTCTCGCTTCTTTTTACATGTGATATGTCACGTGTATGTTTCCTATAAATATGTATGCTTGACCCGAATTAGGACATCCAAATAATTGTTCTCTCAATTCTACTTGGTATCAGAGGTAGGTCACGACCTTGCTTCCGCTTCTTCTGCGATCCCGCGTCCGCTGCTATCCAGTATCTCGCTTCGTTTTGGCGCCGCGATCCCGATCCTCGACGTTGTTTCCTCCGGTGACGACGCCTAGTCCCGCGTTCCTTCAGGTGTTGCCCTAGACGCCTTGTTCCGGCGCCGTCCTAGTCGTTTCAACCGGCGCCCGAGCCTAGGCCTTCCAACGCCTCGGGCTTCCAGCGCCTAGGGCTTGTCCAGTGACCTTCTCTGACGGGCTTCTCCATCGGGCTTATTCAATGCCCTTCTCCGCCCGGTTTTTTTGGGCGGCCCTTTGTCTCCGACTGTTTTGTCCTCCACGGGGGCTGCCAGAGACATCGTGGTCACATCCACCGGTGTCCTCTCCGACGACGCGATCTAAGGGACACTCATAGGATGTTGTTTTTCGGTTTTTGAGTTCTTCTCCTTGCTAGGTGATTCCTCCGACATCTCATCGTCTTCCCTCACCGGTGTCCTCACTGGTCTCTCTGCAGATCCTCCTCGGAGCCACGACCAATCTGGCTTCTTAAAGATCACTATCGTTGCCTTGGATGACACAAATATCTTGAATGATCCAGGACTGCACATCATGCTATTCGAAGCCACCGGCTCTATGGACATATTGATGGTACCACTGTTGAGCCATCACATACCGATCCCTCGTGGAGAAAATGAGATGCATACAATTCCTTAGTTGTCTCGTGGTTACTTCACTCGATGCCCCCTCCGGTGTATCACAATTACATGCTTCTGGATTCTGCTCATGAAATTTGGAAAAAGGCCCAGGACTCCTACTCTCAGGCAGGCAGTTCAACACAAATTTATGAGCTCACTCGCCGTGTCTTGAAGCTGAAGCAGGGAACTCTGTCTGTCTCTGCCTACTACTCTGAGTTCGAACATATGTATCAGGAACTGGATTACTTCAACACCTTTACCACTGCTTGCACTGCCGATGCGCATGCTCTTCAGAAAGATAAAGACCGCTTTTGGGTTCACGCCTTTCTTATGTGGATCAATATGAAGTTTGATGCGGTTCGCCTGCATGTTCTTAGTCATGTTCAAAAAGCCCGATTGGGCCGGGCCGCGCCCGAGCTTTTGTCAAATCGGGCTCGGCCCAGGCTCAATTTGAGCCGGGCCGGGCTCGGGCTCCCTCCAAAAGAGGGGGCCCAATTAGGCCCATCAGGCCGGACCGGGCCTGCCTGAATTCAAAAGGCGGGATAAAATCCCACCGAAAATTAGGCGGAATTTTATCCCGCCTAAAATTAGGCGGGATTAATCCCGCCTATGATTAGTGGGATTAATCCCGCCTCATCAGGTGAGATTAATCCCGCATGATCCCGCCTGATCAGGCGGGATTATCCCGCCTGATCATGAGGGATTAATCCCAGACGGGGTTAAAATCCCGCCAGGTTCTGGCTTAGCCCGGTGCCGGGATCAGGCTAGCCCAGCGCCCGGGCTTTGCCCTGCCCGGCCCGGGACGGGCACCGTGCCGGGCAACCAGCCAAAATGGGGGCCCGGTAAGGGCCCCAAGCCAGGTCCTGGCCCGGGCCAGGCTTTTCCCGGGTCGGGCTTTACCAGGCTTTTGCCGGGCCGGGCCCGGGCGGGCTTTTCGGGCCCGATCGTTTTGCCCACGATTACATGTTCTCCACTTCGAGCCTCTCCCCTCTCTTCGGGAAGTGTCACGGCTCATCCAATATCAACTGTCTGAGTGCGCTACGGGCGGTCGTAATGCCACAAGCATGGGTAGAGAAAATTTCATGTCTGTTAGGCTGAAGCTGAAATTATAATGTTAGTTTTAAAATAATAAATTTGAGGAAAACTAGTTTGTTTTAATGCGGAAGGTTTTGTATTAAAAATGATGCACATGCACTTTAATAAAATTTTGTCACATACAACACATGTAAAAAAATGTAAATGCAATAAAGCACAAAAATGAACATGTTATTAATATTAAATTTTAGAACGATAATACAGCCTAGCAGTTGTCCATGACACAGGAAAATGGTTGACATAACTAGTACATAATGATAAAATCCGATAGTATAAGAATAAAATATATAGAATCTGACTAAGCAACAACAAAAATAAACCTCCAAGAACGCAGGATCTCGACACAGAACTTACGAAACACGGATACTTAAAAATGGTCAACGTATCGGCTCAGATGCATATCAGATACGAAAAATTCCCGGAAACGAGCGGAAACGCGTTTTCGAAACTCCAGGAAACTCATTTTAAATTAAAAAAACATTTTTAATTCGGAATCGCGTATCCCGCTTGCGGGATACACTATTCACTTCACGACTTAGCTTTATGCTTACGCGATTCATCGTGCGCCCGAAGTTCTCCCGCATCACGCTGTCGTCGAGAGGAGAGGTCTTTGCGTCGAAACTCTCCGACATCACACCAGTCGAAGCTCTCCCCTCTCTTGTTGCTATTCCATTGCCCCAGATCCCACTCCTTGCTCTCGATCCCATTCTCTTCTTCTTTTTTCTTCTCCTCTTCTTCTTCCTCCATTGCCGCTCCAGATCACGCCGTCGTCGACAAGCTCGTAAGCTCTTCCTCTCCTTCTTCCTCTTCTTTTTTTCTCCTCCTCGTCTTCTTCTTCTTCTTCTTCTTTTTTTCTTCCTCTTTTTTTTCTTCCGGATTGTCATTTTTAATATCTTGCTTTTTTTAGAAAGATACCCAAGATTTATTCTTATAGAAACTGTCTATTAATGTAACTTCATGATATATTTGTGTAATTGTTATTCTTGGCATTGACTTAAGTTATATTTTGATGATCTAAACTTTATATGCGTATTCCGGCATACCAAGGCATGTTACCTAAATTTCAATCTATCAAATGCAACTTTATCCAGTTATACTCGTACAAAATGTCTCCACTTGGTCAAATAGTGCATCTAGTATTGGTTTGATTTCAGTTTTAAATAGGTCAATTGCATTGCATAACACATTATAATTGATTTGCATACTATCCTTAAACATGGTTGTGGAAAAAGGTCAAAACCTTGTGTATACTTCTTGAATACCAAAAACATAAGTATGAGTACAAATATATAGGAGAGAATAGAGAAAGATCTAGCTATACAATCAATGTGGGACTAAACACTAAAACCTATATGGGCCAAGTTAATAGGCCAATACATCATTTTTCCTAATATTCTTTAACACTCTCCCGCAAGCTGGAGCGTACAAATCGTAGGCACCAAGCTTGGACAAGAACTGATAGTAGAGACGTCGTGGTAAGGCCTTGGTGAGGATATCAACAACTTGCTGAGCAGCAGGAACATGTGTTAACTCTATTTTCTTCAACTGAACGTTCTCCCTAATGAAGTGACAGTCAACTTTAATATGTTTTCTCCGTTCATGGAAGAACGGATTCTTGGCAATGTGTATAGCAGCTTGACTGTCGCACAATAAAGTTGCAGGTGAGGAGAGCTTGACTCCTAGATCATTAAGGAGACCCTCAAGCCATGTGAGCTCAGACACAACAGCTGCCATAGATCGATACTCAGCCTCAGCAGATGAGCGAGCAACCACGAACTGTTTTTTGCTGCGCCATGTAATAAGATGTCCTTCAAAGTAAGTGCAGAATCCACTTGTGGATCGACGATCATCCAAAGAGCCAGCATAATCAACATCAGAGTATGCAATCAAAGATAAGAGAGACGAAGAGGGTTTGTATACAAGCTCTTGTCCAGGAGCAGTCTTCAAGTATCGAAGAATACGTTCGACAGCCTGAAGATGAGAGATACGTGGCTCATGCATGAATCGGCTGACAGCTCCAACAACAAATGATATATCAGGTCTAGTAGCAGTGAGGTATATCGGCTTTCTCACAAGACGACGATAATACTCTGAATTCGGAAGGAGAACATCGGAGTCCGAGGTATGAGCACAAAGCTTGTGATTGATATCCATGGGAGTGTCAACAGACTTGCATCTAGAATAGCCCGCATCATGAAGTAAGTCAAGACAGTACTTTCTCTGAGATAACACACACCAATCATGTCTCCGAGCAACTTCGAGACCAAGAAAATATCGAAGGCTTCCCAAATCCTTAGTTTGAAACACAGTTGCTAGATGCTGTTCGATCATCTGTATGCCTGAAAGGTCATCTCCTGTAATCAGAATATCATCCACATAAACTAGAAGAATAACTGTGCCCATTGGATGATGACTAGTGAAGAGAGAGAAGTCGGCCGAACTCCGAGTGAACTCAACATCACTAACAGTCTTAATAAATTTGTCAAACCATGCCCGATGAGACTGTTTGAGACCATAAAGAGACTTCTTTAGACAACAAATAAGGGACTCCCCCGTGGTCTCAAACCCTGGAGGTTGCTGCATATAAATGGTCTCCTGTAAATTGCCATTTAGAAAAGCATTTTTGACATCCAGTTGGTGCAAGGTCCAGTGGCGGTGAACAGCGAGGGAGATCAACACACGAACAATATTGAGTTTAGCGACTGGAGAGAAGGTCTCATCATAGTCCAGACCTTGTTGTTGAGTGAAGCCGCGAGCTACAAGACGAGCTTTCAAACGTTGAACCGTCCCATCCGGACCCTGTTTGATGACAAACACCCACTTACATCCCTCACAAGAGTGCCCAGGAGGAAGCGAGACCAAATCCCAAGTGTGGTTTTCCCAAATAGCAGACATTTCCTCATCTATAGTCACCCGCCACCCAGGATGTTGGAGAGCCTCCTGCACAGAATTAGGGGTGGAAATAGAGGATAAAGAAAGAGCACTCTTCCAGAGTTCAAGAGAGAGACGGTGAAAGGAGACATAGTGTGCCATCAGGTGGGCAGTGGAACCTGTTGCCAGATCCGCAGGCTGCAAAACATCATTAGAGGAGGGCATCTCCCGTAGGGTAGTAGACGAAGACGGGCGTCGAGAATACATATGGATGACAGGTGGTTTAGGTGGGATTGGAGTGGGAAGTATAGGTTGTGTAGGCGGGATTGGTGTGGGAAGGGTAGGTAGTTGAGGTGGGATTGGCGTGGGAAGGAGCTGAGGAAGGCTTGAATTAACAGGTATATCCGACCGCGGAAGTGGTGGCGGAAGTAGAAAATCAGCTGGTTGAGAGTAATAGGGCTGATTTTCAAGAAAGGCGACATCAGCAGTAGTAATGACCTTGCGATCTTTGGGAGAAAAACAAACATAGCCCTTTTGTGTCTGCGAGTAGCCCACAAACATATATTTATGGGCACGTGAGCCAGTTTGTCAGTGGATGAGCCAAGATGGTGTATAAAGCACACACAGCCAAACACGTAAGGTATGATGGAGAAAAGTGGTTTGGAGGGAAAAAAAGATTGAAGGGAACCACAAAATTGAGAATGAAGGAAGACTTGCGGTTAATAAGAGTGCAGGCGGTAGAAACCGCAAAATTTCAATACTGTTTGAGAACATTCATTTGAATCATAAGAGAGCGGGTGACCTCAAGCAGGTGTCGGTTCTTGCGTTCAGTAATGCCATTTTGTTGGGGGGTATAGGTACAAGAGGTTCGATGGATGATTCCAAACTCTGCATAGAGGTGTGCAAAGGCATGACTGGTGTATTCTCGGGCATTATCGGTGCGAAGGGTTTTAATTGTAGTGGAAAATTTGTTTCGAGTTTGAATGAAAAAAGTACGGAAGACACCGGGTAATTCAGAGCGGTCACGAAGGAGATACAACCAAGTCACCAGCGAGTAGTCATCTACAAATGTGACAAAGTAACGATATCCAAAAAACACTCGCAATTTTATAGGGTCCCCAAATGTCGGAGTGTACTAGATCAAAAGGAGCAGGACTCCGAGTAGGATGTGCTGAGAACGTAGACCGATGATGTTTCCCATAGATACATGACTCATACGTGAACTCTTCGAGGGACACGTCGGGGAGAGATTTTCAGAGTATGTTTAGAGGGGCGTGACCAAGACGTCGATGTCAATCAACAGAGCTTATAGAGGACAACACCGATGAGGGAGATGGATCAAGGATATAGAGACCATTTGACAGATGCCCTTGTCCGATGATAGTCCGTGTTTTGCGATCCTGCACAACACACAAGTTGGAAGAAAAAGTTACATCACAACCAAGGTCAGTAGTGATGCGACTAACAGAGAGAAGGTTGAAAGGAGAGCCCGAAACATGAAGGGCAGAGCGAAGAGTAATGTAGGGAGTGAGGTGAATATCTGTCGCGACAGAAACGGGAAGAGTGTCCCCACTAACAACAGTAATGAACTTGGGATGCACGGAGTCCAAATAGTGTGGTGGTGTCCGCGAGGTAATGTGGTGAGAAGCCCCAGAATTCAAGATCCAGGATGAGCTATGAACAAGGCAGGAGGTACCACCATCAGAAATAGACACCACAGAGCACAGAGGACAGTTGATCATCTTGCAAGGGACAATCCGCAGCAGTCACAGTGACAACACACTAGCGGCAGGAAAGACCACAACCAGTGCGGGAAGACACAGTCTTCAGCGGGCAGAAACAAGCCGCGACGGTTAAGGATCCGGAGCAGGCAGTGCGAGTAGGAGAATACTGCCACCAGGTCATAACGACCGTACGACTAGTTACAGACCAAAACAAGAATAGCGGTAGAAACCCGAAGGCGCGTGCAGACCGCGCGAACAGCCAAGTCGGGAAGAACAAACGCCCGGGCGGTTAGAGGCAGACTGCAACAAGAACAGCAGACATGGTCTAGCTGCGGGAGGAGCAACGGAGAGCTCTTGCATGACAAGCCTGCGCGATTTCAAAAGTGGTCGCAGCGGGTAGTCACAACAACAAGAGCAGCGGTTAAGAGAAGTCGGCGCGGATAGAAGCAGAGTAGAGAAAGAGGCTACAGCGGGTAAGAAGAGAAGACCGCGAGACCGCGACGAGTTAAGGCAGGTCGCTAATTGAGGCAGACCGTGGCGAGTTGAGGCAGGTCGCGGCGACAAGAAGCAAGTTGCGGCGACAAGAAGCAGGTCGCGGCGCCAAGAAGCAAGACACAAATTAAGGCAGACCGGTACGAGTTGAGACAGGTCGCGGCGACAAGGAGGAGGTCGCAGCAGGGCACGAATTGAGGCAGACCGCGACGACTTGAGACAGGTCGCGGCGACAAGGAGAAAGTCGCGACGTCAAGGAGAAAATTTGCGGCAGGGCGCGAATTGAGGCAGCCCGCAGCGGCTTGAGACAGGCTGCGACGATTAAGAAAAGAACTCGTGGACCCCATGAGGCAGAGAAGGAAGGCTATAAGAAGCCCGGGGAGGAGGGTGGAACCACAGAGAGAGGAGGAAGCGGGTTCAGAAAAGACAGTACGCAGGAGGGAAGGCAGGCCGCATGAGTCAAGCCGCTAGATAGACTAGCGGGTAGAGTGAAGGAAGGCCGCAGGGGGGGGGAGTAGGTCGCTGGCGAGTAGAGGCGGACAGAATGTTAGAAACCGTAGGAGGGGATGAGTCCCTCTGATACCATTTGGAAAAAGGTCAAAACCTTGTATATACTTCTTGAATACCAAAAACATAAGTATGAGTACAAATATATAGGTGAGAAGAGAAAGATCTAGCTATACAATCAATGTGGGACTAAACACTAAAACCTATATGGGCCTAGTTAATGGGCCAAGTTAACGGGCCTAGTTAATGGGCCAAATTAATGGGCCAAATACATCATTTTTTCTAATATTCTTTAACAGTGGTCAATCAGTGCATAACACATTATTTAGAACGTATCATATTATGGTCATGTTGAAGTCTTACAAAATTTTTTTCGTTACAATTCAAGATATGTGCACTTAGTTTGTTAGTTGTCTTTTTTCTTATAATAATTAATACTTATATTAAAATAATTAACAAACTTTTAAAACGTTTCCCGTATCCTTATTTTTTAAAAATCACATTTCCCGTATCCGTTTCGTATTGTATCCCGTATCCTGTTTCCGTCCCCGTGCACCATATCACAGAACAGCTCAAGAGGCAAGCGGAGCAGTCACGAAACCTAAGACAAAATCCAAAACAAGGAGAAAAATGCATCAGAACATAGGTGTAAACAGTAAGCAAGTTAAAAATAAAAGCACGAACAGAGTTAAACAAAAATTTTAGAGTACCAATTTATCTTATAGCAAGCCAGTGAACAGGCAAGTAACTGCGTCAAATAGAGATATCTGGAATTATTAGCATACTCCAGAGTATAGCCTAAGATCGTTCTTGAAATGACATAAGCGACAATTAAGGAAATGTGTTGGTGTTTATAGAGGGTGCACATAGTTCACACTTATATTCAGACGCAAGTCTTATAGGAAAGATTCCTGCTTGCCGTGACCATGTAAGCAGAGAGTTGCACAAACTAACCGCTACCTTCCAAGATTTGCTTATGATGTTACTGGATTAATCGATTAATATTTTTAGAAACTTCCATCACCTTACGCCATACTGATGAGTTATGATTCATAAATTGTCAGATACTATTTATAATTAAGAAACAGGTACGAGAAATCTAAATTTCAATGTTTGGAAGCGAGAGAGAATTCTCCACTTTCCTTAAGGTGAAGCCGAAACTACCGGCGACAGCTAAGAGGCGCAAGCTAAGACAAAGGCCTTATTCAACCCGTTCAGGAATAATCACATACGATATGCGATATTTGACAAGACAAAAAATCATATGCTAGCACAAACAGTTTATTTTGCAAAACTAAATCAAGAGCGGATTAACAATTTACCTCCCCCAAGATTAAGGGGAGAGGAGTTACCACGAGGGACCGGGGAGTTGGCGGCAATTGGGTGACGAAAACCCTAAATCGGAGAGGGTTTTGGAGAGATCCCCCCTACGGTCCGATGAGCGACGCCGAAAATCAAAACCATAGCGGGGTTAAACGATTACAAGAGGGCAAACACTTGGATCAACACAAATACGTTGATTGGAGCGCGAAAATATCACATAATTTCGATAAAATTTCTGAATAGAGGGGAGAAGATGATTTCTTACCCAAGGAGGCCAAATCCGGCTCAAAAAACCGAGGAGAGGAGGTATCGAGCAAATCCTAGGCGTCCCTCTTGCAATCCACCAACCAAAATGACGAGGAAGAGGAGGCGAAGGGCCTTCCTACACTTGGAGGAGGAGGAGAAAAGGGCTCTGCTGCCGGCCAGGAGGAGGAAGGATTGCCGGCTTCAAGGAAGGGGCACTTGTCGCTCCTGTCGGCTCTGGGAGAAGAAGGAAGAAGCACATAAGGCACCAATTCTTGGAGGGATAGGAGTCGTCGGCCCTAGGGGAGGGAGGAGAAGTAGGAGGCGGAGCCGGCGAAGCGCGCAAGTTGCGGGAACAACGAGGGAAAGACGGGATCGGCACAAGCACGGGCATCAGGCTGCGGCTTGCGGTATGTGGGAAACCTTGGACCGGGGGATTAAAATGGGGCTCAGGCTGATAAGGGAGGGGGGGGGGGGACAAAAACTGTACTAAACAAAATTACAAGTCTGCCATTCTTAACATTCATATTAGTATGATTTCTATTTTTTTATGAGTTGTTACAGTAAGCCTTCAGTATGCTCCTCAGTGATGAGAATCACCGCCGCTCATCTCTACCGACCACTCTTCTCTTGCCGGGATTGCTCGAGGACCTCCGCCTTTATGCAACCACCGTAGGAAGAAAGGACATACTAAGGACGTCTGTTTTCATCTACACGCTCATCTTGCTCCCTCTGGCCGGGGTTCTGCTGTTCGTGGGAGAGAGGGTCACCGTGGTGGTGGCCGTCAGGCTGGTTCCCACATACAATATTCTGCGCATTCGATTGTGGTTTATGAGGACACCTCTGGAGGCCTTTCAGCTATGTGGAGTTTGAGGCCTTTCGCCATATGTTGCGTTCCCATTTTGACTCTCCATCCGCTGATTCCACTGCCGCGTTTGCTGCTTCAGGTATCTCCAGTGCTCATGTTGTGTCTTCATCCCCTTCCGAGTGGATCATTGACTCGGGTGCGACGAATCACGTGGCTGGCTGTGCTTCAGGTTTTACCTCCTATACTTCTCTCTCTGGTCGTGATATAGTTATTGTTGTCAATGGTTCCATTTCTTCTATTACTGGCAATGGAACCATTGCCCGTTCTCCCGAGTCTTGCATGTCCCTTCATTTTCTCGCAATCTTTTCTCCATTAACCACTTAACTGCTTCTTTAAGATTGACTTTATCCACAAAGTGTAACACCTAAATTTAATTAGAATTAAAATATAAAATAATAAATAAATTTATCCCCGATAATGATAAAAAGGAAGTCATTGCTGAATGGTACCACAAATTTTCAAAATATTTTGACGAGATTTTAAGATGAATTTTTGTTATTTATTCTTATGTTATTCTTAATATATATAAACATATAAACAATGAATACAATACATATTATATGTTGGTTGTTCACTGGGGTTAATATCTATGATGTCGCTTCATATATATGCGCGTGTATCGAACTCTGAAAAAGTATAATTAAGCATTTATTGAAATGTGAAGTTTTGTATTTTGTGCATTTTTGATACTCATTGTGCTTATGTTTTATTGTTATTGCTGCGGTAAAATAAAAATGTCCGGACCTCTGTGGCTATATTGTATGAAATGTAAATTGCGGCGGTTTGCTGGCTGTTACACTGTATTTTATTTGAGCTTTTACTATTAACTCTAAGAGTGAGTTCACTAGGAAAATATCTAATTATCTATTGTTAACTTCTTGAATTTTGCTGACCATTCTGTTTAGTATAGAGAAGAGAATCACATTTGGTTATCTTTTTTGAAGTTTGTATTTCACTCTTGTTTGTCCTGTGAGTTTTTTTTGTCTCTTACTAAACCTATCAGACCATCTTTGAAGGGTTATACTAAGTCCATCTATTGGCAAGCTAATTTTTGTAGCTGATGAAGATTTAGCTACAAATTATTTTTGAAGGATTCTTGCAATTGACATTTTCTGCATGATTTTACTGTTGAATCACTTGAATAATATGGCAAGCTTTGGATCTTAATGATATGTGGATTCATTGTGATCGTGTCTCTCTAAAACTGAGGTCAAGCGTTTGTTTGTTGCATTGGTAGGCGTTATTGTAACGCACCTTCAAAAGTGTGATAAGTGTGTTTCTTTATTGCTGGAAGGAAAGTTTCATTTTTTCCTTTTATTTTAATAAAAGTAGAATAATTTGAAATTAAAGGTTTGATGAATCAAAATTATAGAAGAAATATATATGTAAAAGTCCAATGTAAAGACCCACTTCTTCGGCCCATTTGGAGATCCTTGTATAGATTAATACAACATAGTGGTTTGGAATTACGGTGTCACTCCCCCACCTATATATGTGCGTACATGAACTTGTATTCGACCACTTAATGTGAAGTAATAAAATTACCACGCTTTGTATTTCGCTTTTGTACATATGATCATAGCATTACGATTCTTAAAGTATAACTTTCAATGATTGATCTCCTGCTCTCACCGATTGAGTCCCTTACTTCTGCCTCCACACCTGAGCTTACTGTCTTAAGCACACCGAAATTGCCTATATCGACTTTGCTCTGCTGCAAATCAACCCTCCCCCCACCACAATTTTGTACCCTCTCGGCCGATCACCTCGTCAACACAGAACTCACCTACGCACCAGTTCCCGCAGACTCCTCCATCCACAGTACAAGCCGATTACTCAGGTCTCGCCAACTCCTCCAACTGCAACTCAATGCCTCTTTTCGACACCAGAGCTCATTTCCTCCTCGACATAGCTCATCTTACCCGCTAACTTGGGCTCGCCAATTCCTCTTTCAGATCCCTGCTCACCGACTTCTCTAATCGCAGGACTCGCTGAGCTTCAATCTAGGGCTCGCTGATCTTCTATCCAGAGCTCCCCATACTTGTGGTTTGAGCGCACCCGTGTTGCTAGAGATTCTCGCCGACTCCTCTGATCGTAGAGCTCACTAGCCTTCAATCAAGAGCTCAAGACTCCTTCTATCTAGAGCTCTACATACCCGAGGCTTAAGCTCGACCATGTTGCTTGAGCCTCTCCCGTACTGCCGAAGCTCACTAGAACTACTGCCTGCAGCTTGAGCTCACCTTTATCGCCAAGCTCACAGTTTGAACTTGCATCTCCTACTTGACCTTTCGTCTATTTATAACCCGGAACGAATGTTGCATCCGCCACGTTGGGCATTCTGGCCACACTCGTTCTGGTTCCCATTTATGAAGTTCATAATGAACTGCGAATTACAACCATCTTTCTCACAGAGAAGAAATTTTTTGTTGTGCGGGTCAACTCGGTGCACCTAGTACTCCAAACAAAAGGTTTTCTTCGTCACCTCACTTGTGACCCACCTGTTAAGCCTACCGAACAATGACTATCATAGTGTTTGAGTTTAGTCCTGGATTTTGAATTCCATAGATTGTGAGACATATCACATGGCTATGCACCCGAAGATTGTAAAGGACATGTGGAATGAACTGAAGTTCCTCTACTATGGGAGAAATGGCGTTCAACATCTGTTTGATCTCTTTAGGGACCTCTAGACCGTTGAACCGGATTCGTACGGTGACCTGACATGCCGCAGTACAAGTCTCTCGTTGATAAGGGCGTGCATAAAAAACCTAAACCGACCGAATCGAACCGATTTTCGGACCGAACCGATTGATTCGGTTTGGTTTCGGTTTAGGAGGGCTGAAAACCGACATCATTTCGGTTCGGTTCGGTTTGTTGGTTGGGTAAACCGAAAAATTTAAACCGAACCAAACATAACATTTAGAGAATAAAAACTATTCGCAAAGATAATGTATTATAATTCTGTTTGGATCAAGACATTCAACTTTTTCGTCCTAGGTGACAACAACTAATACTAAATATATTGTACTTATTATTTCCATTTTGAACGAATCTTTGAACTTATTGTTTTAATTGCACTAGTTAATCTAAATGTTATTATATATGTTCCCTGAGTTTTCTTTTAAATGCCGATGAAATTTTTTTTGATAATATATTTTATAGTTAATCAGACTTGCCCTCAACTAATAGCCGACTATCCAAGAAAGCACTAATAAAAACAAATATATTTTTGAATACAATGTTTTAAATTTGTCGGAAAACCGAACCGATGTTAAAAAACCGAACCAAACCGAACCGAACCGATTAGTTTCGGTTCAGTTTCGGTTTTTGGCGTGTAAAAACTGATGCCATTCGGTTCGGTTTCAGTTTTATCTAAAACCAAGTCGAACCGAACTGCTTGCAGGCCTGCTCGTTGAGGCTAGGATTCAACACCAACATCTTATTTTGGCTTTTGCTAACCAACGAGCTCAGAAGGAAGCTATTGACATTACGCTGATGATGACATAAATACCATCTCATCTATACTTCGTCCATGTCAATATCTTATCCTCTCCCACTATTCCTGACTCTAACAAATGCTTGCTCCATTATCTCCATAACTCCCTGTCCTGTCCTACTCAAACACTTTACTGAAGCTCACCCTCCATCTTCATGGTACCATGGATGTCACAATGAGTATCGGGTCTGTGGGCGCAATGGCTGAAATCGTCCCAAGGGACAAAGCACTCGCTTGTGTACCCACTGTGGATGGGCAAACCATACCGTGACCACCTGTTATAGAAAACATGGGTTCCCACCCCGCCTCTCTAGCGGTGGATGCTTCAACACATGTCACTCAATCATTGACACCCTGCAGGTGGAACTTGAACATCTACGGGGGTTAGTTACTCGTACTTCCGGATCCGTCGCCTCTACCTCCAATTAAGGTATATTATATTTTTCCTATAGCTTCTTTTGGATAGTGGACTCCAGACACACAAATCACATTACTCAGCAGAAACCTTCTCAATACATGAATAGTGCTAGTCCCAAGTTTATAACTTTTGCCCTTAAGTTTTAATGGTGCTTTACGATCACATAAGATCCCTGACGCGTCTCTCTAATTCAACCATCCCGTTTGGATTCTCTGTGTCACATCTTTATCAATACCTCTGTTTTTTTGAACCATCGATCCAATATATTTAAAACACTCACTGCGGGAAATATGTTGATCACTTAACTTAATAATGAAGTCATTCGTACTTTTTGTACCAATAGATTTAAGCTCAAAATACTGTCTTTTCCCTGCTCAACCTAAAACCCTTCTTTTCTAAAGTGTCTCGCCAAGATCCATATATTCCGTCTTTTTTCTGCATTTTACTTGGCTTAAATCTCTTGTCTTCCTTTCTCTATCTCGAACAATTTTATATATGTCACACTCTCCATCTCTGGTATTTAATCGCTTATAAAATTCTTCATAAGCTTTACCTTTTGCTTTACTTACTGTCTATTTAGCTTTTTTTTGACGACTTTATACATGACTATATTTTCATCATTCCTACAAGCGTAAAGTGATCTATAGCTCACCATATTTGCCCGCACTTTATCTTGCACTTCCTCTTAACAACTCCAAGATTTTTTATTTGGGGATGCACAACCTTTTGATACTCTAAATATGTTTTTTCTACGTATTCTCAAATATGAAGACTTAACTTTCCATGAGATACTAGGATCAACATAAGTGTCATCAACTAGTTGTTTCACAACTGCTGTCTTGAAAACAACATGTTTTTTCATCTTCAAGTTCCAACACCGAATTTTTTGAAGCATTTTTATTCTTGTTTTAAAGTGATTATATTTGCACATCTAACACCAATAACATATGTTTTGTTGTCAAACTTTTCATAGTATTACTTTGCAATCATTACAAATCATTTTATCCATTTTGCGAGACATAAAATAATCAATTTGTGACTTATTTGGTCCGATTTATGGTTCGCCCTTCTTTATTTTTTTCTCCATATCCAAATCGTCCATTAAAGACTATATAATCTACATTTTTCTTTCCTATATGTTCATTTAAGTTTTTTTTATGAAAATCTTCTCTTTGTTGGATTTCTCTTATTAAATCATCTAAGTCTCCAAAATTGCACTTCAATAGCTCCACTTTATCCTACTTGTGGTGCGTAAGCACTAATCACATTAATTGTTTCCTTTCATATGATCAATTTAAGAGCTAAGATTCTATTACCTTTTCTACTTTCCCCAATCATTTCATCCTTCCAAGTAGTATCCACAATAATACATACTCCATAGTTTGTTTTATTGTTTCCCGTGTACCATAATTTAAAACCTGAATTTTCTAAAAAATTAGCTTTCTCACCCACTCATCTAGTCTCTTGCAAACATAAAATATTTATCCTTCTCCTAATTATCGTATCCACTACTTCCGTCGTTTTTCTCGTTAGCGTACCTATATTCCAACTTCCAAATCTAAGTCGATCACAATTCCTACAACATACTTCTCCAGGTCGTCTAATATGTGAGGACTTTTGCTTTTTTAACACCACCCAAGTTCTCTTGGAGCTGCAGTGGTCCTTGCCAAATCGCCACATTCAGGCCATCCTACGAGCACTCTTGCATATCTAACACTACACCCAAGTTTTGGAGATGCAACGGTCCTTGCCAAGACGTCGTATTCAGACCATACGACACGTTCCTTAAGGAGAACAACTAGCTTTTGCACAATTTCTTAAATGATCCATATTCACTAGGGTGACTAAATTTCACGCTGACCGTCTACCTAACACAACCCTCACCATTTTTCATTCGGGGTTGGGACCGACATAGACTGATTTATTAATAATACTGTATAATGAAAAATAATGTAAATGTAGATAAAAGTGAAACTAGATTAAAGCAATAATTGGGTTCCTTGAATATTGGCATTTATGGTTATAAATGTTTTTAAAGTAGTGGAAAGGTTTGATCAACTGTTTATGAGCAAACATTTGATATAATTGAGTTCTTGGTTCCGCAAATTGTAGAAATTATTAACTTAATTCTACAGAGGTGCAATTATTATTAAGCCTCCGTAGAATAGGTACCGCAAATTGTATGATAAATGAATTAATAACACATAAAATAGAAATCCAACATAGTTGAGTGCTACAATAAACAACATGAGAGAACAAAACTACAAACCACAATTTGCACGAGCAGGTGACGACGATAACAGTGGTGGGAGGACATCCAAGGATTTTATAGAGTGGAGAGGGCGCCCAGAGGGTTTTCAGATTGAAGGGAGTGTTTAGGTAATGTCAGGAATGGTTGATTTTGTGATTGGGGTTGGGGAAGGGGCTCACAGTGGTGTGGGGTACGAAATTTGAGTTTATGGACGGGGAAAAATGGAGGTTTACGCTGGAGGGCAAGTCAGGAAGGGAGACTGAGTAATGCTGGAAAGAAATCGTTGAACCTATGTTGCACCGACACCGACACGTGACACACGACGTGACATGACACGACACGTGACTCGTCAATTCTCAAAAAATACCATATTTCGACACGTTGGGACCCGCATATTAAATATTTATTTTTTATAATTATGAAAATCCTAAAACATTTAACAAATAATTAAAAATGAACAATTAACAAATATTCAAATAAACTAAGTTATGTTTAAATAGTACTTATCAAATATTCAAATGCAGAATTTATTAAAAAGTCAAAAAATGATAGAACATTAACACATTATCGTTATATATCATCATTAAAAATAATGGATTCTTAAGCAAACCTTTCCCCCTACTCTCAATCTTACTTTTTCTAGAGAAAATATTCACCCATTAGTAGATCTACCTTCATTACTTAAAATGCTAGAAGGGGGCAAAGACACTTTTTGAGGAGCAAGACTTGTTATTCTAGCATTCACCTCTTCTTCTAGTTTTTCCACCTCAGATAGATTAATCTTTGAGAATTTTACACATTTTCCAATTCCTTTTCTACCAATCGTTAACAAATTTGTTTTCACTCTTGTACATGTACTTATAAAACATTTCTCACAAAAATTGCAATTCTATGACAAAATTATTACACAAACTAGCTTAGGGACACGTGTGGCCGATTGAGCGGGATACGCGAGTCCCGCGTGAGTCGGCGTGTCGGACTTCCGACACGAGTGTCAGAGAGTCGGACGAGTGTTAGAGAGTCCGACATCGACACAGCGGGCATTTTTAAGTATCGGTGCTGCATAGCGTTGAACAAAGGAAGTAGGCGGGGGTTTTGGTGGGTGTTAGAGAGGAGGTTTGGGGCGAGAAATATTAGAGATCGACTGGAATTTAGGGTGCTGCTGGGTAGATGCTCTGGGACAAGAACAGGGGGAGCCCGACGGGAATGATTTGGCGCTGGGAGGGGAGGCCGGCGGGATGGGGGGATTAGGCAAGGATTTTCGACTGGGGAAAGACCGACGGGATGGGGGCTTAGGCGGGGAAAGAGGAATCAGAGGGAACTTGCCTGGAGTTGCACCGGGCGGATGTTTCCGGCGTCACACTAGAAGGGACCAGGCGGTTCCTGCACTTCTGCAAAAACCCGTGATACCCCCCATGAACCGCCTGCCTGCCTTTTTTATAAACCCTGAAATAAAACTGCAGCATAACCACATCATAACTTCCCCAAATCGGACGACGTATATTGTTTTTGCCGATCGAGCACTAAATACGACTCAAAAATAAAAAAAATTGTACAAGATAAATTTGACTCTGAAAAATCATCTGGACGCAACCCCGAACTCTGATCGTCTGTCCTGGCAGCGGATCGTCGTCTATTGCGGGAATACACACTTGTCGGTCTTGGTGCCCCGTCAACTCCCCCCTCCCGCCTTGAAAGCACTTATCTCCGACGAATGAAGATGGTCGTACTCGCTGTGTAACCGTGGGGGCGAATCTCTCGAGCTCCTCAGAAGAGTCCACATAGCATCATGTGGTGACCGACTGCTCCGACAGACAAGATAACACACAATATCTCGCCTGCACGCAGTGTAGAAGTCGTGACCGATGATCTTAAGCGCGTCGTCTGTAGAATTGGGTGACACTAATGTATCTTCGTATGACAGTAATGTATCTCTGCCTGACAATGATGTATCTCCGTCTGATTGCTGTGTCGGTGGAACTGTCGATGGTGCAATGCGAACCTGATGGCGCGACCCCGTAGGTGGTAATAGAGAGGGACTGATGATGGCAATAAGAGGAGAGGACTAATGCAGATGGGTTATAGGAGATGAAGGCTCATGTAGAGGTGTGGCAAAAGGGTCTAGATACACACACTCCTCGTAGTATGGAGTCAGATCCTCTACGTTGAATACTCGGCTGATGCACATACCATGCAGGATGTCTATCTCATATGCATTCGTACCAATCCGCCGCACAACTGTACATGGGCCCATTTCGCATGCACTTAATTTCTTTGCTGGTCCTTGTGGGACCCTCTCGGATCGAATGCGAATCAATACTTGTTCCTCTGCCTCAAAGATTTGTTCCCGCTTGTGCTGGTCTGTTTGATTTTATAGTAATCATTACTAGCTGCAATTCTTTTACGGACCGACTCATGTAGTCCATGCACATGCTGTATGAAAGACTCTGCTGACTCATGCGAATGATGAAAACCATACGATGGACTCAAATCTTGCAACATTGGAGAGTCAGGCACTATAAGAGAACGACCATGCAAGTTATACAATAGATGCAAATGACTGGTGACCGACATGATATACTGACAAAATGCATACGTTATGTAGCTGTGAAGGTCCCTAAGGATGGGTGGTTTATCTGGAGGCTCTTTGGGCGGGGTGTAGAAAAACTCATTCAGCTTGCAGAAACCACCCACCTGCTTAACTGAGACACCGACAGTGAGTTGCAGAATCAGGATATGACAAATATCTCTTAAACGATACAAATCATCAGGAGGTCTACCAGGTGGTTGATAAAAAATATTCAGCGTGAATAATGTCATCACCCAAAGGAACATCCCAGATGGTGACAAAATAGTGCGACACACGAGTGTGATGGGTACCTCTCAAATGATAAAGCCCATCAGGTGGCTCATCAGGGGGTATAAGCCAAAAGTCATCGCGTACGTGATGATCACTATTATGGAGATACGACCCATCGCTGAAGTGTAAGAGGGGAAGCTCGTCAAATGCATCAAATGAGCCTCTCAGGGGCTTAATCCCGGGGAGGTCAACAATATGATGGTCCTCCAAGAAGAAAACACTAATAACGGTAGTGTCCATGAGAACAAGTAGGTCACCCACAACAAAGTCAATGATATCCTCATGAACCTCATAAGGGAGTGGTGGCTCGTCAAAGCATCCATCAATATGAGTAT
This sequence comes from Platanthera guangdongensis, assembly GCA_039583875.1. Taxonomy (NCBI): domain Eukaryota; kingdom Viridiplantae; phylum Streptophyta; class Magnoliopsida; order Asparagales; family Orchidaceae; genus Platanthera; species Platanthera guangdongensis. The sequence continues at coordinate 19,999,551 of CM077162.1, forward strand.
CGCCGTAAGAGGCGGGGCTCCCAAAAATGGGTGGGGCAGCCACTAATAGATTGACACTAAGCTCTCGGTGCTCGGTCGTGCTGTGGCTCGAGATAATACTAAGGGAAGTGCGGAGGAGTCCATACCCAAGTGTAGGTCAATCGGTATAGTGTTGAGAATTGGATCCCTGGCCGAAGGGGACCCAAAGTCTAAGTGAGTTGCGGTGGATGGATAGACCATCACAACGTTACTGGGTCGTTCGTCCTCACTCACGTGATCATACTCACTAGTCATACTAGTATCACTCTCCACCTGTATCATAAAGTCATGATCAGATTCCACCACAAGATCACATGGGCACTGATTCTCATCAAAATGAGAAGGATCTAAATCAAGCGTAGGATCTCTCATCTCGGTAGGAGCACCACTAAACGCATCAGTAACTTGACCCAAATCCTTAGGCTTTCTTACTAATGTAGATCTTGTGTGATCAAATTGAGTTTCTAAGAGATCAAAGTGGTCAAGAACTAATCGCTGAAATTCAGCCTCAGGTAAATCTATTTGCGGAACACTAGGAGGGTCTTAACATGTGTTGTGATCCTGACGATGGTGATCTCTATAGGGTTCCTGAGGGTCATCTAGATGGTAGTTTGTAACATAATCAGATTGTGCTCATGGGTCGGCGTGGGGCCCACGAATGTGTGGTGGTGGCCGCACATATCCAAACTCAGATTTCTCAACTAGAGGAGATATGTGGCGACGATGACCTAAACAATATTCAACTTTATCATCATAAAATCGCGGAGAGGTGTATTGATGATGACGTGAGGACCTCTCGTCGTGGTGATCGTCTCGTGCATAATGAAATTGTGTCATGGTGTCGATACGATCTGTAGGAGTGGTGTGCGATGAACGATAATAATCGTCTTGATAATATGAGGATTTCTCTAAAGGGACTCTATGAGGTCGGACATAGGTAGACTTAGGTTCCCCAAAGAGAGGAGACGAACGACGACAATAACTTGTCATAAATGAACCTAAAGATTATACAAGTCCTACCACTACGTTTGTAAATGTGGCCCAAACCTTGGGCTATGATACCAATTTGATATTGTGGTAAGACTCGACTCGTAGGTGGACTCACTAAATGCATCCCTAAATGCGACAAGGTGTAATGTAGTGCAAAAGTGATCCGATAAAAAATTACAACAAATAATTAATTATTATAGAAATTAATAGAGACACGTGCAGTTTCAAATAATTAATTAGGGGGAAACAATTATCAACTTAATTCTACAGAGGTGCGATTATTATTAAGCGTCCACAAAATATGTTCCGCAAATTGTATGACAAATGAACTAATAGCACATAAAATAAAAATTTAACATAGTTGAGTGCTAAAATAAACAACGTGAGAGAACAAAACTACAAACCACAATTTGCACGAGTAAGCTACGATAACTGTGGTGGGAGGGCATCCAAGGATTTTACAGGGTGGAGAGGGCGACAGGAGTGTTTTCGGACTGAAGGGAGGGTTCGCGTAATGTCAGGAATGGATAATTTTGTGATTGGGGTTGGGGAAGGAGCTCACGGTTGAGTGGGGTACAAAATTGGAGTTTATGGACATGAGAAATGGAGGTTTACAGTGGAGGGCAAGTCAGGAAGGGCGGCTGAGTAATGCTGGAAAGAAGTCGTGAAACAAAGGGAAGTTAGAGGAAACATGTAGGGGTTTTGGTGGGTGTTAGAGAGGAGGTTTGGGGCAGGAAATATTAGAGATCGACTGGAATATAGGGTGGTGCTGGGTCGATGCTCTGGGACAGGAACAGGTGGAGCCCTACAGGAATGATTTGGCGCCGGGAGGGGAGGCCGACGAGGATGTGGGATTAGGCTGGGATTTTCGACTGGGGAAAGGATGACAGGATGGGGGCTTAGGCGGCAAAGGAGGACGTAGGGAACTTGCCTGGAGTCACACTAGGCGGATGTTTGCGGCGTCGCACCAGAAGGTACCGGGCTGTTCTTGCTCTTCTGCAAAAACCCACGATAACCCCCATGAACCGCCTGCCTGCCTTTTTTATAAACACTGAAATAAAACTTCAGCATAATCACATCATAACTTCCCCAAATCAGACGACGTATATTGTTTTGGCCGATCAGACACTAAATACAACTCCAAAATTCAAAAGTAAAATATGACTTTGACTTGGAACAATCATCTGGACGCAACCCCGGACTCTGATCGTCCGTCCGGGCAGCGGATCACCGCCTCTTGCGGGAATACACGCGTGTCGGTCGTGGCGCGCCGTCAGTATATATAAACTTTCTTGGTTTTAGCCAAGGAAGCTGCTAGGATTTTTTTATGGAACTAAATTTTGAAACTCCATCTTTACTTCCTCATTTTCTCCATCCCTTTTTTCCTTCATTCTTCTTTCCTTCAAAATTTTTCCTGCTTCTGAGTACTTTCAACAAATAATGATACAGCCATGACAATTATGAACCGCCAATGATTTATTTTCTAAGTTGAACCACTGAATTTTGTTCAACCATCTGAAGCTTAATTGCAATTCAGGTTATTGATGAGTGTCTTCGTGCAGCATCTGGATTCAAGGGTGCAGATGACCTTTTAGAGTTCAGGTTATTGGATATCCAACTTATGTCTAATACTACCAGAGAGAAGAGGGTTGCATCTGCTCCTTCATATGAGTTGGATATCTCGGACTCCCTAAATAAAGATCTTACAGATTTCCCTTCAGCTGCTAAAAAATGGTCTGAGATTATTGAAAAACATCTGCCTCTTGCCATATGCCACTGGTCATCAATGGTGCGTAAATCTGTTGACAAAATCATTTTTAATTATCTTTTCAAAGCAATATTTTAACTAGTTCAGAAGATGTGTGTGTGTGTGTGTTGTTTATATTCCTTTTTATGTTCGCATGGGATTTACTGGAATGAATTGTAATGTCTTTGCAAATGGTGGTTGCCCCGTTACTAGGCAGACTGGATCTATTGCACAAGGTATCATTTTTGGTACATAAACCTTTTACCAGCTACATCCCTGCAACACAGAATCTGTGAGCAGCTCGCATATATGTTGAATATTTTTTAAATATCATACATTTATGCGCTTTTTTGAGAAATGAAACCCTTAACATCGTATGAAAAAAAATGAAGCTTAAATATGTGATGCTTAATATGAAATAAAAAATATCTGCTTTCTTAATTTATTTGTTGCAAGCTCATGAATATTTATTTTACTTTAATCTGTTTGTAGCTTATTCGAAGCTCTTGGTGCCTTAACAAATAGAATGAAAACTACTGATGTGGATTTTACCGAATTTTCTTTTATTCTCTTTCTTTATGTTTTATCGTACGACAAACGAAGTGTATATGCCAAGAGTATTAGATTCATAAAATTCCTTTTTTGCAATTGAAAATACAAATTCACTAAGAACTTAAACTTGACCTCTCTCTCAGTAGCTCATCTTGTAATGGTTTAGTCATTATGAGAAACTTTCCGTATGGATTATAAGTTAGTAATGTCACAGACACATTCATCGGGAGCCAATATGGCAGGATTGAGCATACAGGGATGGTGTAGATACATCATTATTTGCATTTATTTTGCATCTCAATTTTTGTTATTTTAGCATTTTCATTATTATGTTTGTTAGGTGGCTAATCTTTTTTGTTATTTTATTACCCTCACTGTTTCATTTCTTTATTTAGGCGTTGTAATCTTTGTATTTATACCGGGTATGCCAAAATAAAATCTTGTGTTTGCTCAAGTGGTTAGATCTCCTTTGAATTCTCTCCCCACTTACTCCTAGTGTCTGCCGCTTCCCTCCACCCTCCATCTCACCACCATCGACAACCCTGACTAGGATGCCGCGAAAAGGCTCTGAATCTCCTATCTCATAGTAGGTCAATTGAGCGGATATAGGGGCCACAAACGACCTAGTCTCCCCATGATACCATCCTCCACCACATCTCGTTCAGTAACATGTCTATGATGCGGGTCTGTGACAACTTAGTATCAGAAGCCGACCATGATGAGATTGACTGACCCATGGAGGTGATATTTGAAATGATGCTTGAGTTAATGGATAAACTTGTTGCATCTGAAAACCCACAACATGCAAGCCTCGTTCCACCTCAGTGAGGTACTCACGCCTTCTATCGCGACCATTCCGAAAGCAGTTTTCATGGAGGCCATCCTCCCATGGTCACGAAGATGGCTTCCACGGAGGGCGTTATGAGAACAACACCTTCTCTCATTACAAGAATAACATCTTACTGTGATTCATCAACCTGGAGTTCTCGATTGATGATGACGAGCAACCCGCTGGGATGGTTGACCCGATGCAAACATTTGTTTTGCTAATCAGAGGACTCCAGACATGGAGTGGATTTCTTAGCCTTCTATCACTTAGTAGGGGCAACCCATATGTAGCTACTATGGTTTGATAGGGAGAAGTCCCACATAACTTGAAAATGACACAAACACTATTATTGCATGCTTTTTTGATAGTTGATGTGGGGCAATCCCTTGGGGCGAGCTGATCTCCATTAAGGATATTGATGCGATAAATGACTATTTGGAGACATTCCAGACTCTATCAACGCATGTACCGTATATTTGTTCTAAGCTGCAGGTACTCACTATCACGTTTCAGGAGGGCCTACTTGTGGATGTTGAGTTTAAAGGCCCTCTTGAACTCATCACTGTTATGAGTTTCACAAGGATCTGTGATCGTTGTTTTCAGCTGCAGCAGGCCAGCGACATACATTGGTTGTCACTGCAACCCCAGTCCCTTTAGCCGCCATTTACCCTTATCGGAGAAGGAATGCCGTGCAAATGACCTCTGTTTCATTTGTGATTGTCACGATCCGTCTCAACAAAAGTCAGACTGCGCTCGGGCGAGTCGTGATGCCACAAGCATGAGCGGAAGGAAAATCCATGCCTGTAAGGCCGAAGCAGAGATACTGATAATTAGTTTAAAATAATTACTTTTGATTGTAAATAGTTGTTTTTATGCGGAAGCTTTTGAAATATGGTTGTGAGAAAACAGATGCACGTATATTTTATTAAAACTCTTGATACAAATTTTATGCAATGACAGACTCCGATGAATGAACATACAACTAGTATTAATTTCTAGTACATGTAATATGTAATCTAACAGTTGTCCATGATTTACTTACTATAATTATTATATAAAAGAAATGTCTAACAGTAAATGAAATGAAACGTAAGCACAAACCTGAAGCTTAGCGCAGATCGCGCTCAGGAAGCAGACAACGCAGACACGAACGATAAGACAAATCCAAAACAAGAAGGAAAAGCCTCAACATCGATAACATAAGCAAGGTAAAGTACAAAACTAGTAAGTGAAACATAAATGTATGTGTACCAGTTTTCAATGAAGCAAAACTAACAAAACAGGCAAATAAAATAACAAAACAAAAATAAATAGAATTAAGCTTACTCCGGAGCATAACATATAATTGATCATGTAATATCATAAGTTGTAATCAACGAAGTGTGTAGGTTTTTTAGTTGGGTGCACATGATTCACACTCTAGTTCATGTACAAGTCTTATTAGAAAAATTCCTACTCGCCGTGACCATGCAAGCAGAGAGATGCACCAATTAAACACTACTTTTCAATGATTACTTATAATATTAATGAATTTAAAGATTCATGATTTCTGAGATTCCTAACATATCAAGACATGATACAAATTTAGCGATTTAGATATACAAGAGTAGATTATTTTACAAACATGAAAATGGAAGAATCAAGTTATGGAACACTATTCACTCAAAGGGAAGATCAGATCAAGAACAAACTTTACTCAGGTCTTGCAACCAGATAGACATAAAAAAAGATTTGATGACACAAAAGAATCTGAAGAGAGAGCTTTACATTTTTTGCGAGTTCAAGAATTCGTAAGTGGTAAGATTACTAACATCATTTTCTAGGATAAAAAATATTCATTTAGATTAATCCATTTTCAGACTCAAATATCTCCAAAGTAAAAATGTGTGTACGATCCAAGGATGACATAAAACAACAATCATATAATCGCTAGCAAGCAATGTTAACAGTTTTCATTCAAATTAATTAAATTTCGTGCTCAAAAAGAACTACTAGTTCTCAAATTATTCATCAAATGAGACGAAAATCATCAAGGTAAGAATCCAATTGAAATCATCTCCATTCACTAACTCATGTCATCCAAAGTGAAAAATCTAAATAAAAATCATTCATGTAGGTAATTATTCAAATAAATTCATTCCTGACCACAAACCCATGTCATTTCAAATATATTAAACTATAAATTATTAACTTCTCAGATTGGGCATTCAAGATCCAAATTTATTTGACAAACAAACATTCAAGGGTGAATTCACGTAACCCTAAAAACAAACAAAGTAAATTAAGTTCGATGATGCAAGAGAGAAGGAATCTCTACTTTTCTTAAATGAGGCTGAATCTGACGGGGCGGCAAGACGACACAAGCAAAAATCAAAAACCTTATTTTGAACCTGTTTAAGAACAACGAGATTGATACCTGACATAGCAAAAAACTTACGCTAGCACATGAAATTATCATCAAATAACCTAAACAGGATAGGGGTTAGAGATTTACTTCCCTCAAAATTTAGGGGAGAAGAAACTACGACGCAGAAACAGAGACTTGACGACGCTTAGTCTTTGAAAACCCTAATTCAGAGTGGGTTTTTGAGAGATTACATCACTTAAGTCGAGGAGCTGTGCCGGAAATCAAAAACACAATGCGACTAGTCGATTATACGATGGACATAAGCTTGGGTTACCAAATATACAAAATTTGAAGCGCAAAATTAGCAAAATAATTTCAAGAACATTTGAATAAAGGGAAAGTAGGAGATTCTTACCAAAGGGAGGACAAATCCGAGACCAAGGATGAGAGGGAAGGAAACCCTAGACATCCCTCTTGCAAATCCCCGGCCAAATCGAAGAAAAAAACAGAGAAATAAGGGCTGCCCGAGGAGGAGGAAGAAGAAGTCGCTGATGTCGGCCTCCAGAAACAGAGAGGAAGTGGCTGCTGGAGGAGGTAGGGCTGCTGGCCAGAGAAAGAGGCGCTCGGGAGGAGGCAGAATCGGGAGAGGAAGGAACAGCAGGAGGAGGCGCCACCAACCTGAGGGAGAGCTGGAGGAGCATCGCCGGCCATGGGAGGGGGAGGCACAGGGAGCGGGAGCGGCAGGGAGGCGAGATCGGCGCGTGCGGGAGACGGGGCTTGCGGGATCGGGTGGTTTGCGGAAGCCCTAACCGCACGCTGAATAAAGGGGGGGGGGCTGCGACTAATAATAAGAGGGGGGGATTTCATGGAATTACCAAATCACCATTAGACAGGGTTGTTACAGTGATGAGTCTGTGCACTTAGGCATTGGTGTAAGAAGCTATTTTTGCTAGAGACGGAGGATGCCATAAACACTGGACTGAGGAGGACGGACCGTAAATCTCACTCCATGCTTTGACAAGGGCCGTTGTATGATGCTAAGAAGTCGTACTGATTGTGAGCTTAAGAGCAAACTCGATCCGAAGGAGTGGAGTGATTTCATGAACATATTCATCGGGTGCCAATATGACATGAGAGAGCATCTATGAAAGGCGTTGACGTAAGCTGAATCTATAGGTGATGGACATGTGATGATCTATTTCTAAATGAATGCAAGCAGACACATGAGAACGCAAATGACACTAAAGCTACCCTAATGATAATGCAAATGATTCAAAAAACGATCCCGTGAATAGGATGCTCACGACGTAAACTCTAATTGTAATGCAAATGATTCAGACATGCAAGATAGTTTTTTCCTGATTTGCAATTAATTAAATAACAAAAAATTGATACATGCACAAACAATTATGGTAAGCACCATTAGTTCTGTTGGAAAAGCTCAAAGCTTGTATGTATATCTCAGATAATCAAATACAGGGAGAGAATACAAATATATAGGAAAGATGAGAGAAGAATAAATCCTATACAAGATGTGAGACTAAAGAAGGATGAGAGAAAGCAATAAAGAGGGCCAATAAATGGGCCCTTTACATGGGCTTTTCTAATACTCCCCCGCAAGCTGGAGCGTACAAGTCGTAGGCGCCAAGCTTGGATAGGCACTGGTAGAAGAGGGTACTTGGTAGAGCTTTGGTGAGGATATCTGCAACCTGTTCAGTACCCGGAACATGCTCGAGCTCGACCTTCTTCATGTGGACTTTCTCTCGGATGAAATGACAATCTACCTCAATATGCTTCGTTCTTTCGTGAAAGACCGGGTTCTTTGCAATATGTATAACGGCTTGACTATCACATAGGAGGAGAGCTGGTGAAGATAGTCGAACACCAAGATCGGTAAGGAGACTCTCAATCCATGCGAGTTCCGAGACCACATCCGCCATTGCCCGATATTCTGCTTCTGCTGAGGATCGAGCAACCACTGCTTGTTTCTTGATCCGCCAAGTAATCAGGTGTCCTCCAAAATATGTGCAGAACCTGCTAGTAGATCGTCGATCATCGAGGGAGCCAGCATAGTCGGCATTAGAGTATGCCACTAGTGTATGAATAAAAGATGAAGTTTTGTACACAAGGCCTTGACCCGGGGCTGTCTTGAGATATCTGAGAATGCGTTCCACAGCTTGAAGATGAGAAATTCGAGGAGAATGCATATAGCGACTAACAAGTCCCACAGCGAAGGATATATCAGGTCTTGTTACTGTTAGGTAGATAAGTTTCCCAACTAGACGACGGTAATACTCTGGATTTTGTAGAGTAGAATCAGAATCTGAGCCCTGAGCACACAGTTTGTGATTAGCATCCATGAGAGTGTTTACCGGTTTGCAGCTAGAGTAGCCTGCATCATGAAGAAGATCCAGACAATATTTGCGCTGAGAGAGAACCAGACCATCGGGCCTTCTTGCCACTTCCAGACCTAGGAAGTACCGAAGGGGTCCCAGATCCTTAGTTTGGAAGACAGAGCTTAGATGTTGCTTAACGACATGTATGCTGTCCAAGTCGTTTCCAGTAATAATGATGTCGTCGACATATACCAATATGAGGACCGTACCCGTTTCCCGGTGGCGAGTAAACAACGAGAAGTCAGCCGAGCTTCGAGTGAAGCCAATTGTTCGGAGAGCTTTGCTGAACTTGTCGAACCATGCCCGAGGTGATTGTTTGAGATCATATAACGATTTGAGAAGGTGACAAACCCAAGGCTCCCCCGTGGTCTCAAACCCGGGAGGTTGTTGCATGTAAACCGTTTCCTGAAGGTCGCCATTCAGAAAAGCATTCTTGACGTCCAGTTGGAATAGGGGCCATTGGCGATGGACAGCGACGAAGATGAGAATGCGGACTGTGTTGAGCTTAGCGACCGGAGAGAAAGTCTCATCGTAGTCGAGACCCTGTTGCTGGGTGAATCCACGAGCAACTAGACGAGCCTTGAGACGATCAATGGTCCCATCAGGCGCATGTTTGATGACAAACACCCATTTACACCCAACGGGTTTCTGGCCGGGAGGAAGTGGCACCAGGGTCCAAGTCTGGTTGGTCCAAAGAGCCGCCATCTCGTCTTCCATGGCAGCGCGCCACCCAGGATGTTGAAGAGCATCCTGTACAGAGGTAGGAATAGAGACCGAGGATATTGAAGTAGCCGAGGTCTGAAGCGGGGGAGAGAGGCGATGTAGAGAAACATAGTGAGCCATTGGATGAGCCGTATAAGCGGGCACCGGAGCAGCAGAACACGGAGAACCCGAGGTCGAAGCCAACTGCATAGGGGCAACGGGAGGAGGAGGGCGGCGAATGTAGACCCGAATGACGGGCGGCCTAGGAGGGTCAATAGTGGGAGAGGGCGGAGGTAGGGTGAGAGGCGAGTGGACAGGGATCACCGACCGTGGGAGGGAGGGTGGGAGAGCGGGTGGTGGGAGAAGTGGTGGTAAGGGAGGGAAGAAGGGTTGATCCTCCCGGAAAGTAACATCAGCAGAGACGGAGACTTTTCGGGTGGCTGGGGAATAACAGACATAACCCTTTTGGGTGCGGGAGTAGCCGACGAAAATGTGTTTGGCCGCACGGGGATCGAGTTTGTCGATGGTGGGGCCTAGGGTATGGACAAAACATGTACAACCAAAAATCCTGGGTGGGAGAGGAAAGGCGGGTGCAGAGGGAAAAAGGAGGCTGAAGGGGGAAGCATGATGGAGAACCGGGGAGGGGAGACGGTTGATAAGAAAACATGCAGTGGAGACCGCAAAGTTTCAAAAGATTTTGGGAATATTCATATGCAGCATGAGGGAGCGAGCAACATCGAGAAGGTGACGGTTCTTCTGTTCGGCGACCACGTTTTGTTGAGGGGTGTAAGGACATGAGGTCTGATGAATAATACCGAAGTCGGCGCAGAGAGTAGCAAACTCGTGGCTAGTGTACTCCCTGGCATTATCAGAGCGGAAGTGTTTGATAGTAGTAGAGAACTGCGTACGAGTCTCGATCACAAAAGCCCGAAAGACCCGAGGAAGCTCAGAGCGATCATGAAGGAGATACAATCAGGTGGTGCGAGAGTAATCGTCAATAAATGTTATAAAATAACGATAACCAGAGATGCTGAGAGTCTTATACGGTCCCCAAATATCAGAATGGATTAGATCAAAAGGAGCAGAGCTTTGAGTACAATGGGCGGGATAAGAAAAACGTGGCTGTTTGCCAAGAATACATGAATTACATTTAAAAACAGGAAGGGAGACGTCAGGAAGCGCCTTTTGGAGGATCGGTAGAGGGGCGTGCCCAAGACGACAATGTCAGTCAGTGGAGGAGACAGAGGATAGGGCGGTAGAAGAGACATCGAGGAGGTAGAGCTCGTTCTGCAGTCGACCCCTACCATTGGTAATCTGCGTCTGCCGATCCTGTATCAAAAAACTAGAAGAGGTGAAGGTGATAAAACAGTTCATATCAGTAGTAAGACGACCAACAGAGAGTAAATTAAAGGGTGAGGCCGGCACATAAAGGGCAGAGCGAAGAGGGAGAGAGTGGTGAATAGCGAGATCAGCACAACCGGAGATCGGAACACGCGCACCGTTGGCCACAATAATAGACGGGGGATGAGGAGCATCCGAGAACCGTGGTGGCAGCAGAGAGGTAATGTGGTGGGTGGCGCCCGAGTCCAGGATCCAATGAGAACCAGAGGAGAGACAGGCAGTACCTGTAATGGAGGAGGCAATACCTGCAGGAGAGGTGGAGGCAACTGAAGCAGATGGAGGGTTGAGGAGCCCCTGGAGGTGTTGAAGCTGAAGGCGAAGAGCCTCAAGGTCAGTACCAGTGGGTGGAGAGCTATCAGTAACAGCATCAGTAGGTGGGCGAGGAGGGTAGCCATGTTTCTTGTGACAGACCGCTTCAGTGTGGCCATACCGGCCGCAGAAGGTGCACTTGGGCCGTCCGCGACCACCACGGCCCCGGCCACGGGAGCTCGTACGTCCACCCCGAGGAAGAGATGGTGGGGGAAGTAAGGGGGGAAGGGCCTGTTGAAGAAGAGCCGGCGAGGGTGGTGCAGAAGCCTCCGGTGGAGGTGGTACGCGGAGTAAAATAGAGCAAACATCCGAGAAGGAAGGGGTAGCAGGTGATGCCAGAACCTGGGCCCGGATACTGTGAAGGTGCGGCGGGACTCGAGCCATAATCATAGCAATACAGACCGCCTCCTTCTGGGCGCGTTGAATAGCGAGATCAGTAGTAGGGGGCTGGTGCTGAATCCAGGCCTCCGTGAGAGTTTTAGCCCGGACCACAAAGGTGGTCATGTCCATAGCTGTGCTCAGGTCCAGAGCTTGAAGAGCGGTGATGATGTCAAACAGGTCCTGAAGATTGTCCTTGCCCGAGTACAAGGAATGGAGTTCATCCCACATTGCCTTGGCGGTCTCATGATACATAATCATCTGGTACGGCTCACCCTCCACCGAGTTCAGGAGCCAGGTCTGGACACGACCGTCATTCCGTAGCCAGTCATCAGTAGGAGGAGTAGGAGGTCCCTGGGTAAGGTGACGAGCAAGGCCCTTGGCTTGCAAAACCCGCCGGACGGAGTGAACCCAGGGGATGAAATTCGACTTGCCGGAGAGGGAAAGAGTAGTAATCCGAAGCTCATCGCGGAGTTCGGGAGGAGGAGCCACGGGGGCTGCCGGGGGTTGAGCGGTGGTGGAGTCACTAGAGGACATGACGACCTGGAGGAGAGGAGGCGCGGACAGAACCAGCGGACTGATGCACAGCAGAAGACAGGCCGCAGCGAGTACAGAGAGAGGCCGCAGCGGGCAGAGATAGGCCGCGCGGAGAGAAACAGACCGCAACGGACAGAGAAAGGCCTCGCGAACAGAGACAGGCCGCGCTCAGAGAAGGCCGCAGCGGGTAGACACAGGCCGCGCGGATAGAGAGGGAAAAAAGCCGGAGGAGACCGCGACCAAGATGCAGGTGAGAGAGGAACAACCCGCACGGTCAGGCGGACCCGAGAACGGAGGAGAAGAAACCCGCGAGGAGAGAGACGCGAGCGGATAGAGGGGATACCACAACGACCAACAAGAACCCGCAAAGGAGGCAGGCCGCAGGAGGCCGGGCGGGTAGTGAGGAGAAGAGAGCAGAAGGGGCAGGCCGCAGCGAACCGGAGAAAGCCGCAGCAAGCGGGGGAGTCCGCTGCGAGCAGGCAATGAGAGGGGCAAGCCGCAGCGCATGAGAACATGCCGCGTGAGAGAGAGCGGTCTGGAGGAGAGAGAGGGATGGTGGACCCACGGAGAAGAAGAGGGAGGGAAGGCTATAAAAGACTGAGGGGAGGGGTGGAACCACGGGAAGAGGAGTTCAAGGGAGAGGAGCGGAGCGGACAGACCGGCAGGCCGCAGGAGGCCGAGCGGGTAGCAGACAGAAACAGTCCGGACGGGTTGAGAAAGACAGTCCGCTCAATTCGAACCTCCCTCTGATACCATGTTGGAAAAGCTCAAAGCTTGTATGTATATCTCAGATAATCAAATACAAGGAGAGAATACAAATATATAGGAAAGAGGAGAGAAGAATAAATCCTATACAAGATTTGGGACTAAAGAAGGATGAGAGAAAGCAAAAAAGAGGGCCAATAAATGGGCCATTTACATGGGCTTTTCTAATAAGTTCAAACCGGGTAAACTAAGTAGTAATTCCACACATAAAAGTGCTAGAAAATTAAGATGCAAAGCGACTAAGCACAATCACAGTAATTAAATGAACCAAATTTAAGTAGAGAAAATTTTACTAGTAATAAATGATGCATCTTTACGATGTAGCTAAGCTTGAAAATAAATGCGGAACTCACTAATTAATGGGTTTGTTGGAAGAGCCGTGGAACTTCTGGGAGGTGTCTGTGCTATGGGATCAATTGGTGGTTAGACTAGATGCAAGTATGAGAATGGCTTGGGAGGGTCGGCTAGGATGTATTTGGGTTGGGGGTGGTTTTCTATGGACTGGGAAGGGATATTGATTCTTTTGGTGGTTGTTGTAAGAGGTAGAAGGCGTTTAACACCTATTGAAGGGTCAAGTGAGGGCTGGATGGGCTTGGGGAGGTTGGGGATGGGGAGGATGCGGGGGCTGGGGGCTATGAAGGGATCGCTTGAGGTTAGGTAAGGCCTTCTCAGAGTCCAATGTGGCGGTGGAGGGTTGGAGAAGGGGGAGAAATACGGGATCCATCGGCTGAAGGAAGAATGCCCAAATAGGGCTAGAAGTGTAGGGGACGGCTCGTGAGGTTGTCGTCTGGGTCAGGGCTCTCAGGTGTTCGGGAATAAAAGGAAATTGAGTATTTGCATGCCAAACTGACAACAATTTCTGTTCAACTGCATTGTGATATTCATAATCATGATACCATCCTTGAGAAGAATTTTAAATTTTAATTGCTGGTTGAAACTCATTTGCGCTACTATTGCTAGATCAAATATTTTATTTGTTGTGACCATGTTGAGTCAGTTTATGCATGAATCTAAAGTTTATCATTATAAAACTGTTCTCTGAATTTTGAGATATTTGAAGGGATTGCCAAGAAAGGGAGTTTTGTGCAAAGCTCGGGGGAACTTGGATATCTCTAGGTACTACAATACTGATTGGACTGGGTTTCTGTTGATAAGATGTCCACAATTTGCTACTTTTTTGTTTCTTCGGGGCAATTTTGTGTCCTGAAAGAGAGAGAAATATATTGTGGTGAATCAATCCTCCGTTGAAGCATAATATAGGACAATGACTATGATCACATGTTAATTAAGGTGGCTTAAGTCCATTATAAGGGAGCTTGAAATTGGAATGAGTGGAGTCATGCCCTTACATTCTTATAGTCAATATGCCATTCCTTTTACGTCTAATCCAGTATTTCATGAGATGACAAAACATATTGTTTGATTCCATTTTTTAAGAGAATGGATTCAAGCTAAAATTATTTCCACTCCTTTTGTTTCTTATAAAGAGAAAGTGCTAGACATGTTTATTTGGTCATTATAAGAGAAAATGCTTCAAGATAATGGGACCAAATTGGCTTTCATTGATATTGATGATATTAGCTTCACACATCCTTGAAAAATAACCCATGGGTCCTAACTTAGGTTCAAAGCTATTTGCTCAAGGAGGAATATGATTTCTTGGTCTATAATCAGAATAGGACTAGTATCCATGACTGAAAAAAAACTATTGCGTTATGTTAGTTTGCATCTTATCCATGGCTTATTGATAGCCATGGTTTCTTGATAAAGGTTTCTTGGTCTATCATCAGAATAGGACTAGTATCCTTGAAAATAACCCATGGCTTCTTGATAGCATACTTTAGCGACAGAGAGGGATGCCATGATTGTTTGCATCTTATCCATCAGTTTACTCATTTGATCGGATGGGCCCCCATAGTGTTGATCATTGCCAGAGATAAAATCGAGGGAGCACGAGATACGGAGCGGGTGGCTCAATTCCCCCAAAGTGATTGGGATGTTCGGGTTACCACGAGACCTGTGCCACTTTCTTATGATGCTACCCAATAATACAAACACACGTTGTTTTTGAAACGAAGCAATGACTTAACAATTAATTAATCATTTAAGTGATTAATTTATTATCTAATTAAGAGTATGCTCAAGTTATTGAAAGAGTGCACATGACTTGAGAAGGCGGCTCGATGCTGTGCGTGAAATGAAGAGACAAAAGCAACATGCTTCAAAAAGCAAGGCGGGCTCTGGGTTTGAGGAGGAAGGGTCGTGCTGCATGCAATGTTATATGCACATCAACATGCTCCCATACCCGCTTCAATTTGACTTCCGCTTTTCTTTAAACTTGTACTTATACGTCGAAAGGAATTCAACAGCCTACTAATACTTCTTCAATAAGCGTTTTTAACTATGTGCTTTGAATTTTATTAGGCTTGCTTCGACAAGCACCAGTCTTGCTCTAAATGGATATTCTCATGCTCTTAATGGAGTCTGGCTGTGCTCTGAATTACTTGAAGAACAAAACGACACAGAGATCTTATCCTTTAACACTCCCGTGCTCAGATTGTAAATGGATGAAAGCTGAGAAGCATAACTACATATAGTGAATGCAAACGATTCTTCAATATATCTGTAATTTGGCCAAGTCCTTTGGCCTGCTATGTAAGAAGTAGAACTAAAGCTTTTTTTATATAATATTAAGCCTTGAACTCGATTACTTAGAGATAATCTGGTTTATCAAATTAAAATTTTTTCTCAATAATCTTTCTATATTTGATATACCATATTTTACATAGAAAATATATGGTTTATAGAATGAATTGAGAAAGCAATTTAATGGTCAGAGAAGATAAAAGTCAAAGCTTTAGAGAATAGAGAGATTCTATTGAACCATATGCAGTCTATACAACATACTCTTTCCTTTTATATAAAAAACAAAATCACAAGAAATAGGAAAGGAGAGACGTATCATTTTAGAGAAAAAGGACTTTAGTCTTCAAGGCTTGGTCAACTTGTAAGCAAGGAATATATTCAGTGCAGCAGGTAACTTCTTCTGAGTAATGGTTACGGTGTCAGTAATCTTTTTGTTGATCAGTTTAGATTCTCTTTTAATGATTCCACAATGTTCTCCAACTTTCTTAACTCGTCATTTACATTGATAAAGACTTCATTGAGGATGCATCCCCTTCTGTGCATTTTAGCAATCATTTTTTTGATGGAGGTCATTTCTGTACATGGCTTAACCACTTTCGTTCCTTTAACAATTTGCTTTTCCTCTTTTGCAAATCCTATGTAGACTTCTTTGGAGTTTTAATTCTTGTCTCTGTGGAAGGAGGAACTAGAGGGGTACTGTAACTTCTCTACTGACCATATAGTATGGGTCCGATCGTCCCCACAACATATAACCATCATAATTTTAGCATTATAAAATGATATATGAACAAACTTCAACAAAACTAAACAGCTAGCAGCCTAGCACAATGGAAATTGGAAACAAAATTCGAAGAGAGTCCACATTCTATCATAATCAAAAGAGTACTTGGCCTTATGACTTTTTAGCTGGCTAGCGTGCTCCAGCATGAAATCCGTGCCCTGTAACCAAGAAAACAAAAGCGGTACACGAGGGTCAGCTATGAGCTGACCACAACTACATAACAACACCCTTCCTCCCGGCCATCTTAGCGGACTCCAGGGAACCACATAACCCTGCAAGTTAGTACTTCACATAAAATAAAAAAACATATAAAATGCATATCTAGCACTATTCTATATGTCACAAATAACAACCGTGTTTCTAGGTTGAGCATCAAAGTAAGTGGGCCTAAGATGCAACAGAGCATCTATACATCATTACAGCTTGACCTTGATTATTTAGAGATAATCTGGTTTGTCAAATCAAGGAGTTTTCCCAACAGATTGATTCAAAGCTCTGACTGGATGTGATCTTGAAGGATCCCGGTTTCAAGTAATTATTGGAAAAAAATTGGGAGGACCCATCAGAAGTAGCCGCAGAGAAGCGGGGCAAGATAGACAATGATACCAAGTTGTTACGTGCTAACCCATAGAGCATCTGAGAGTCATTAGAGGAGCGGACTGAGATGGGGATGATGGAGGAGGAGGAAGAAATTATGGAGCCAGAACCGTGATTTCCTAAGCATGGTGTGCTTGGGGGGGGGGGGGGAGAAAGAGCTACTACAATCTCATAGTGTCCGACTCAATTAAAAGACAACAGCTCGATTAAAAGACAACATAATGACTCGACGATAAAACATTATTCGATAACTTGGCACAAAGCTCATAACATACTGTTAGAGATTTTGTCTGAGGCGAACTGTAGTCTTAGCTCTTTTGTTGCTTGGCTTGATTCCTTGTGGTTGTGATGCGGGACATGCATCACACCTGCCCGCCACCTTGGAGTCCCACCAGGGGCCCCACCTGGAGTCGGCACCGGGCGGCTTTCATCAGGGTCGCGACCCGTACACCCCAACCAACTCTCCGCCACGGAATCACCACCATGCGGCAGGTTGTTGAGGCCAGGGCTCGATCCCCTGGCCTCCTAGATAAGATGGCCTTCACCAGCGCTCTCATCACCAACTGAGCCGCGCTTTTATGATGCGTCACAGGCGTCACACCTTCCCGCCACCCTAGAGTCCCACCAGGCGGCCCACTTGGAGTCAGCACCGTGCGGCTTTCATCAGGGCCGCGACCCGTACACTCAAACCAGCTCTCCGCCATGGAATCACCACCATGCGACAGGTTGTTGAGGCCGGGGCTCGATCCCCTAACCTCCTAGATAAGAGGCCTTCACCAGCGCTCTCATCACCAACTGATCCGCGGCTCAGTTGGTGATGAGAGCGCTGGTGAAGGTCTCTTATCTAGGAGGTCAGGGGATCGAGCCCCGGCCTCAACCTGCCGCATGGTGGTGATTCCATGACGGAGAGCCTGTTGGGGTGTACGGGTCGCGTCCCTGATGAAAGCCGCCTGGTGCTGACTCCAGGTGGACCCCTGGAGGGACTCCAGGGTGGCGGGCAGGTGTGACGCCTGTGCCGCATCAGGTTGCCTATGAGAAATTGACCTTGTCTGAATCGAATTGGTGAACACTATCACATCATTATTCTTTCTAATTGGCACAGATAACTGCTATCCTTTCCTGGCTTGGCACGAATTGATTGAGTTTCTGTTCTTTTGTTTAGGCTCGTGTCTTTCATTATGCCATGGATAATTAACATTTTTGATTACTTTTGCATTTAACCTTCAGGAAATTACTTTTAATGGTCCAAAAGAATGGGAAGTTCTTTATGATCTACCTTTTTTTTTCTTTCTATGCTAGGTGAGAGCTGCTGCATTTACTTGTTTTGCTGGATTGACTTCAACAGTGTTTTCCATTCTGAACAAAGATATGCAAGAATTCATTATATCTTCGGCTGTATGTTCTTAATAGCAAGTTGCTCACGCTTATTTGATTTCGTTCCTTTATTAATGTCAAAAGAGAACTTTGCCATGCGTGTTAGTTTCATATAGACATTTATTTTTAAAAATTATCTTGTTTAGATTTCTGTAGCACTGGATGATGAGACTCCATCTGTCAAATCAGCTGCATGTCGAGCAATTGGTGTTGTGGTGTCTTTCTCCCAAATTATTTATAAGTATGCATTATTAATCTTTATTATTTGGCAAAGATTTTGTTGTAATTTAAATCAGCGGATATAGTGTTGTTTCGCAGTGGAAATTTATTGACTAAATTTATTCGTGCAACCGAGTTTTACACACGTGATTCTACAGTCTTGGTACCTACATTTTATCTTATGCTCCTAATCACATTGATCTATGTCTATGCTTTATACTTTTACATAACCTTTTTACAATGCAACGTTGTTTATTTTTGTTGTTCAGGTGCGAGTGACTGCTTCGTGGTCATTAGCTAATATATGTGATTCTCTTCGGCATCGAGCAATTGAGCTGCAATTAGAGTCATACACAAGTAAAGTTCCTGCTCATATAATGGGTATTTCCATTGCATATTGGCTAAAAATTCACTACGTTCAATTTGTAATCTACAGATGATGTTGAAATGGAAGCACTTTCTCTTGTGGTTGAATCTGCTTTACGATTGACAAAAGATGGCGATAAGGTAAGGTGCTTAAATTTGGAGTGACCTCATTCATGTGGGTTTTTGATCTACTTAATTTTAATCTTAATACACATTATAATGTTGTTTCTATTTAAAATCACCATGTTGGCATGATTACATAATTGTTTCTTTAGTTTGGTTTGGCAATCTTTGTTGAATCTTATTTGATTGCAACACTACCTTGTAGTATTATATTGAGTGATGTTTATACGTATAAAATTTTCATTGCTTCTGATAATTGTTTAACTGTTAAACCTGTAATGGCCAGGTAAGGTAACCCAAACTAAGGCTAAGTTCACTTGCATTGTGAATAAATTCTCCCTTTATTTTTTTTAATTTTTTTTCCGTCATGAGGGTCACATATATAATACAAGCTAATTGCATCTTTTTTGTGCAATTGCTGTCACCACTGCTGTATCATCTCTTTGATGTGATATTTGCACATTAGTCCTTGAACAGGTCCAAGATTCTGGTCACTTCATTGACTTTGTGATGTGATGCAGGTCGGTTCTAACAGGATTCAGGAGAGAAATGAGAACGAATTTATGTACTAGACACTAATCCGACAACTAGCTTACAATAATTGAAAATTATAAATAATACGATATGAAAGCCACATTCGAGTAGAGTTTCCAATAAGGAAAGTATGGTAGTACACATGCACGGGTGCGAAAACAAAGACACAAGTAAACTATCTCCGACAAGTCATGGGATACTTGGACACATAAATTACAAACAGATACTCGTAAAAATAGTGAATTAGCACACAATTCAACCCAAAAGAAATTACATTTGAACAATAAACTCACAATGATCACGGGATAAATGGCTCGGTGGATGTCTGATGAGATGTTTGTGGCCGAAGAGCCTATGGTGAACTGAACCAGGGATTCCACAGGGAATTCCGGAGGGCTGGACTGGACTACTTGAATGCTTGACTGAGATTCTGGAGGGCTGGATGAAGGTGACGGGATTGGGAGACAAGTTCCTTACAGATTGGTTGCTGCACTATAATTCAGGGTCTGGGAATCTGTTTTCAGGCTATGGTGGACTAAAACAGAGGCGGGGGGAGGGGCTGTGAAGGTGCAGGGACTGGTTCCAGAACCTGGAATGCAGGTTCATCCCTGTTCTGGAGTGTTACAGGGGTGGGTAGTGTCTGTGCAGCAGGATTCTGATCCTTCCTGGACTGGATTAGAGCATGGACCGGCTGCTGGTAATTGATTGAGTGTTTGGGAATGATTAAGAGGGGGTCTGTATGCTACCAGGCATGGGAATTCATGGGATTTGGGGGGTTTGATTGAGCTCCAGCAATTATGGGGGGTGGGATGTGGGCGGTTCCAAGAATGTGGGCTGTTAGTGGATGGAGGGGGGGGGGGGGGAGGCAGCTGGCTGTAGGGGTGGGGGGGGGGGGAGGGTTGGATGAGTTATATAAGGTTGGACAGTTATTAATGAGTGGGAATGGCTGGGATAGTTATTGTGGTTTGCTGTAGGGGTGGGGGTGGGGGGGAGGCAGCTGGCTGTAGGGGTGGGGGGGGGTTGGACAGTGGTTGGATGAGTTATATAAGGTTGGACTGCAGTTATTAATGAGTGGGAATGGCTATGGGATAGTTATTGTGGTTTGCTGACTGTGGAGTGGAGAGGGAGATGATTGCTTTCCTTCCAAGCCGTCGCTGGAGGCTTGGGTATTGGCCGGGATTGAACAAGGAAGTGGAAGGGGAGGTTGTCCAAGGAGGGAAGGAGAGGAGGGGAAGTTTAGGCTTTGGCACGTAGAGTTCGGCTTATGCACCGGGTGATCGAAGACTGAATTTTACCTTAACTTTTGATCCCTTCAAAGTTATCCCTCTACCACCCCATTTATAGACTTAAGAGCTATCATAGATAGTTATGATTCTCCTATCATGACGACTTCTAAGGTACATTAAAAGAAAAAAAGTACAAAAAAAACTAAACATCACGAATCATTATCCACACAGAATGAACGACTTCCGATCGTCATGTACAATCTTGTGTGATGTGATTGTCAGGTCTAAATTTGTCTTTTGCCTTGAAAGTCAATGCTATTTCCTGGTCATCGTGGCTTGTAACCCCCTTTGTACCCAATCCAAATCTATGTACCCAATCCAAATCTATGCATAGATTTCCAAAGCTGTTCTTTTACTGTGGACCTTTCTATTTGTTTTGTTCCCTCTTCTCTGCCAGTAATCTGGGCTGTCTCAAAAGAAGTATCTTGGCTGGTGCAGGTAAATTTGGTTCTGCCCTCGTTGTTTTTTAGAACAATTGCTTTCACAATATAGAGTTGAGAGAAGAGAAGAAGGTTGTTGTTGAGACTTGAAGAGAAGCTGGGGCTACAGTGGTAATGATGAAGGACACGACCCCGTGGCGAACCCGACGGACGGCCCCTCGGCGGAGGGAGATCCCGGCGAGCTTGGAATCATGTGGCTGGAGCAAATCGACCCGCTATGGAGGCCGCAGTCCATTTAATTCTGTTATTTTATTCCCGTTGTTTTATTCCGGTTTGCAGATAGCCGTTTTGGCTTATTTTGGGCTTCTTATGTTGGGTGTGCTGTTAGCCCTCCTCATGTTATAAGAGGAGGGGTGCTATGTTATTTTCAGCAATTTTGATGAATGAAGAATTGTTGAAGCCCTAATCCATCGCCTCCCTCTTTCTCGCTTGAGAAGTACCGAGCCGGAAGGCTCCCGCCGTCTTCCCCATCCTTCCCGCAGCGGAAGATCGCTGGACCAGAAGGTCCCCCTCGCCTGCTCCTACGCCAGTTGGTATCAGAGGGAAGCGCTCGACTCCTACGCTCGATCGCCGACCTCCTCCGCTACTCCGCTCCCGCTTGATTCACGCACATGGCGGACACTCCGCCGAACGACGCTGACGTCTGGGCGGCCTTCCAAGCAATCACGGCCCAGTTAGCCACTCTCACCACCGCTATCGGCGAGCTGCAGCCCCACTGCAACCCGCAGCCGGCTCCCGCCGCACCAGTCGTTCCCCCGGCCCCTTTCTTCAGCCGTCAATACCGCCGGGAGCGTGTCCCACCCCCAGTGTTTCCTCGGCCTCACAACGTCCTATTTCAGTCCGATTCGAGCTCGGAGGACGAACCACCCGACGTCCCTCCTCCGCCTCGGTGGGGAGAACAACAACCCTACCACCATTCGGGATACCGCCTGCGGGCCGACATTCCCCACTTCCACGACAATCTGGGTATTGAGGAGTTCCTTGATTGGCTCTCAGAGGTGGAACGTTTCTTCGAAATGGCCGAAATTGACGCACATCGCCAAGTGAAAATGGTCGCCTATCGCCTCAAATTCCGCGCTGCCGTTTGGTGGGATCAACTCCAACTAAACCGCAATCGGCAAGGCAAGACCGCCGTGCGGACATGACCCAAGATGAAGTAGTTGTTGCGGAATCGGTTCCTTCCGCCGGACTACGACCAACACTTGTTTCAGTATTATCAGAGTTGTTCTCAAGGCACTCGCACGGTGACGGAGTACCTCGCGGAGATTAGCCGCCTCGCCAACCGCAACAGCCTCACTGAGACAGATTGTCAACGCGTCACACGCTTTCTTCATGGGTTGCGCCCGTCCTTACGTGAGAAGATTGGACTGCATGTTCTGCGCACCGTTGAAGAGGCCTTTAACATGGCTCTCAAGGCCGAGCAGATGGAGAAAGTGGCGACACCTCCGAGCCGCGCGTCCTCCCACCGTTTGTGGACTGACTCGGCGGGGTCCAGCAACCGGGAATCTACGGTCAAGGATGTTTCAGACCGGGTGCCGGCCTCCTCCGCACCAAAGGGTCGGGCGCCCGATCGTGTGCCATCGGGCAACTGTTTTAAATGCCAACGACCGGGCCATTTCGCCTCCCGATGTCCGCTGCTTCGCCAGCCCGTCCACGCAGTCACACGGGACGAGGACGACACAGACGACTTGGGGGAGGCCGTCGAGGTCATCGACGGGTATGACGACGAGGGCCATTTTGCCGCTTGCGTGGTCCACCGCCTACTGCTCACTCCGCGCCTCGGCAAATGTGAAGACCCTTTTTCCGGGCTTCCCAAAATGATCGGCATTAATTTTCACCAGTGGATCGTAGGAAAGAAAAAAAAGAATGGAATAAGAAGTTCTGTGTTACTCTTTTTGTACTGTGTTTTTTCTTTCCTACGATCCACTGGTGAAAATTAATGCCGATCATTTTGGGAAGCCCGGAAAAAGGTCTTCACAATTGGTATCAGAGGGCAGATTTATTTTTGATATGTGTGGTCATAGGCAGTATGAAAATATAACACAAACATTAATATGTAACTTAATTAAATAAACTTCGTGTATAGGAACCCGTCCAAGTTTATTCTACCCGTTGCAGTCAACGCCGTCAGGAGAATCAAGAAGATCATGACCATCAAGCAGCTACCAGGTCCGAGGAAAGTGACAACGGGCATCGACACCATCGGCGTCCTTTGGATTTTGTGCTATCAATAGCAGAAGCTAAGTTAGTTTTCCCAAGATTAGCTGCTTTAGGACCCACACTTCCCCAAGAGAATCCTAACCCATCACACCAACCACATCAACATCCAATGAACCCTCCTCCAAATCTCACTCCAAGAGTAGAAGCTTCGACACTCCAATACCGTCAAATGGACTATGATCTTAAACAGTTTATGTAGTTAAAGCCACCAACTTTTGTAGCAGGTCTGTCTCCCTTAGAAACAGAAGATTGGATACTCCGCATCGAAACCATCTTCCAGGTCATGCGCTGCCCAGAGGACCGAAAAGTTGAACTCACGTCATTTTTACTTGAAGGCGCAGCAAAGCGTTGGTGGAACAACTTAGTCGCCACAAAATTTGCCAGACATAACCTGGTATCATGGCCAGACTTTATCCAGGAATTTACAAATTGGTTCGTGCCACGATCAGAGAAAAGAGTCCTACACGACCAATTCCTGCGACTAGTTCAAGGGACAAAAACAGTTCTACAATACGAGATGGAATTCTCAAAATTAGCATATTATGTCGACTCTCTCGTAGCCTCGGAAGAAGATCGTTGCAGGCAATTTCAACAAGGACTGCAGGACGACATTCACAATCTACTCGTACCGCTGGATATCCTAGAATATGGAAAGTTGGTCGAGCGAGCACGATTAGTGAAGATCGATCATGGCAAAACACAGAAATATCGAGATAGTGGGAAGAAAAAAGCCACAGAAATCCCAACTCAAAGTGAAGTACATGACAAAGATGTTGCTAGGACAATATAAACTGGTCCATCAACAAGTAATGCGTCCCAAGCAAACTCGACGAAATGCGCCAAGTGTAACCGATTTCATAAAGGAGAATGTTTGATTGGGGCATGTTATTATTGCCGTCAGTCGGGGCATACAAAGAAAAATTGTCCAAAGCTCATGAACAAGGAAATAAATTCTTATGGACAATTTCCTCGACAACAAAAATTATATCAATTGCTTGCTGAATCCTTAGCGTCAGCACCTGCTCCGGCACCTGCCCCAGCACCTGCTCCATACCTCCGCCAGAAGTTCCGGATGAAAGATTGATTATGCCACGATCATTTACCTATAACAAAAAATAAAAAAATGTAATCTTTCTTTGATGTGCATATTGTAAATCAACTTATAAATATATATTATCTTTTCGAGGACGAAAAGTTCTTTTAGGAGGCAAGGATTGTAACACCCTAACAATTTTACGCACTTTATTTTCTCTCGCCGATGATAAAAAAGGCACATTTAAATTTTCGCAATATTTTGACGGAATGTGTTTTTAAATTTTCATTTTGGTATTTCATTTATTTGGTCTCTTGGATGAGATTGGGTTGCCCTTTGATTTATTTGGTCTTTCATGGGATTGGAGCCCTTGTTGGGCTGATTTCCCCTTTGGCTGGTTGAATTCATTTGTGGGCTGCCTTGAACTTGTTGGGTTTATTATTTATAATGGCTGTGCTGACTTGTAAGTAGGTTGGCTGCCTTGTTAATATGCTGGCTGGCTGTTGATGTGCTGGCTTGTTGAGGTTTATTTGGGTTCGGGCAAGGCCATTTGGAGCGGTGCCGCTTGCCGCTCGCCGCTTCTATCGCTGTTAGAAGGAAATCCCGAGCTCTAGTTTCTCCTGCACTGCTATTTCGTCGACACTCCGTTTCTGCGATTTCTCGTCTCCTTTCTCTGGCTGCTCTACTTCGACAGAGAAGTGCTTCTTCTCCTTCTTCTTCTTCATTCTCCCTGTGCCTTGGTGCCGTCGATCTTGCTGTTGCTGTGCCGTCGTCGCTAGGCTGCTGTGCCGACGACCTTGCTGAGCCGATCGATTTCACCGTGCGATCGACTCTGCGTGCCGACGCTGCTTCGCTTCTGTCGTCTCTGTGCCGACAGCGAGCTGCTGTTAGGGCTGCTGCTACTGCCCGATTCTACTACTTCTTCTGCTATACCGAGTTGCTGTGCTCCCTCCTGCGGCTACCTTCTTTCCTGTGTTGCTACTGCTGCCCAGACCTTGCTGCTGTTCCGATTCGGTTATCTACCGAGCTTCAGTGAGGCTGTTCTGTGCCCTTTCTCCTCTCCTTTTTGTTGTAAGGAAATTCTCTCCTTCCCCTTGCCTGGTTTGGTTTATTTTCTCATTACTTGACTAATCTGTTTTTGAGTTTTGGGGGACTGATTTGGGTTGATGTGATAATGCTTTTGGCTGACTTAAGCTATTTTGGGTATTTGGGGGAAATCAAAATATTTGGGCTGTTAAGATAAATGCTTTTCGTTAATTTAGTTGGTTAGCCAACTTGAGAATTTTATTTACTTTTGAACTACATTTTGATAAGTGATTTTGAGATAGTTTCAAGCTATTTTGAGCCTTCTGAATATTTGTGCCGTTTGGTCGGCCAATTTTTCTGTCTCGAAAGAGGACTGTTGTGGGTTGGATACCTTTTTGGACATTCTTGATTTTTCTTTTACCTTTCGAGATTTAAGCGTATTTTTGGTAAGCTTTTCGCTACGAATTTCAAGTGACGCAACCCAATAAACGTGCGTATAATTTCAGTGGTTCCCAAGATCCCGAAACCAGAGGATGGCGTCACAAGAGAACCGTGACAGAAATGCGAACTTAGACAGAGGCAAAGCTGTTGTGAGTTTCTTATTTCTTGATTTAGTTTACTCACTTTCCTATTCTGCTTTGTTTTATGAAATAAACAAGTGTCTGTGCATATGAGTTTAACTCATTAAGATATCACTGCGAGATAAAATGTGGGCGAGGGCAAAATATGAAAGCGATATATTTCATTCTGAGGGGATTATTTCTATTATAAACTCCTATTTACACGCCAAAATAATAATTTAAAACTCTGCATGATGAAATGTGATGGTTTCAAATCCGATGATGTGGAGGCATCCACTGATGGATTCACCTGTAGGGGTGAGCCTATAATTACGCTCTTCGGGGGCGGGACCCAATTCTAGTTTGCATCACCAGAGCATTTCCTATTTTATGTAACTCAAATTAAGGGGTAAATTAAGATCAGCTTTGAAAATGAAATTATTTATTATTGCACTGTATGCATATTGATAGTATCTCTATTGTTTGCATGTACATCACTTCACGAAATATTTATCTCACCTAGTCATAATTTTTATGACTAACCCATTGTGGACCCATTTTTTTCCAGACAACAGGTATGACTCCAAGTGTACGACGGAGGTTCGCGCCTGAAGAATTAGAATAAGTATGGACTAAATGTCTACAAAGGAATCGAAGAAGGTTCTGAAAGTCATACATTACCCTGTTCAATGAATTATTGTAAATTTTTATCAGATTTCGAATAAGCGCCTGTATGATCGTGTAAATAAATAAAAGAATGGAATAAGAAGTTTTGTGTTACTCCTTTTGTACTGTGTGTTTTCTTTCTTACGATCCACTGGTGAAAATTAATGCCGATCATTTTGGGAAGCCCGGAAAAAGGGTCCATGTTCAACACAACAATGTCTTTCGAAGTTACTGCAACGTTAAGGGCAAAATTTGCGATGTCTTGATCGACAACGGCAGCTGCGAGAACTTCGTCGCATCACGCCTGGTCTCCTACTTGCATCTGCCGACCGAACCACACCCGCACCCCTAATCCATTGGGTGGATCCATCGCGGTCCCTCAGTTCTGGTCACGCACCGCTCTCACGTCCCGGTCGCCATTGGGAAACACTACCGCGCCGACGTTTGGTGCGATGTCGTCGAGATGGACGCGAGCCACCTACTCTTGGGCCGACCATGGCAACATGACACAGATGTTTCCTACAAGGGCCGCGAGAACGTCTATTCCTTCACTTGGGCCGATAAGAAAATTCAAATTGTTGCACGGGTCGGCCCCAAACCGGAACCCAACCCGCATCCGGAGAAAGGGCGTAGCTTGTTGGTCATGCATGATGATACAACTCTGCTCGAGCGAGACATTGCCGAGGCACAGGAGGTGGCGGCCCTTGTTTCTTACGGGCTCTACGCCACTGGCGAGCAGGTGGCAGAGGCCGTCTCCCCGTATGTGCGGGAGCTGTTGTACGACTTTCGCGCCATCACCACGGAGGACCTGCCTGATCACCCTCCCCCTCTTCGGGATATTCAACACCAAATTGACCTCATCCCGAGGGATAGCCTCCCGAACTTGCCTCACTATCGGATGAACCCTAAGGAGCATGCGATCCTGCGCGAGAAGGTCGAGGTGCTGTTGCAGAAAGGCTTCATCTCTGAGAGCCTTAGTCCTTGTGGGGTCCCGACACTCCTAGTTCCCAAGAAGGACGATTCGTGGCGCATGTGTGTGGACAACCGCGCCATCAACCGCATCACCATCAAGTACTCTTTCCATATCCGTCGCCTTGATGATATGTTGGACATGCTGGATGGGTCGCAGTTCTTCTCCAAGATAGTCCTCCGCAGCGGCTACCACCAGATCCGCATCAAGCCGGGTGATGAGTGGACGACGACTTTCAAAACCCCGGATGGCCTTTTCGAGTGGAAGTTAATGCATTTTGGATTATCTAACGCGCCAAGTACTTTTATGCGACTCATGACACAGGTGCTACGCCCATTCCTGGGGAAGTCTGTTGTGGTTTACTTTGACGACATCTAGTTTTCAGCAAGAACCGGGCGGACCACCTGTCCCATCTGCGGGCGGTGTTGCAGGTGCTAGCGGACCACGAGCTCTTTATTCATCTCAAGAAGTGCACTTTCCTCGCCCCGCGGCTGAACTTTTTGGGTTTCATTGTTGGCGCGGAGGGGATCCAAGTGGATGAGGAGAAGATTCAGGCGATCCGTGAATGGCCGACTCCTACGACCCTCTCGGAGTTGCGGTCGTTCCACGGTTTTGCTACGTTCTACCTCAGGTTCATCCATGACTTTAGTACCATCACAGCGCCGATGACTGATTGTCTCAAGAAGGGGCGATTCCAGTGGAGCGAGTAAGCCGACCAAGCCTTTGATGTGATTAAGCTGAAGCTCAGTTCCCGGTGTTGGATTTACCCAGTTTCGACAAACTCTTTGAGTGCATTGTGATGCCAGCGGCGTCGGTATCGACGCTGTTCTCTCCCAAGACAAACGTCTGGTCTCTTTCTTTAGCGAGAAGCTGTGTGATGCTAGGCGGAAATGAGCCGCCTATGATCAGAAATTCTACGCCGTCGTTTTGGCCCTCAAACATTGGGAGCACTACCTGCTTCACAAGGAGTTCATCCTGTTCACTGACCACCAGACCCTTAAATACATTAACAGTCAGAAGCGCATGGATGACATGCACCTTCAGTGGACCACTTATCTCCAGAGATTCCCCTACATCATTCACCAGAAGTCCGGGGCTCGCAATGTGGTCGCCGACGCGCTCAGTCGGCGTAATTGCTTATTGGCAACCATGCACCAGAACATCATCGGGTTCGATACTCTCGCCGAGTTATATGCCGACGACATTGATTTCAAGGAGATTTGACACATTTGTTCGTTCGGCGGCTCGCGTAATGGTTTTCTCCTACTTGACGGGTTCTTGTTAAAGGACAACCGATTAAGCGTTCCCCGCTCCTCACTACGAGAGAAGCTTATTCGTGATCTGCACGGAGGTGGTTTGAGTGGGCTCCTCAGCCGGGACAAGATGCTTGCCAGCTTGCAGGACCACTACTTTTGGCCACAGCTAACAAGGGACGTTGGCAATTTTGTTCGCAAGTGTTTCGTGTGCCAACAATACAAGGGTCACGCACACAACACCGGGCTTTATACACCGCTCCCGGTCCTCAGCGACATTTGGGAAGATTTGTCCATGGACTTCGTCTTGGGACTTCCGCGCACCCAATGCGTGGTGGATTCGGTGTTCGTCGTGGTGGATCGTTTTTCTAAGATGGCTCACTTCCTCCGTTGCCGCAAGACGTCCGACGCATCTTATATTGCACGTCTCTTTTTTCGGGAAATAGTTCGTTTGCATGGCGTCCCCACATCTATAACGTCCGACCGGGATCCCAAGTTTCTCTGCCACTTCTGGCAAATGTTGTGGAAGATATTTGACACCTCTCTCAAGTTCAGCAGCACCGCCCATCCCCAGACGGACGGCCAAACCAAAGTCGTGAACAAGACACTGGGCAATCTAGTTCGTTGCATATGCCAAGATCGTCCGAAGCAATGGGATCACGCGCTAGCTCAGGCGGAATTTGCCTATAACAACACGGTGCACATCTCCACCGGTCGCACCCCCTTCTCCATTGTGTATACGAAAACTCCCCGACACGCTCTCGACTTGGCCCGCCTACCCGCGGCCCCCCTTCGGCGGCCCAACTGGCGGAAGACGCTGGTGACATCCAATCCGACACTCGACGCAGACTGCTCGAGTCCAATACAAGGTACAAAGCTGCGATCGACAGGCACCGCCACGAAAAGATATTTGACGTAGGCGATTTGGTCATGGTTTTCCTCCGCAAGGAGCGGTTTCCCGCGGGACATCATCATAAGCTCATGCCAAAGAAATATGGCCCGTTCTCCATCACCCACAAGATCAACGACAATGCTTACATCGTCGGCCTCCCGCCGGAATTCACTATCTCCAAGAGGTTTAATGTGAGCGACCTATATCCCTACTATCCGGATGTGCCCCTTTATCCCACACACTCGGGGGCGAGTGCCTCTCAAGGTGAGGCGAATGATGAAGGACACGGCCCCGTGGAGAACCGGCGGACGGCCCCTCAGTGGAGGGAGATCCCGACGAGCTTGGAATCATGTGGCTGGAGCAAATCGACCCGCTATGGAGGCCGCAGTCCCTTTAATTCTGTTATTTTATTCCTGTTGTTTTATTCCGGTTTGCAGATAGCCGTTTTGGCTTTTTTGGACTTCTTATGTTGGGTGTGCTGTTAGCCCTCCTCATGTTATAAGAGGAGGGGTGCTATGTTTTTTTCGGCAATTTTGATGAATGAAGAATTGTTGAAGCCCTAATCCATCGCCTCCCTCTTTCTTGCGTGCGCGAAGAACCGAGCCGGAAGGCTCCCGCCGTCTCCCCCATCCTTCCCGCAGCGAAAGATCGCCGTACGGAAGGTCCCCCTCGCCGGCTCCTACGACAGGTAAGGGTGGGATGTCTAATTGAAGAAGTCAGAGGAGGGAGCAAAGTGCGGTAGGCAGGTTTTTAGTGGTAATATTAGAGATGTACTTTGAACTCCAATCGACACTCTTGAAACTGAGAATCTATCAAATTTGTTTTTGTTTGCAATATGCACTGTTCGATTTGTTTTGGTCATAATAAAATTCTCCCTTTCATGAGGATTCTCACTCAAACCCTAACAATATTTTTACCTCACATACTTTCTTCCAAGGAATACTTTAGACACTAAATATATTAATCTTTTTTCATGTGACTAAGTGGTGAGGATCTACACATGCACGGGTCTATGTACATAAGAGGCGGAGTTAGGGTCTTCGTGTGGATGATCCGAGCTGGTGGTCGCGTTTAGAGCGGCGGCGACATATTTTTTTTATGTATTTTTATTACATTTTGTATTTTTTATTTCATGTAAAGTTAGTTACTTTATGCTCCAGATGTTCTAGACTATCGGTACTAACCTCTTTGCCTATAAATAGGCATCTAGGGTGTTTCAGGGATGCATGATTTGGAGAGAACTTCCGTGCTCTTATTATCAGGATCGCGATCCGGATTGTAGGATCTTACGATCAAGATTTTGTAAAGCGATCCGGATATTACCCAGGATCTAAATCGGTACCTCTACGTCTGGGATCACAATCCAGATCTTTGGATCGTTATGATCGCGATCCCGACCCGATTCTACCAGTCCAACCAAAGGGAGCTAGAAACATGTCCAATCCTATCCCGTCCTCATTCAACCGGTCCAACTCCCATACCCCATCGCTTAACCCTATCCCAATCCTAACTCCTATACCCCATCGCAAAATCATATCATGCCGCTTTATTGTATCTCAAGTGTTGATTGCCGACTACAAACGAAGGCGAAGGGCGATGTCTCCGATCGTTTCCCGTCCAGACAACGTCTTGATATTCCTTACCTAGTTCCATTTCAGGCGGTGTCAGTGTATTCTCTTCCATTCTAGCGTATGAGCAATCCAGTGGCTTCCTTCTTCCAAACCAACATTTTCTCTTCCTTTCTAATGTACGAGCAATCTAGAGACTAGTAATCCAACGACTAGAAATCCAGCATATGAGCAAACCATGCTTCTTGCTTCCAGTGTACGAGCAATCTAGGTCCGTATTCCTGCTTCCAACAATTCATTGGTCCAATTTTGTTTTTAATGTTAATAGTTATTGGACATCCTACCTGAAACTTAAAATGAAGTTAGAACGATATAATCTTTATGATTTAGTTATTCAATTATATTTTGATATAATTATTCACATACTACTCAATTTAATGATACTCAATATAATGATTTTTTGTTTATTGATTATGTAATTAAATGATACAAATTTCAATTTTATATTTTTAGTTTTAATTTATCATTGTTTTAGGATCTTGCGATTCTCAATCCGATCCAACCTCAAAACGATCTCATATAGGTTCTCGATCCCGACAACCTTGCAGTCTTTCGGTCTTCCCATGGCTCCGATTCGGTCTTAGTGTCAATGCCAATGTAACAACTGTCCCAACCACCAAACTTACTATAACTACCCTGTCACTCAACCACCCATTAACTACGTAAAACTTTTCGTCACTGCTATTTGCTCCCTATTTCCCACAATAACTACCCCTTTTCTATATCTTAGATTGTTACACTCATGCATACACCGGAGTGACTACTCCTCACTAGTCACTGAGACCACCAGAGTGCGCATATAGACTGCCTTGATTATTTCTTTTAATTAACTTGTATTAATTAATTGATTGATATTAATTAATGAATTTTAATTAGATTAATTAATTACTTATATCTTTTTGTAATTTCTTGTATGGTTGTCTTCCATCATCTATATAAGGGGGGGGGGGGGTTTAGGTGTTAAGGTATGTTGAATGTTCTAGTTTCTTTGGGATCTCATTAGAGAGAAGGTTCTTGGAGAACCTAGCCTCCTTGAGCTTGGCCGAAGATTGCCCCGAATTGTATCCTGTGCTCTTTTCAATTAATGTAGTCTTTGTTCTTTCTTGCTTGTGCAATTTTTCATTGGGTAACAATGGTTCGGCCTGCCGCCCCGGTCCACCTGTTCCAAGCAGCCGGGGATCGTGTCATGATGGACACCCGCCTCAAAGCCGTCGAACGCCGCCTCGACGACCAGGACAACGTCCTTGTGTCCCTACACATTAGTCTACAATGTCTCACGACTTGTTGGGACTATCCTCTGTCGCCTCCTCAGTTTACAGGCCACCTCATTAGGAGATCCCTACTTCACGCCCCTGCTTACATCCACGTCGCAGGAGAATAATCCCAGCAATGATGATGCCTTCATTGATGCGAGGCGCCCGATCCCGCTCAAGCTCTCTATGCCTCTAGTCCGAACCGTCGATACCTTCGACGGGGCAAGTCGATCAACGCCTATGCCTCCATCCATTCCACAACCTCTATGCTCCACCGGCAGTGCTAACGTCGCCGCCTCCTCAATCGGCGCTGCTTCTCTCCCCCTCCCCCTCCCGTCCTTTGCTTCCTCCAGGAATCCTCCCATTAACAACGATCAAAGCTCACGCGTGAGCCTCCACCTTTCGCTTTCGACGCCCACGCCTGGGACGCCTCCTTCACGCGTGACCCTCCCTTTTTCCTCTTGAGCCCCGCATGCCTGGTGATCTTGTCAGGTTCCGCAAGGCTGCCTAACATTTCTTTTGCCTTCCCATTTCACCCAACTTTGTACCCTGCCTACTTCCGTCTTTTCATATCTATCGTGCACCCTACCTGAGCCTCCTCTTTCCCATGCCTCCAGCTACCCCCTTCTCCAGTAGCTTCCAAATTTTACTTTATTTCTTTCCTTTATTGTTCCATACTCTTCATTCCCACACCAACAAACCTTCCTTTTCCTTCCCCTCATTACCTCGCCCCTTCTCTTTCCTATTTTTCTTTAACCCCCCGTCATTCTCCCCACACCCTCACCCACCTTAGTTGTTCCTCTCTCTTTTCATCATCCACTAATACACCATAAAATTTATCCCATAGTTTTTTCTTTTTATTCATTGCTTCTATCAATTCCCTCCTTACACTAGAGGCCACCAACCTCTATCCGCAACTGTTTCCTCGTCACACTTACCATCGAACCTGACAAACTATTAAAACTCGACCTTGAGGCTTGAGGGCAAGGTCAATTTTCAAGGGCGATGACATGTTATACACATGCATTCACCAGAGCGACTACTCCTCGCTGGGACCACCAGAGCGCGTATATGGAGACCGCCGTGAGTATTTCTTGTAATTAACTTGTCTTAAATAATTGATTGATATTAATTAATGAATATTAATAAATATTAATTAGATTAATTAATTACTTAAATCATTTTGTAATTCCTTGTATGGTTAGCCTCCCTCATCTATATAGGGGAGGGGGGGGGGGGGGATTTAGGTGTTAATGTATCTTGAATGTTCTAGTTCCTTTGGACTCTCATTAGAGAGAAGGTTCTTGGAGGACACATCCTCCTTGAGCTTGGCCGGAGATTACTCCGGACTGTGTCCTGTGCTCTTTTCAATTAATGCAATCTTTGTTCTTTCTTGTTCCCTAAAATTAATTCATTAGAATTCCTTAGAGCTCAATTGCATGTTTACACACTCAGTCTGTTCATCATGCATCACTAATCTCTTACAACACCCTTCAAAATTTCCTTGACCATCATTTTCACAATTATGCAGTAAACTGCTTTTTCACTTAATGTGGTAACCGCTATGAATGTCTTTCTTAGATCAAGTCAAATGCTGTGAGGGCCCTTGGATATTTATCAAGGTTCCTTAGTTTAAACTGTTACTCTAAGGCAAATGAAGTGGCCGAGATTCCGATGGAGCCATACTATTCAGCTAGAAGCCGTGAATTTTCCAAGCTTAGCGTTTGTGAGGAAAATAGCTCACCAGTATTTACAAGCAGTTGTTCTAGTAGTACCAAGTGTGGAGACCGTCGATGGCTTGAAAGAATGGTTCAAGCTTTTCTTTCATGTGTGACAACTGGTAATGTAAAGGTAGCTAGCTCCCTCTCAAATTCCCTTTTTATAATATATTTTGGGTTTAAAGAGAACTTTTCAAGAGCCAATTTTTTTTTTTAAAACTCTTTGTTTTGGTTTGTGAAATCTTTTTGAACTACAAGTTTGTCTTGGAAATGAAGTGTCAGTTTACATATCGGCCATTTTTTATTAACTTGTTGAATGTGAATATTTGTATTCTGTTATATTTTTCACATAGGGAAAACACCTCAAAATTATAGAAATTCAGAAATATACAAATGAAGTAAAACCTTGAGTTGAATACATAATATTGATAATGAATACAACAATATATAGTCCACTACTCCTGCCAAGTTGACAATGGAGGTTTCATGAAATTCTTTATATGGAGAGAATAAATTATAGGATAGGGACAAAGGCTTTCTCTGGGAAGGCTGTGGCTATAAGAAAAAATATGGTGGGAAACCAATGGCAGGATGAGGGCTCTGTTTGCCACAGTTGTGGCTACAGGAAAACCAGTGTTGAGATAGAACGGTCATAAAAAGCAGTGGTAGGGAAAAAACAATCGGAGGAGAAAGGAAATGTGGATCTACGAATCATGAAAATGGGAGAGTTCACTGCTTTCCAAAAAAGACACCAAAATACTTTCTTGATTCGAGCACTTTTCCCATCATTAGGAAACCACATGTCTTTACATTTACAGTGGCAGTGAGAATAAAACTTTTTTCCACCGCCAACACCGTCCCAAACAGAGCCTAAAACTGTCAAAATATTTGGAAAGAAAAACTGTAGACTATTTAGAGAATTTTCTTTTTCAGTGTTGTTCAAAATGAAATTGTAGGTTTATCTGTTTGGAAGAATAAATGTTGAGCGGGATCGCCCAATTATGCATTTTTTATAAATATTGTTAAACCAGTTAAAAAAGCAGATGTCTTACACAGTTGAACAATAAAAATAAATATTAAGCTCTACTATAGTTTGTCATTAAACATATGTTGAAAGAGTAAAAGAGAAATCACAAGTGCATATTGTTCTTCCACAAAGGAGATATTTAAACTGTTACATGAGGGACTCAAATACGGACAGACAATGTGTGACTAAACCCCATACACACATAAAGACTCAATACTGATAACATCAACACAAATATACCGACATTGCGACATTCCCAACACTCCCCCTCAAGCTGAAGGTGGAACCTTCAGCTTGGACATCATCAAATAATGGCAGTGGAGGTAGGTGATGTGGGACAAAACATCAAATGAGCGACCGGTGGAAAACACCAAATCAGGGAATCATGCCGGGGACATAGCCACACATGATGCTGACCCACACATGACATAGGACCCACGCATGACGTGGCCATACTGGAAACCGGTCAACCAACATCACCTACACACACAACATGCGAAAGTGAACGAAAGATGTGGAGCAAATCATCAACCGCGCCACCAGGGATAATCCGCACAAAAATGGTCCCTCGCGACACAGTCCCGCACGACACGGTGAACTTTGAAGTGCTTCAGAGATGAATCATTACAGTGTTCTGATGAGAACAAACTTGCTGAACTTTGAAGTGCTTCAACTATCTTTCTTTGCCTTCAGGCTAACTTGGCTGGACTTTAGCTTTCAAGCTTGATGGGAAGATAATGTCCAGCCGACTCTTTCAATTTCTCTTTCTATATTCTCATGAAAGGCCTGAGTGGAAGTACCTTTGGAAGAATTGTTGTCAAGTTGGGTATGATTAACATCTCACGTCCAACTTGAGTGAAAATGTTACAATATGGGTTGTTTAGTACGATCATGCTGGACAAGGTTGTGTGTGATGCTGATAGCAGCCTTGTTATCTCAATATAACTGAATGAGCTCATCTTCAGAGAGTCCTGGGCCACTTAGCAGATAACACAATTAAAGACCTTGACAAACTCCATGAGTCATAGCCCGAAACTCTGCTTCGGTGTTAGATCTTGCCACGACCGGTTGTTTTTGCTCCTCCAAGTAATAATATTTCCACTAACAAGAGAACAATACCCTGAGGTAGATCGCCGATCGTCGATTGACCCAAACCCAATTAGCATCTGTGTGGACCTCAATTCTTAAAGCCGAATTTGGTGAAAAGAATATCCCACTCCCAGGTGACGACTTAAGATACCTGAGAATTCTATTGGCAGCATCAATGTGATGTCTTCGGAGCATACATAATTTGGTTGATAATACTTACAACATAAACAATATCTGGACGGGTATGAGCCAGGTAGATCAGTCTCCCTACAAACCTCTGAAATTCAAGTATATTTTCAATCTCCTTTCCATCATCACGACCCATTCTGTGGTTTGCTTCAATTGAGGTATCAGCTGGTCGACAACCACTCATCCCAGTCTTCTCAAGAAAGTTCAGAGTATATTTCCTCTGGGAGATAAATATCCCATGTTTGGACCTTGCCACTTCAATGCCCAAGAAATATTTGAGTGCACCAAGATCCTTGACCTCAAACTCAGATGCCAATTTTTGTTTTAAAAGCTTTATTTCTTCCACATCATCATATGTGATAACAATATCATCAACATAAACAATGAGAGCTGTGAGTTTACCGGTTTTACGCTTGATCAACATTGTATGATCGGCATTGCCCCGGTGATACCCAAAAGACAACATGGTTTTGTGAAATCTCTCAAACCAAGCTCATGGAGACTGTTTCAGTCCATATAGGGTTTTTTTAAACTTGCAAACGTTTCCCACTAAACTTTTATGAGTAGCCTGGTGGGAGAGATATATAAACTTCCTCATCCAGATTCCCATGGAGGAAAACGTTTTTAACATCAAGTTGCCAAAGGTCCCATCTTTTATAGGTAACACATGATAAAAGCACTCTGATAGTATTCATCTTTGCTATAGATGCAAACGTTTCTTGATAGTCAATTCCAGAAGTTTGAGTATACCTTCTTGCCACAAGTCTTGTCTTGCACCTTTCAACAACACCTTTAGAATTTTATTTGACAGAGAACACTCATTTGCATCCAACCGGTTTTTTCCATGGGGAGGAGGCACTAAATCCCATTTGTTGTTCTTTTCAAGAGCAACCATTTCCTCAAACATCGCTTCTCTCCACTCAAAAATCTCCAGAGCACTCTGCCAAGATGTTTATATGAATATGGAAACAAGGGAAGATACAAAGGTCTTATAGGAGGTAGAGAATGAATCGTAAGAAACATAATTAGAAAGAGAACGTTGAGTACAAGATCAGATACCTTTGCTGAGGGCAATGAGAAGCTCTGAAGGCCCTAAGTTCAGGTCCAATGATTGATCTGGTTGCACAGTCAGGTCAAGTGTGCTGGTGTGCCTCTTTTTTCGCAGTGTATAACTGCATGGTAGGAGCAACATGAGGAATTAGGATTAGGGGCATGAATATCACTCACTTCTGTCGGAAGAAGCTTCCCCTGAAGTGAGGGATAAGGTGGAGGAGCGGGCAGGGGTACAAACAGAGAGGTCAAAGGACAAGATGGCAAAGAAGGTGAGTCACCCGTGGCAGGATAATAGGCCTCAGTTTCACGAAACGTGACATCCATGGTGACAAAAACTTTCTTAGTAGGAGGATGAAAACACTTGTATCCCTTTTGGGTAGGAGAGTAGTCAGTAAACACACAACTTAGTGCTCGTGGATCAAGTTTGGTGGTAGGAGGGTGATGGATGTGAACAAAGCAGACACATCCAAACACCTTAGGAGAGAGCTGAGAAGAAGGGACCCGTAGAGTGCTAAAGGGAGTGACATTCCCAGGAATATGAGAGAGCATGCGATTAATAAGATATGCTGTCGTAATGACAACATATCCCCAGTAATACTTGGGAAGACGCATGGTGGACAAGAGACAACGAGCGACTTCCAAAAGGTGACAATTCTTATGCTCCGCAACCCCATTTTGAGTAGGGAATAAACTCAATTGGTTTGGTATATAATGCCACGATCAGCCAGATATTCAGCAAAGTGCGAATCCAGATATTCACGACCATTATGACTGCGGAGGATCTGAATTTTGACAAAAAACTACGTGGAGATCATGTTATGAAACCTTTTGAAGGTAGAAAATACATCACTTTTTTGTGAAGTAAATATAAACATGTAGTGCGAGAAAGACAATCAATAAAAGTGACAAGCCAAACATAGTCATAAATAGAAGATACGATACAAGGTCCTAAAACATCACAGTGAATCACAGTAAAAGGAACAAAGCTTGACAATGAAACACGATTAAGCGTTGTACGTCAATGTTTGTTAACAACACAAACATAACAAAGTAAAAACAACATCATGCATAATAAGAAACAATAACTTCATAACAAAAATAGATGGGTGGCCTAAGAGACAATATCAGGAATACAAGTCAGATGTGCTGGAGTGAAGGGACAGAGGAGGTGCCACTGGACTGGAGTCGAGCACATACAAACCATTGACCAGACTACCAGAGCCAATCACCGTCTCCGTCTTTAGGTACTGAAAAACACAAGAGAAAGGATGAAATGTTACATAACAGTTCTTGGAATTAGTCAAATGGCTAATATGGAGTAAATTACATGTGAAATTTGGAACATGCAAAATCGATGATAAAGTGAGATGGAGCCCTTCCCAACAATATAGGAAAGGGAACCATCAGCAATGTTCACCTTATCACGACTAGGGAGAGGAGTATAAGATATGAAACCTGAGGCGGAGCCAGTCATATGGTATGTGGCTCCGGAGTCAATGATCCATTGAGTGGAAGATTGAGCAGTAGCAGAGTGAGCACCTGGAGTACCAATGTGGGCATACATAGACAAGGCAGAAGACTCTGTAGGAAGACCTTGCATCATGCGGCGAAGGGTAAGGACTTCATCAGCCAAAAAATCACCAGGAAGGACAAAAGGATCAACACCAGACAATGCAGGAGAAGTATCCATAACAACATCAATGAGATGGGAAGAATGAGACGGTGTATTGCGACCAGGGAAGCGCCCAGAGCCACAACCACCACGACGAGGAGCACCACCTATCGGTGGAGGAAAACCATGGAGTTTGAAGCAGGTGTCTCTGGTATGACGGGTCTTCCCACAATAATCACAGAGGAGGTGGTCTTTATCACTACCCTTCTGCCTAGAATCACTGGTTGGACGAGCCCCCAACAAAGAAGGGGTACCAGCAGCAAGAGCAGAACTCAGGAGCTGGGTCAGGAAGTAAATTCTGGCGACTATCAACTCCTGTTGAACAATGCTATAAACCCTTGGAAGAGACAGTAATAGCGAACCCAAATTCTGAACACTGATCTGATCAAAATCCCAATGAAGACCATGAAGAAACTCAAAGATTCAGTTGCTATCTTCCCGAGAACGGACCATGGCCTCATCAACGAGGCTAACAAAAGCGAGAGAATCAAAATGATCGTATTCATGATACAACGGAGTAAACTCAAAATAGTAACATACGAAGGATGATCACCCTGACAGAGTAATGATATCTTCCATCTCAACTGGAAGATCTGGGCAGCATTACCTTCTTGACGCCGCCAAATATCAACAACAGTATCCAGAAATAAGTAGTTGCGAGCGATGGACTTCTGTATGGAATTCGTTAGCCAAAACATGACTAAGGAATTTTCTGAATCCCATTGAGGTCAATCAGAAGCAGTCTTCTCCAGTTTCTTAGTTTGCCCAGTGACATAACCAAAGAGGCGACGACTCTTAAGTGCCAGGGTGATAGAGCGAGACCATGGAATATGATTATAATCATCTAAATGGATAGTAGTAATCTGCAGAGTATTGTGATCATGATTCCCACGAAGAGAACTTGCAGGAGGAAGAGCCAGCACGGAGACATTCGAATCACTGAGACTAGACATAGTG
The DNA here is from genome assembly GCA_039583875.1 of Platanthera guangdongensis. Lineage (NCBI taxonomy): Eukaryota > Viridiplantae > Streptophyta > Magnoliopsida > Asparagales > Orchidaceae > Platanthera > Platanthera guangdongensis. The sequence goes on from CM077162.1 coordinate 20,040,094, forward strand.
ACTCAAGAATAGAAATCTGGAGACCACACACCACTTAGGGCAGCAAAGCGCGGCTGATTACGCCGAACAAATATAGATGTAGAAGAGGAGAGGAGTAGAAATCCACTCCATCCAATGACTAGAAAGGCAAGCGGCGCCGGAAGGAAGTAAAGGCTTCACTGCATGCCCAACACCAGGAGACGGAGTACAAATCCTGGGAGGCCTTCCTGTAGAGCGAGGGAAGCTGGCTGGAGGACTAGCGAAGCCTGGAAGGCCGACGACGAGTGGACGAAAGGTGCGCTGGAAGACGCACTGGAGGGGTCAGCGAGCGGGTGGAGACTGGAAGACACGTGGAAGAGGCACTAGAAGGACGGAAGGGACGCTGCTGCTGAAGCCGCGCTGGAAGGGCGGATCGAACGACGCGTCGGCGTGCTGAACGAATGACAGAAGGAAAAAACGGGTGCAGCGGCGGCTAGGGCACCATGAGTCGTGGCTCTGATACCATGTTGGACGAAACAAAATAATAATTCATTGACTGCGAAGAACACAAAATTCCTCTATATATGGAGGCAGGCCAAAAAATATTACACATGCTGTAAATAAAAAACATAAATAAAACCATAAATAACCCATATTGTAACACTGACGATCATTTATAAAATGAATCAAAACAAAAAGATAGGTATATTTGGAAATGAAACCGAGAGGTGCAAAACATTCTGTTCTTGTTTTTTATTTACAGAAAGTTGAGGAGTTAGAGGATAAAAGAGAAGTGCTCACCTGTCCTAACTCTACTTCAAGGGCTCATTGTTTCCTTAGCTGAGTTTATTCTCGAAGATGGAGGAGAATAGTTGGGATTTTATGAAGAGAATGGGAAATGAAACCGAGAGCTGCAAACCAGAGCCGCCGACTACGATTGGCAAAATCGACAAGCTCCTTGTCTAATCAGAAGGAACTTGAATAGGGAGCACAAAGGTAATGAGAAGCGAAGAGGGTATCAGGAGCTCTTAAACAACAGAAGATGAACACTGAGACAATGTTTTCCCTATCTTGGGTGGGTGGCCTTTTTGCGGAAAGACATTTTCCTACCACTGAACATCCAAACATATTTAAACCAGCAGTCACACTGGAGATAGACTTTTTCCACCGCCACACAGTCCCCAATAGAGCCCAAGTCTATCTGAAATATTCTTTACGATGAGGTTTGTGAGCTGGTGGGTTATGAATAAAAGACACGGCAGGAGAACCATCTCAAACTTTCACATGAACAAAAGGATTATCTACCTCCAAGATTGTAAATATCAGATGTTGGTGACGTGTCCGAGTACATTTTTAAATATCTGTTGTTGGAGACATATTAGAGATATTTTAAGTCAAATTTTTATATCTTATAAAATTAATATTTATTTGTATGTGCACTAAGTATACTTATATGTTTTAATAGTAAACAATTAACAAAACAAGTACACGAACAATGAATCATGTTTTTCCCAAAAATAAATTCAAAGGGAGTTCAAAATAAAAATTATTAACAAATACTAATAGATATATTCCAAAATATATGTAATACTGTATAATGATTTTATTTTGATAACACTAAGTTTTTTAGCAAGAAAAGAAGATTAAAAAGCTAAATATCTTTGATTGATTTTAAATATTTCTAAGCTTAATAAATTTATGTTAAGAGCATAAAAATAATCAATTATAAAATGTGTTGACTATATTTATATGTAATAAGAAAAAATATAATGTTATTTTTTTGCAAGTTGAGTTGGGTTGAGCCGAATCGAAAGCTCGATGAGTCGGCTCGAAAAAAGTTCGACTCGAGCCCGAGTCTGTGGAGTTCGAGCTCTAGCTTGATTATGACTCGAGCTCGAGCTCACATATTGTTGTTCATCATCTCTTGAGCCGGCTCGCAAGTTTTTTATTTCTGGAATCTAAACAAATTAAAAAATATGAAGAAAATAATAACCATGCGCTAAAAAACTCGTGAGCATCTCGAGCTCGCAAGCTCGAAACTTGAGCCCGAGCTCAATAAGTAGGCCTTGAACTCGAGCCTAGTAAAATGAGCTCATCGAGCTCGAAATGGTTAGCTCGAGCTTGGAAATTTTGCCAAGCTCGACTCGAGCTCGATCGTTTTCACCCTTAGAGGTGAATGCATCAGGCGAGGGCGGCAACGACGGTTTCGAGCTAGGGAGACAGCGACTTCGAGCGAGGTCAACAGTTGCTTCAGGCCAAGGGGAGGCGAGGTTTCCCGCGAGAGGGAGAGCGACGACTTCGGGCGTAGGGTTCTTCGCTGCGTAGAATAATGAGGTGAGTGTCGCGAATATAGGATGAACTGCCTTCTTCTCTCGTTGGGAGTGACCAACAATCCCTATCAACAGAAGCAGAGGTAGCTTGAGCAGAGAAGGCCTGAACAAGAATGAGTTGTCGTGGAGTTTGAGTGTAGTCACACGGGATTATGTTTTAGTTGACGAAGCAATTTGAGATCAGGATTTAAGAACATTAACGATGATTGACCGGGATTAAAAGTATGGTGTTTGCACTAAAATATGTATATTGTTTTTTTAATATTACATATATAGATGATTTAAATATGTTCTACAAATTTGCTAACATAAAATAAAACGATAAATGATATTTACAAAAATTGTATCGACACAGTAACTTGGTTTCTTGGAGGGGTAAAAATTAAACAGTTGTCTGATCTAGTACTAACACAGAATATCACGCTCTCAAGGAAATTGCAAGATTGCATGGCTTAGATCTCTCATCATTGAACTGGGTCTGATCTTTCTCAGTTTCGTATGTCAATCAGACTGCAATTCAAATCTCCAACAATTTACTTCTTGACAAAAAATATATATTGAACTGGATATTCATTTTTTTCGCGAGAAGGTTCAAGATGGATCTCTTGTTGTGCTTTGCCATTGTGTTAGGGACCTACTTGGAGGTCGTCGGAGGAGTGGCCGGAGCTGGAGATGATTGTTGCGGAGATACTACAAAGCCTTGACCGTGGCTGCCTAAGCGTGGCGTGCTCGAGAGAGACATAGCTTCCAAGATCTTTTTTAGAGTTTGGGAAAATAGATTTCTCTTTTTCATACCCATACAAGATCCATTGTGTCCGTTAAATAGGATTTACAATCGGCAAAAAAGGAAAGACACCAAAGAAAATAATGATAGATTTGGACATTGCGAATAAAAAGATTATCTCATAAAGACACAACATAAATAACAATGTCATATAAGGACGCGACTCTAGGACCGAATACAAGCATATTAAAAATAATTAATACTAAATAATTCCATAAAAGGACCTGTAACATTTCCTCCATTCTTCAAATCGAGCTTTTCCTCAAGCTCGAATGAAGCTTGCACGACTTGATCATCTGGCTCTTTGATTTCCTGCCAGAATAACTCCCGGTATCATGTTGCTTTAGCCGTGACATAAAAGATGGCGGTGAACGGGTCGAACGAGGGTCCCTAATGGTTGCGGATAGGAGCAGCGTTGATCAACAATGACGGTGGCGACTTGGGTACGGTTAGCTGATGAAATGGATCCAGAGGGGATGACAGGTAGGTGGCCGCGGTCAAGACATCAATGCCGATGGCGAAGACTGCAAGGTGGAGCATGATTAAGTTGGTGGTGGAAGGGCAACCACAATGGAGAGTGGTGGGGTGGCGGCAGCTGATGTTGGAAGCCGTGGGCGGACGATTGGCTAAAGGAACGGATCTGGTGGTGAGGTGGCCGGATGTACTGACGGAGCAGGGGCCGATGGAGGAAGCGATAATTTTGCCTTGGCCGTCCGGAGTTGTTTGTTACAGAGTTCCTCAAACGGCATTAGAATCTCAATAATGCACGCGCCAAGAGCCTGGAAGCTAATGATGTCTTCCATATTGAAAAAAACATGAGCTCGAGTTATAGTTGATTAATTAATTAAAATGTCGCTTAATCGGGGAGTGATTAACGAAATTTCTAAAATTGGTCCTCTGAAATTATTGCTTGACCATAAATCCACCTGGTTGATTTGGAAACCCAGGCGGGGTGGCGCTGGAATGGAAAGAATGAAATGGACCGTGAGTGTAGCTCAAATTAGGAAGGAGTGGATTCGGAGAAAAACCCCAGGAGCCATGTGTGCGGCTATTCGGCGTGTTGCGTAACTTAGGGTGCCAATCTGGCGTGTGGCGGTAGACAAAAGTCGGATCAGGCGTGCGCCAATAGACAGAAGACGGACACACTCTTGATGATTGGAGGAACACAACTTTGATTGAGGAGATCGATGAGGTAGGTGTGCGTCGACACAGCTGGGTCGAACTACAACGTCTGCCAGGCCTCTATTTGACGATGAAGACTTGTGTCAAAGCTGCCGTGAATGAATTCTGAGGATGTTGGGCTGGGATCGAAGAATCCAGAGTTGACGATGTCTGCAGATGGCTCAAGGAAGAGTTGTGGACAGACGAAGCTCTTCATGGCAGGGATGTCGCAGGCGACGAAGGCGAAGAAGGCGAAGAAGGAACCCGAGCTTAGCGGAACTGTGCGTCGGGGTCGTCGCTGGAATGAGGTGCGACAAACGACGGAGAAGTTTCCGAGCGGGACGTTGATGTCGCAGGGCTTGCGGGGTTGAGGATCACCGAGGATGTCGGCATGCTAGGAAGTCATCAACAGTGGCTGCTGAGATGCCACATATTCTTTGACAGTGAACGTCGATCACAGACAATGTTAGTATGCGTGAAGGGAGGTAGATCTAGCTCTGATACCAAGATGTTAGGGTCCTACTCGGAGGTCGCCGGAGGAGTGGACGGAGGTGGAGATGACGGTGGCGGAGATACTATGGACTACAGAGCCTCCTACTAGGAGGTCGCCAGAGGAGTCGCCGGAGGTGGAGATGATGGTGGCGAAGATACTACGGAGCCTTCACCGCGACTGCCTAAGCAGGGCGTGCTCGAAAGAGAGAGAGAGCTTCCAAGATCTCTTTTAGGGTTTGGCAAAATAGATCTTCTTTTCATACCCATACAAGACCCACTGAGTTCTTTAAATAAGACTTACAATCAACACAAAAAGGAAAAACACCAGAGGAAATAATGACATACTTTGACATGCAACTAAAAAGGACACCTCATAAAGACACGACATAAATAACGACGCCATATAAGGACGTGACTCTAAGACAGAATAATGACATATTACGAAATAATTAATACTAAATAACGTCATAAAAGGACCCTTAACATAATGTTTTAAATGTTGTTCGTCATGTCCGCCGACATGTCGTTTTTGAGGGTAAAATGACATTTTTTTCTAAAAAAGCGATTATGACATTTTGTAAAATGTAGACCGAAAATATCCGATTTTCCATATATATCGCCCAACATCACTTTTGAATACATCGTACATTGTTTTATGTCATGCTATGTTAGCAGTGTTTTACCGTATTGCAATTAAACCCGCGATGCTCTATGGTTCTGATTGTTCGGCAGTGAATTGTGTACATGGACAAAAAATGAGAGTTGAGGAGATGAGGATGCTTAGGTGGATGTGTGGACACACGAGATTGGATTAAATTAGGAATGAAAGTATCAGAGATAAGACAGGAGTAGCACCAATTTCAGAGAAGATGCGAGAAGCTCATCTAAGATGGTTTAGACGCGTACAAAGGAGACCTTTAGAGGCACCTGTTAGGTGTTGTGAGAGGCTAGTCACTAGGCATGTTAGACGAGTGAGGGGTAGAACAATAAAGACTTGGAATGAAACTACAAGGAAAGACATGATGTACTTAGGCATTAGTGAGATTATGACAAAGGATATGGCACAATGGCGACAAAGGATCCATATAGCCGACCCCACTATAGTGGGATAAAGGCTTGAGTGTTGTTGTTGTTTATGCTATGTTAGCAGTCTTGCAGTATGTCTAAACCACTTATATATACTATATTATGTATGTTTAAATCAATTCGACTTATAATTTCATTCTCTTAATGTATTGCACTTCTAAGCAATTTTATTAATTATGTCGCACTATATTTTCTTATTTCATACTTCAAAAAACTTGAAAAGTTCAATAATTACTAGTTATCTATATGATTTTAACATAAACTTACTAAGCATGGAAACATTTCTAATCAATCAAGGATATTTAGTTTTAAAATCTTATTTATTTGTTATAAAATTTAGTACTAACAAAATACACACACACACACACACGAGTGACCGTGCACGAGGACCCCTGTGCCCCGCGCGACAGTACTCGACCAATTTTTTTGTCCTACGCCGCCGCCGACAAAAGATATTTTTAAATTTATAAAGTTTAAACTTAATACTTACTTTTTGTTTAATTTTGTCGTTTTTAAATTTTTTTTTTAAAAAAATTTAACCTAGAGGATGGCTAGGATCTGCAGCATCCTGCAGAGCTGCCGACCGCCTTCCCAATGCCGCCGACCGGTTTTTCGGTCCTCGGCGAACCCGTCGGGGGTTGTCCGGCGACGAGTAGCCAGGGCCACCCCCTTCTCCCTCACTCGTAAATCCGGACGCCTGCACACGACCAAATTTTTTGGCCTACGCCGCCGCCGACGAAGTTGTCGGCGGCCTGGCCGGCGCCCACCGACGAACTCACCGGTGGGCACCGGCGGCCCCGCTGCCGGCAACAATGCAAAATAAATAAAAAATTTAAGCTGAGAGGCGGATCTGGAGAGGCAGGGGAGGCGGTTGTCGGCGGCCTGCAAACGACCAATTTTTTTTGCTTACGCCGCCGTCAAAGTTGTCGGCGTCCTGCCCGGAGCCCACCGGCGAGTTCGCCGGTGGGCGCCGGGTAGGCCGCCGCCGGCCCCGCTGCTGGCAACAGTGCAAAATAAGTTAAAAAATTAAGCTGAGAGGCGGATCGGGAGAGGCACGGGATGTGGTTCACCGTTTTTGTGGCTTTTCTTTATTGGCACTCCTACTCCCCTTCAGATCCAACGGCTTAAAATAATTTGGAGGGCTTCGAATGTTACACCGTGCAATCGCAATGATTACTCATACTTTTTTTGTATGTATAGTATAGATATATATATAATAGTAAATATATTTTACATTGTTCTAACTTGTACTTTTATAATATTTTACTTTTGCAATATTTTGAGTTTATTTTGGGATATACATGACTCATTGTTCGTTAATTACTAGTTATGTTAAATTTTTTCCCTTCTATAACGTATAATTATTTTTAATATACATAATTTTTTTTATTTATTTATTTATAGGATATGGAGAATTCGATATTTTAAAAATATTTATGCATGTCACCAACATCCGACATATAAAAACTCAATCCGACATTTCGCCGACATCCGATATTTACAACCTTGTTCTTTGTTACATCTACAGATCAATTAACTAATCTCCTCACCAAGCCCATTGGACTTGATATCTACTTTCCATGTCAAGCTGGAATTTTCCGAATCTCTCACTTCCGACTTGAGTGTGTGTGTGTGTGGGGGGGGGGGGGGGGGGATTTTGGATTATTATTAGATTTTGTACATATGTTATATTTATTGTTATGTACCCTCCGGTCTCTCTTATGTATATATAGTGTGAGTCTTGTGAATCTCAATAATACAATCATTTTATTTTACAGTAGTATTCATGTGTATCGATAGGTTTGCATCCAAGATGTCTCGTTTCTGCTAGGAGATCACATGTATACTTCCTCTGAGATTTGGAGTTGTTCAGAGTTTCTTAGTACATCAATCCCTAAGAAGTAGTGATGATGTATAAGATTCTTTATATGGAAGTGTGAACACAAATGTGATCTGACCTTGCAAATTCTAGATGTATACATGTGATCTGTAGATGTAACAAAGAACAAGGGTAAGATGAGTATGCCTTGAGTTCTCCGATGGATGAAGGTACTTGTGTTGAGCCACTTCTAATAAAACCAATTTGTTATAGGACAATATTGAATTTGTCAAATCAAGTGCATAGTGATTGCTTCAAGTTGTAGAGCATGTGGATTAAGTTTATCACTTGTGGGGGCTAGATTATGAGGATGGTATAGACATCCATAAACTTCAGGAGAAAGAGGAAAATGATTAGGATACATCATGTCATCAGTGACATCACTAACATATAATAAATTAATAGGCAATTCAGTTACTTCAAAAACATTATAGAGAGTAAGTCTGGGGGATAGATGTAATGAATATTGTAAGAAGTAGATGTGAAATGAGGGATTGATAAACATTCCATATTTTTAGAATTATTAACCTATCCAATATTTGATGAAACATAAACAATGATACCGATATCCCATAGGGTTCGTCCGTGAAGAAGGAATCAACAAGATAGAAAACTCCAAGGATGATTTCCTTGTCCAGCCCTAGGCTCCAAACTTCATTCAAGTCCAAATTCCAACTCAAGATAATACAAGAGATCGGGGGATAATATTTTCCCCCAATGGAAAACATGTAAATATGACAAAATAACATTTAAAATATGATACTCTTAACTAGCTTTCCGTAATCACGAATGAAACGACGGTAATATCTTGTCAGGCCGAGGAATCCCCATACATTCCTGACAACCCGTGGAAGCGTCTGAGCCCCGTGGCGTCCCCTTCCGCAACAATACCCTCGTATGGAAAATTTGCCTTGTTCTCAAGGCAAAAGTTCAGAAATTGATGCCAGAAATCGTCGAGGTCCCACCAAGTCGCGTCAGAGGCGTGTCGTCCTTTCCATGCCACTGGTACTTGGACCCGATCGGTCATCGCATCCGTCTTGCGGTCTTGGATGGCTTCATGCAAGTAGAGAATGAATCCATTTGAGCCGAGATTTGGGTGTAAGGTGTCCTTGAAGTCATGACCCCTTACCACCCTTTTGAGCTGAGAGACGTGAAAAACCGAGTGGACTCGACTGTGGGTCGGAAGGCGGAGGCGGTAGGCCACCTCGCCAATGCGATCTATCACCTCAAATGCACCGTAGAAGCGAGTAGACAATTTTGGATGGATGCGATGGGTCACCGAGGACTGCCGATGCGGTCGGAGCTTGACAAAAACCGAATCGCTCTCCTGAAATTTGAAATATCGCCGTTGTTTGTTGTCTTGACGTAGCATCGTATGCTAGGCGGCGTGTGGGTGGATCTTCAGAATCTGGAGGACTTCATTCCATGCCATGAGTGTCTCCTTCACGACCACCGCGTGGCACTTATCGGGAAGATGTTGTAGGACGACAGGTGGCGGTCGCCCACAGACCAACTAAAACAGAGTCATGTCGGCTTAGTGGTGGGAGGTGTTATAAGAAAACTCATCCCATCCCTACCACTTTCTCTAATCCCGCGGTCAGTACAAAGTAATGCAATGCAAATGTCTCCAAACAATGATTAAAAACCTTTGACTGTCCGTCCATTTGTTGATGGTACGCCGGAACTCATCCGATGTTGTGCCCCTTTCCGTTTGAACAACCCTTGCCAAAAAGCGCTCATGAATATCTGGTCACGATCACTGACAATCGAGCGAGGAAAACCTTGGAAACACACCACCCCAGTAATAAAAGCATTGGCCACCTTCAGTGTCGTGAAAGGCTGTCACAAAGGAAGAAAATGGATGTGCTTGGAGAGCGGTCCACCACCACGAAGATGCATTCGTACCCTGAGGATTGGGGAGGCGCGCGATGAAATTCATTGCCAAGTCTTACAAAATGAGCTCGGGAATGGGTAAGGAATGCAAGAGGCCTCCCAGAAATGTAACTTTGTACTTGGAGTGTTGGCAAGTCAAACAGACGACACCATAATTTTCCACCTAGCGCATAATACCCTTCCAATACAGTGCGACCGCGATACGACGGTATGTGCTGAACGCCCCAGTGTGGTCGGCGGATGGCGTGGCGTGATATTCCTCGAGGAAGCACAAAATGTTGGTGAATGAGGCCGAGAGGATCATGCGACCCGGTAGTGTAGCCCCCACCCCCACCCCTCCCCCGCACACACAAGGGTATAAGGATGACATGAAGAACCGTCCACCCGTTGGCGGTCGATGCGCACACGGAGCGTGGAATCGACCTCGACTTAGCTTGGAAGGTGGCCGCCTCCTGCCATATTGGCAAGAAATTGTTGTCACCTCGATGGCACCTAGTTGGTGCGATAGCATGTCCGCCGCCAATTTCATCTTGTCGGAACAGAACTCGACTGTAAAATCGTACCCCAATGCTTTTGCCACCCAATCATCCAAAATATGCTTTGAGGGAGTGGTCATCTTCTGGATTAGGTACTACGAACTATGGTGATTTGTCTGCACCCCGAACAGGTAAGGCCGACAGTGCTGGACTGCGAGCACGGATGCCATCAACACATAGGCGGAGCGAGGACGGACTGTAGCTACGATAGACCAGCTAAAGTAGGCTATGTGCCGACCTGCTTGCATGAGTACCGCCTCGACGTCGGTGCCAAATGTGTCGCATTCCACTGTGAAGGGATTAGAAAAATCCGGCATTGCCAGTACTTGGGGCTGTCACCAATGCTCGTTATAATGTCGTAAATGTGGCGGTTGCCTCCGGGGACCCGTGGAAGGTGGGGTCAGATGTCTTGCAGTGCAGGAACACGAGAGGATCGACTAGCTTGCTGTAATCACGAATGAAACAACAATAATATCCTGTCAGACCGAGGAATCCCCGTACATCCCTGACAGCCTATGGCAGTGGCCACTATAGGACCGTCGCTACCTTGTTAAGGTCCATGGATACCGTATGGACAAGGTAAGAGATTGCACATTGTCTGAATACACACTTCAGGTTGACCACTAAGGAATATTGGTGATGTATCGCCAAAGTGAGCTCCAAGTGGCGCAAGTGGACCCTCCATGTCAGGCTGTATACAATTATGTCATAAAAACATTAGGATATACTTACAGAGGACTGACCAAAGATTTTCATGGTTTCCTGGGAAAGTAGCGAGGCCATTGGTGAGACTAAAGGGCATAACCAAGAACTCGTAATGCTCGTCATGGGTACGAAATGCGGTCTTCTGAATGCCCAGGGGCGCACACCCGGATCTGATGGTACTCAGAGCGAAGATCGATCTTGGAGAAGTAGGTGGCGCCGCCCAACTCGTCCATAATCTTCTAGACAACGAGAATGAGCTATTTGACAGCAATGGTGTCTTTGTTGAGTGCCCGATAGTCCACACAAAAATGTCAGCTGCCATGTTGAAGCGGCAGAGACGTGCAATGCTAGATTGGAAGGGATGCACGATGCGTATCGACAAGTTCACGCGGTGCGGAGCGGCACAATGCTGGAGATGACCCGGCGGATGAAGTTGTGGGCGGGAGCATCAAGTCGAACCAAAATGATACCCTGTAAGGTTCGACAAGATAGAAAATTCCAAGGATGATTTCCTGGGCCAGCCCTAGGCTCCAAACTTCATTCAAGTCTAAATTTCCAAGCCAAGATAATACAAGAGATTGGGGGATAATATATTCCCCTAATGACAAACATGTAAATATGACAATAACATTTAACCGGTCAGCTCATACTTCTGTGAGTTTCCTCCGCGAATAGACTCGCCAAGTCGCGTCGGCGCTTTCGAGCCCCGTGCCGTCCCCTTCCGTAACAGATACTAGCAATGAAAAGCAGTAGGATTTGAGTTTTTCATGGTAGTTGATGACTAGAAGTCCCCAAACTCCGATACTCCGATTTTAAAGGATGAGAAAACTCAACTGTGGCTCCTATAAGTTTCATCAGATCATGTGCCTTTAAATATACATAAAGCATATCTAATACAATCTAATAAACTCCCTTGTTTTAGGTATTAAATAATAAAGAAAAGTAAATTACAAGATGAAGCCAAACTGCCTGATAAAAAAGAAAGAAAGGCCTTTTAATCCTCCTTGGCTGACCCATCCATATGTCATGGAATGGCAGACTGATTTAATTATCAAGGTGATCCGGTTTTCAAGATTTTCTAGACTCAATTTTGATTCTCAGTTGGAAGATGAACACTACCAATGTGGGTGATTCCAAGATCTCAATTTTGAGGTAGAAGAGGAGACCAATAAAATTCCTAGATTTATTTGTTTTACTTGTGATCTGTTCCATAGATAAGATGGTCATCAAACTTATCTTTGTTGCTTTCTCCACCCAACTATTGTTAATTGCAGAAGAGGAAAAAATATTTGAGGGTGGGGAAAAGGAGACTGAATACATTGTTGTATTTCTGATATTTTACTTAGTTGTGTCCGTAAAGAAAAGCAGGACAGAGAAAAATAATTCAAAATTTATTAATTTTCTCCAACACCTGAATACATGTATGCATACATTTATATAGGAAGAGAAAGAAGGAGAGAATCTCAATCCTATGATGTGAGACTAAAGAGAATGTACATGGGCTTCAAGAGCGGGCTTTTCATACTGGGCTTTTATTATTTCTTCTTAACACTCTCCCGCAAGCTGGAGCATACAAGTCGTAGGCACCAAACTTGGATAAGAATTGATGATATAGCGGTCGAGAAAGGGCTTTGGTGAGAATGTGAACAACATGCTTGGTAGCAAGGACATACTCTAATTCCAACTTCTTTGATTGAACTTTTTCTCGAATGAAGTGACAATCAACTTCAATATGTTTGATTTGCTCATGGAATACAGGATTCTTGACAATATGTATAGCTGTTTGACTGTCACAAAACAAGGTCACCGGTGAGGAGAGTTTGACTCCCAAATCATTAAGAAGACTCTCAAGCCAAGTGAGCTCAGAGACAACAACTGCCATAACACGGTACTCGGCCTCAGCAAACGAACGAGCAACAACAAACTGCTTCTTCCTGTGCCAGGTAATAAGGTTTCCACCGAAGTATGTACAAAAACCAGTTGTGGAGCGCCTTTCATTAAGAGAACCCGTGTAGTCAACATCAGAGTACGCAACAAGAGATAGAAAGTAAGATGGTTTGTAAACAAGTTCTTGTCCCGGAGCAGTTTTCAAATATCTGAGAATACGCTCGACAGCCTGTAGATGAGATGTCCGATGAGCATGCATAAATCAACTCACAACTCCAACAGCAAATGAGATATCAGATCGGGTAACCGTAAAATAAATTAGCTTCCCCACCAAATGTCGATAGTACTCTGGATTTTGAAGTAGTGGGTCAGAGTCAGATTCATGTGCAGAAAGCTTGTGATTGATGTCTATAGGGGTGTCCGCAGGTTTGCACCTCGAGTAGCCGACATCTTGAAGAAGATCAAAACAGTACTTCCATTGGGATAGGATAAGGCTATCAGGTCGTCGTGCGACCTCAAGTCTAAGGAAGTATCAAAGATTTTCCCGTGGAGTCGTCACCCGCAATTAGAATGTCATCAAAATAAATAAGGAGTATTACAGTGCCTGTTGGTTGATGACGAGTGAAGAGGGAGAAGTCAGCCGAGCTTCGTGTAAATCCAACTTCACGAACAACCTTACTGAATTTGTCAAACCAAGCGCGAGGAGACTGTTTGAGACCATATATGGACTTTCTGAGATGACATACACGAGACTCCCCGTGATCTCAAACCCGAAGAAGTTGGTGCATATATACAGTTTCAAGAAGATCACCATTGAGAAAGACATTTTTAATATCTAACTGATGTAAGGGTCACTGACGATGTACAATTAAGGAGTTCGAGACTCAAACGGTATTTAACTTGACACCGGGCAGTAGGTTACATCATAATCAATCCCTTGTTGTTGAGTGAAGCCCCGGGGCACGAGGCGAGCTTTCAAGCGTTCAACAGTCCTATCTGGAGCATATTTGATAGCAAAGATCCACTTACAACTGACACAAGACTGGCCGGGAGGAAGATGAACCAAATCCTAGGTCTGGTTAGCCCAGAGTGCGGTCATTTCTTCATTCATGCCCGCACGCCACCCCTGATGTTGTAGAGCCTCCTGCAAAGAGTTAGAAACAGAATTGGAGGAAAGAGAGATGGCGAATTTGAGGAGTGGAGGAGAGAGGCGATGTAATGATACACAATTTGCCAAGGGATGAGTCGTAGAAGTTGATGTTGAATCGACGGTCCGCGGGATAACACTGGTGGAAGGGAGCCGCTGTAGGGCATCATTCTTTGGAAAAACGACGAGCTTAGACACAAAGAAGTGGTCGAGGTGGTGCTTGCACCATGAGCGGTGGAGGAAGAAGTGGGAGAGATGGAGTCGTGACAAGGACAGTAGGACGAGCGACTGGGGAAGGTGGAGACGGTGTAGAAGAAGAGGAGTAGAACGGTTGATTCTCAAGAAAGGTTATATAAGCTGAGACAATCAGCTTGCCATCAGTAGGAGAGTAGCATACATAACTCTTCTGAGTGCGAGAGTAACCAACGAACATACATTTGGTAGCGCGGGAAGCAAGCTTGTTAGTAGGCGGACCAAGAGTGTGGACATAACATGTACAGCCAAAAACACACGACGTGAGGGAGAACAAAGACTTGGAAGGAAAAAGGAGAGCAAACAGAGACGCGAAGTCGAGCACAGAGGAGAGTATGCGATTGATGAGATGACATACAACAAAAACTGCAAAATTCCAATATTGTGTGGGCACCGGTGTTTGAAACATGAGTGACCGGACGACATCAAAGATGTGACGATTTTTTCACTCGGTCACACCATTTTGCTGGGCGGTATAAGCACACAAGGTTCGTTGTATATTCCTAAACTCAATGCATAAATTAGAGAAGGTGCAGCTCGTATATTTACGTGCATTGTCGGTATGAATTATCTTTATGATAACAGAGAATTGCGGACGCGTCTCAGTAATAAATGCACGAAAAAATAGATGTAAGTTTAGTACGATCATGAAGTAGATATAACCAGGTGTGACACGAGTAATCGTCAATAAAGGTAACAAAATAACGATATCCAAAAACGCTAGGGATTTTATAGGGCCCCAAATAACAGAATGCACTAAAGAGAAAGGAGTATCACTCTGAGTACACGTAGGAGAAAAAAAGTACGATGATGTTTGTCATAGATACAAGATTCACAACTAAACTCTCGCAATAAAACATCAGGAAGAGTTTTCTTGAGAATCGGGAGGGGAGCATGCCCAAGGCGACAATGCCAATCAACAAAGGAGACTGCAGAGAGAACGGTAGGTGGAATATCCAAGAGGTAGAGCCCATTAGATAACCGCCCTTTACCAATGATATTCCGCGTTTGTCGATCCTGCACAACAAAAGAGAAAGGGGAGAAGGTTATACATCAATCAAGCTCCTGAGTAAGGCGAGACTAACTGATAGCAGATTAAAAGGTGACCCCGGAACATGAATGACCAAAGAGAGAGAGAGAGTTGGGGTAGGCCGTACATCAGCACCACCAGAGACTGGAGTGATGTCGCCATTAGCTACAATGATGAACTTGGGATATGCAGAGTGTATGTATTGAGGTGGTTTCTGGGAGGTAATATGGTGAGTAGCACCCGAGTGCACAATGTAGTGGGGGCTATGAGAGAGACATGATATACCTTCAGTGGAGAACGACGCAACAGAGCCAGACGAACAATTAATAACGCCTTGGAGCTGTTGAAGCTGGGTACGGAGATCGTTGATGTCTTGCCGGGTAGAGGAGTGAGAATCCGATGGAGTAGAAGCTGTGGGATGAGGAGCAGCTGTAGTGGAAGCAGTAAGATGTGAAGACAGACCATACTTGCGGTGGCAAGTGGCTTCAAGATGACCATCTCGACCACAGTCATCACATTTAAGGGTAGAATGCCCAGCACGTCCTTGTCCCCGAGACGTTAGACGACCTCCTTGAGAAGAAGAGCCACGAGCTGAAGGAGCAGGAGTAGGTAAGAGGGACTGCTAGAGGAGAGCTGAAGAGAAATTTAGAGGGACCTCAGGTGGTGGTGTAACCTTGAGGAGCATAAAACAGACATCAAACAGAGAGGGCGTTGTAGAAGTGTAAATAATATGAATCCGGATACTGTGAAGATGGGGAGGAACACGGGCCATCATCATAGCAATACCAAAAGCTTCATTTTGTGCTCGTTGTGTCGCGAGATCCGTGGAAGGAGGCTGATGCTGTATCTAGGTCTCCACCAGAGTTTTGGCCTTGACAACAAAGAAGGTCAAATCGACAGTTGCCTCAGGGTCCATTGTTTGAAGCGCAAAGATGATGTCAAACAAATGCTGAAAGCTGCCTTTGCCAGAGTATAGAGAGTGAAGCTCTGTCCACATTACCTTGACCGTCTCATGATACATGACCATTCAGTACGGCTCATTGTCCATGGAATTGGGGATCCAGGATTGGACTCGACCGTCATCACGGAGCCATTCGTCGGTGGGGACATCGGGAGTGTCCCGAGTAAGATGATGTAGGAGACTTTTGGTCTGTAGAACGCGACAAACATAATGCACCCATTCCACAAAGTTTTGTTTCCCGCTTAGAGAGATGGTGGTGATCCTGAGCTCATTACGAACTTCAGGAGAAGGAGTAGTGGCACGAGAGGGAGGAGAGTAGGCAGTCCGTCGAGTTTATGTCTGTAACAACCCTAAATAATAAACAATAATAATAATAAATAATAATAATAATAATAAAAAGACTAAACACCTAAACCTAACCCCCCCCCCCCCCCCCCCCCCCCCCCCCGTTCCCTTAAAAGGAACCCGAGCCCCGGTTTCCCGTAACCCCAAATCCCGCAACCCGCAGAAAAATTCCGATCTCGCCTCCTTCGCCCCCGTCGATCCCGCCTCCGTCTTCCGAGCGCCCGGCGGCCCTCTCCTCCGCCTCCAGTGGCCGGCAAGTCCTTCCTCTAGGCCCGGCACCTCATCCCCTTGTTTCCCCGTCGTCTCCGAAGTTTCCCTTGGCCGGCATCTTCCGCAACTCCAACTCCTCTTGGCCGACCGTCCTCTTCTTCAAGGCAGCAACCATCTCTTTCTCCTCCAAGGGGTTGACAACCACTGTCTCTCCCTCCGGCGACCTCTCCCGCTCCGTTTGGGTTGGTGCTTGCGAGAGTGACGACTAGGGTTTCCTCCCCTCTCCTCCTTGGGCCGGGTTTCGGCTTCTCTTGGGTAAGAAACTCATCTTTCCTCCTAATTTCAGTTTTCTCTCAATGTTTTAGGCTAATTTTCGCTCCCCAATCAATGTAATCACGTCAAGTCATCGTGCGTTCGTCGTTTATTCGACTAACCCAGATTTATTTGTGTTTTCCGGTGCATCTCCTCGGATTTAGGTGGTGGAATCGCTCCAAGACCTCTCCGAATTAGGGCTTTCCGCATCCAAACGCCGCCAAAATCCCCGATCCCTCGCGGTAGCCTCTTTTCCCCTCACTCTCGAGGGAGGTAAATTCCTAACTCCTTTCTTTTTGTGTAACGTTGTCACCAAATGCGTGTGCAAGTGTAGGAACCTCATTATTGCTTCGAAGTATAATTTTGATCTTGGAACAGGTTTAGCTAAAGCCGTTAACCTCGCTTGCACCTTTTAGCTGTCGCTAGCATTTTCGACGTCAGCTTAAGGCAAGTAGAGAACCCTCTCTCACTTGCAAAACTTTAGATTTAATCTGGATATCTGTCCTTTTACAATGCTTTTTCTACAAAGTTCTGAAATCTCATGATGTTGACATAACAAAATATGATAAGTAACCACCTAAGCCTGAATCATATAGACAAATCCGTAGTTGTAAGCAAATCTTTGAATTGTAGCGTCTAACAGGGCATCTGTCTGCTGGCATGGTCACGGCAAGCAGGATTACTTTTCTAATAAGACTTGCACCTAGATCTGAATGTGAGCCATGTGCGCCCGCTATAGCACCTACACTTCATCGATCACGACTTACAACATTTTTTTAGGCTTTACTCCGGAGTAGGCTAATCTTTCAGAAATGTCTGTTTGACCTTTTTTTTTATGTTTGGTAGCTTCGTACAAGATAGATCAGTACTCGAATATATCTGTTTGTTTTTACTCGCATTTTAATTAATAAATTTGCTCCTGTTTAAATCTTAAGTTCTAAGGCATTTTTCTTCTGTCTTGAATTTGCCTTAGGTTTCGTGACTGCGCCGCCTGCCCCCTGAGCCACCTCTCGTTCAGTTGCAGTTTTGCTTGGAGGTTTTTCCCTTTGTAGTTTTCTTGTATCAGGTTTTATGAATCATTTACTGTCTATTCGTTTATCATGTACTAGTTATGGTAAGACATTTTCCTTTGAATCATGGACAGCTCATAGGATGTATCTGATGTACTAATCGTTTTATTTTATGACATTACATGTACTTCTAATTCACCACTGTGTGTAGCATTAAAGTTTTTTTTCAAGAAAATACATGTGCATTAATTTTCACTGTTTTAAAATTCTTGAACGCTTTCGCATATACCTTTTTTGTGTAAAAAATAAAAATCATAATATTTTTTTAAACAAAACAGCTACTTAAATTTCAGATTTTCTCTGTATCCGCCTTAGCAGGCATGGTTTCTTTTCGCCCATGCCTGTGGCATCACGGCCCGCCCGAAGCGCACTCTGACTTTTGTCGAGACGGGTCGTGACAGTTGGTATCAGAGGGAGGTTTGCTCAAAAAAAAAAAGTATTTTGAAATTTATTAAACATTTTAAATGTTATTATGTACATACAGGAACACGCATCATATCTCACTCACCCTGTCATTATTTGTTGTTCGCGACTGAAACATTGCACACACTCACTCATAATCATGAGTAGTATGCACACGAATGTTAAGGGGTTATGGGCAAACTTAACATTTTTGTGCATATGAATTTCCACTAGTGTATACACCGCTTGCGAATATTAAATTGTATGGGCGGTTTAATATTCTCAAGTGCGATGACATTAGAATCATAATATGCATGTCATGTTAAGTGATATGGGCGCTTAACATGACATGTGTATCCATTCATGAACATTCGTAGGAATGCATTTTAGACATAATTGCATCGCATGCATAACATGACTCATTACACAAATGTTAAGTCAAGAACAACAGATGATGATTGTACACACATAGATTTAAAAAAAAAAAATTGTTTGACATTGCATGTGAGTTTTTGTCATTTTAACATGAGCATTACCTAGAGTTGTCCAATGAAAATGTTGTAACTAGTATATGATTTGTGCATTCGACAGTATCAAAATTCTAGAACCTGTTGTTCCGTAATCTTCTATGATTAACGTAACTGTCTCTGTTAATCCATTTCTTTGTGTTCCTGATTAGATGGCCCCTAAGAGATCTCAGCGCAAGAAGGCTACCCCTCCCGCCGGGGCAGCTCATGGAGACGCCACTGCCCAGCTGTTGAGGCAGATTCTCGAGCGTCTCACTCGCTTAGAGGAAGATCGTCAAACTCCTGACACAACTCCTGATTCTGGCAGTGCAGGGACAGCTGGAGTCACTGCTACCGCCGCTCTTGGAACCACCCCTCTTGCACCTGGTTCAGGAACGGGCTTGCGTACTGACACCCTGGTGGTCCCGCTCGTGCCAGGTCTAGTTGCTCCTCCTGTAGCGATGGCAGATACGCTGATGTTCAAGAGGCTGAATCCGCCGTCCTTCAATGGTAGTCGTGATTTCTTCGTCATTTCAGAATGGCTCTCCCAGATGGAAAAGCACTTCGAGTATGCCGGTGTCCCTGAGGCACAAAAGGTTCATCTTGCGGCCTACCAGCTGACCGAGGATGCATACACCTGGTGGCTTCAGCGCCGCAGTCTCCCCAATTCTTCCGCTATGACCTGGGAACAGTTCAAGAATGCGCTCATGGAAAAGTTTCTTTCGTCCGTGGAGCGAGACAAGTTAGCTGAGAGGTTCCTGTCCCTTCAGCAGCCCGGCAGGACCGTGACTGAATATGAAATAGAGTTCTCTCGCCTATCTCTCCTTGCCGCAGAGTTCGTGCCCGATGAGTCTAAGAAGATCAGTCGATTCGTGAAGGGCCTCCGACATGACTTCCGCCAGCATGTGGTAGCCCACGGCGCCACCACCTACGCCGAGACTGTTGGGGCCGCCTTGAAGGTTGAGGCTATAGAGTTGGACCGCACTGCCAAGAAAGTTCAGCATGGTACGAGCAACGCCGCTGCACCTGACCACAAGCGTAAGAGTGCTCCACCGCAGGAGCAAGGTCCCAAGTCACAGGAGGTGTGCGCCTACTGCCATAAAGTTGGCCATACCATTCTAGTCTGCCGCTCCCTCCTGAAGAAGCAGAAGATGACTGTGCCTGCACAACAACCCCGAGTTACGCTTTCCTCTGCCTCCTCCGTCTGTACTTACTGCAAGAAGTCGGGTCACATGGTGGGAGATTGTCGCCGCAAGATGAATACCTGCTTCAGATGTGGGCAGTTTGGACATCAGATTAAAGATTGTCCCGTGAAGGAAAATCCGATCCCCGCTCAGCCTTTGCAGGCTATTTATGGTGCCCAAGATAAGGGCAAAGCTGTGCTGAACGTTACCACTCAGGGCGAGGCGCTCGCATCTACCTCTGTCATCTCTGGTATGTTTTATGTAAAGTTTATTTCGTTAATTTCCTGCATTTTTTTTTCTTTCATTTGCTGCCTTAGTATCTGATAATCTTGAATGTGCCCGTAATGTTCTTTTCTAGGGAGTTTTAGGGTCAAGAACAAGTGGATGCAGATCCTATTCGATTCTGGGGCATCTCACTCTTTTATAGCACGTCATATCGTGGATCTCCATAGTTGGCCTACTTCGCCACTCGAAGTCCCTTTCGAGATCTCTGTGCCCGGTCATGTGCACCTTTCTAGCAGGGGTATTTGCAATTGTCCAATCCTGCTTGGCGAATTGCAAGTCTTCGCCGACCTCATAGTCCTGGATATGACAGAATTTGACGTAATCTTGGGTATGAACTGGCTGGTCGCGTATCGAGCAAAGCTGGACTGTGTGGCAAAGAGGGTCAATCTCAGTATCGATGGGAAGGACTTCAGCGTACATGTTCAGACCACCCGTAGCCACCTGAAGGTAATTTCTGCTGTGCGCGCCTCTCGACTTCTTAGCCAGGGATGCTTTGCTTGCTTTGTTTATGCTTCACATTCAGATGCTGTCATACCGCAACTTGGGTCTATCCCTATTGCTTCCGAATTCCCCGACGTGTTCCCCGCCGAGTTACCTGGAATGCCTCCTGTTCGTGAAGTAGAGTTCTCCATCGATGTAGAGCCTGGAACGCGCCCCATATCTAAAGCTCCATACCGCATGGCACCGCGAGAACTGGATGAGCTTAGGTCGCAATTGGATGAGTTGCTTGAGCGTGGGTATATTCGTCCCAGCTCTTCTCCTTGGGGAGCTCCCGTTCTCTTCGTTAAAAAGAAAGACGGATCCATGAGACTGTGCATCGACTATCGAGATCTGAACAAAGTAACCATCAAGAATAAGTACCCCCTCCCGCGCGTGGATGACCTATTTGATCAGCTCAAAGGCAGTACCGTCTTCTCCAAAATAGATCTCAGGTCGGGTTACCATCAGTTGAAGATCAAGGAATCCGACATCCCCAGGACAGCCTTCCGGACTCGGTACGGACACTTTGAATTTTTGGTGATGTCCTTTGGGTTGACTAACGCCCCTTCTGCTTTCATGGATATGATGAACCGTGTCTTCCGCGACTACCTGGATAAGTTCATCATTGTTTTCATTGATGATATCTTGGTCTACTCAAAGACTCGTGAGGAGCATGCAACCCATCTTAAACTCACTCTCTCCACTCTTCGTCAACACCAGCTCTATGCCAAATTGGCGAAATGTGAGTTCTGGCTGGATCGTGTTGCTTTTCTGGGGCATGTCATTTCAGGCGATGGACTTTCCGTTGATCCTGCCAAGGTCTCCGCTGTTATGGACTGGAAGCAGCCTTCTACCCCTACTGAGATTCGCAGTTTCCTTGGTTTGGCGGGCTATTACCGGCGTTTCGTCAAGGACTTCTCCTCTCTTGCTGCTCCCCTGACACAATTGACCCAAAAACATGCCCGATTCGAGTGGTCAGATCAATGTGAGCAGGCCTTTTCTGAATTGAAGCAACGTTTGTGTTCAGCGCCAGTTTTAGCTCTTCCTTCAGAGGGGTTGGACTTTTCAGTTTATACCGATGCTTCCGGAGTGGGCTTGGGCTGTGTCCTGATGCAAGAAGATCGTGTTATTGCTTATGGGTCGAGACAGTTGAAGACCCATGAACGCAACTACCCTACTCATGATCTGGAGTTCGCTGCTGTGGTGTTTGCCTTGAAACTTTGGCGTCACTACCTCTATGGCGTGAAGTGTCACTTCTTCACTGACCATCAGAGTTTGAAATATATTTTCGTTCAGAAGGATCTCAATCTTCGTCAGAGGCGATGGCTAGAATTCATAGCAGATTATGACCTGCAGCTCACCTATGTGCCTGGGAAGGCCAATTCAGTGGCAGGATGCTTTGAGTCGTCAAGCTTCAGTTGCCACCTGTGCACCCATGTCAGCTTCTCTCGCGGCCCTGATTGATGACCTCGAGCGGATGGACATATCCTTCTTCACCTGGAGGCCAAGGAGAAGTCTCTGGTCCATTATGGGTAGAACATGTGAAGGATCTGCAACCATCTGATCCCGCGCTCCAGCGCATTCGCCGACAGGTTGAACTTGGTACTCTTCCGGATTTCTCTATCTCTGACGATGTTCTACGTTTCCGAGGTCGCTTATGTATCCCCGATGTCCCTGAGTTACTGGATAGTATTTGTCGAGAAGCTCACGAGTCCCGCACATCTGGCCATCCTGGCAACAACAAGATGTATCATGACCTGAAACAGATCGTGTGGTGGCCTGGTATGAAGAATTATATTGCACGCTTCATCTCTCGATGTCTGACATGCCAGAAGGTGAAAGCTCAGCGTCAGCGTCCTGGTGGACTTTTGCAGCCTCTGCCTATCCCTGAGTGGAAGTGGGAAGATATCTCTATGGACTTCATCACGGGTTTGCCCCGCACTCTGAGGGGACATGATGCGATTTGGGTCATAGTAGACCGCCTGACCAAAGTGGCCCATTTCATCCCGTATAAGGAGGGTCATTCCACCGAGAAGATGGCCCGGATTTATGTTTCTGAGATCGTTAGGCTCCATGGGATTCCTCTGCGGATTGTTTCTGATCGCGACTCGAGATTTGTATCACACTTCTGGAAGGGATTTCAGCAAGCTTTGGGCACAGATCTCAACCTGAGTACCGCGTATCATCCGACGACCGATGGCCAGACTGAGAGAGTTAATCAGATTCTTGAAGATATGCTACGGTGTTATATTTTGGACCACAAGGGAGCTTGGGATGATCATCTACCCTTGGTTGAATTCGCCTACAACAACAGCTATCAAGAGAGTCTCAAGATGGCTCCCTTCGAAGCACTGTACGGGCGTCGCTGTAGGACGCCGCTTTACTGGTCAGAGGTTGGCGAGAAGGTGGTATTGGGTCCAGAGTTACTTCAGGAAATGGAAGAAGCCACCAAGAAGACTCGTTTTCAGCTCAGTCGTGCCATTGAGAGGCAGAGAAAGTATGCAAATCAGCGCCGCCGTCCGTTAGAGTTTGCTGTGGGCGATCAGGTGTTCCTGAAGGTTTCCCCTACTCCTGGGGTGAAACGGTTCGGTCGCCATCATAAGCTCAGCCCAAGGTTCGTGGGACCGTACTCCATTTCAGAGCGTGTTGGAGGATCCGCCTATCGTCTGGAGCTACCTACTTCTTTGGCCGGTGTCCATGACGTCTTTCATGTTAGCCAGCTTCGGAAATATATCCACGATCCAAATCGTGTTCTTGAAGAAGTTCCAGTGATCCCTGAAGCCAATCTGTCTTATCCGATCGAGCCTTCGAAGATCGTCGAATTTCAAGAACGCAAGCTTCGCAAGAGAACCATTCCGATGGTGAAGGTACTTTGGCTGCATGGCAAGTCCGAGGAGTACACTTGGGAACTTGAATCTGATATGCGCAGCAAGTATCCACAACTCTTCTCTTGATCTTGGTACGTCTTTTAGTCTTACTTCCTCGTTATTTCAACACCCTTCATAGTTAGCTTTCATGCGTTAATCTGCGAACTTCTGTTTGAAGTATATGTCATCTGAAACTTCGTTGTTTAGTCTCGTTCAGAGAGTTCTCATGCAAGTTTCGGGACGAAACTTCCTAAGTAGGGGAGAATGTAACAACCCTAAATAATAAACAATAATAATAATAAATAATAATAATAATAATAAAAAGACTAAACACCTAAACCTAACCCCCCCCCCCACCCCGTTCCCTTAAAAGGAACCCGAGCCCCGGTTTCCCGAAACCCAAATCCCGCAACCCGCAGAAAAATTCCGATCTCGCCTCCTTCGCCCCCGTCGATCCCGCCTCCGTCTTCCGAGCGCCCGGCGGCCCTCTCCTCCGCCTCCAGTGGCCGGCAAGTCCTTCCTCTAGGCCCGGCACCTCATCCCTTGTTTCCCTGTCGTCTCCGAAGTTTCCCTTGGCCGGCATCTTCCGCAACTCCAACTCCTCTTGGCCGACCGTCCTCTTCTTCAAGGCAGCAACCATCTCTTTCTCCTCCAAGGGGTTGACAACCACTGTCTCTCCCTCCGGCGACCTCTCCCGCTCCGTTTGGGGTTGGTGCTTGCGAGAGTGACGACTAGGGTTTCCTCCCCTCTCCTCCTTGGGCCGGGTTTCGGCTTCTCTTGGGTAAGAAACTCATCTTTCCTCCTAATTTCAGTTTTCTCTCAATGTTTTAGGCTAATTTTCGCTCCCCAATCAATGTAATCA
The DNA here is from genome assembly GCA_039583875.1 of Platanthera guangdongensis. NCBI lineage: Eukaryota > Viridiplantae > Streptophyta > Magnoliopsida > Asparagales > Orchidaceae > Platanthera > Platanthera guangdongensis. Next base: position 20,064,718 of record CM077162.1, read on the forward strand.
CGTCAAGTCATCGTGCGTTCGTCGTTTATTCGACTAACCCAGATTTATTTGTGTTTTCCGGTGCATCTCCTCGGATTTAGGTGGTGGAATCGCTCCAAGACCTCTCCGAATTAGGGCTTTCCGCATCCAAACGCCGCCAAAATCCCCGATCCCTCGCGGTAGCCTCTTTTCCCCTCACTCTCGAGGGAGGTAAATTCCTAACTCCTTTCTTTTTGTGTAACGTTGTCACCAAATGCGTGTGCAAGTGTAGGAACCTCATTATTGCTTCGAAGTATAATTTTGATCTTGGAACAGGTTTAGCTAAAGCCGTTAACCTCGCTTGCACCTTTTAGCTGTCGCTAGCATTTTCGACGTCAGCTTAAGGCAAGTAGAGAACCCTCTCTCACTTGCAAAACTTTAGATTTAATCTGGATATCTGTCCTTTTACAATGCTTTTTCTACAAAGTTCTGAAATCTCATGATGTTGACATAACAAAATATGATAAGTAACCACCTAAGCCTGAATCATATAGACAAATCCGTAGTTGTAAGCAAATCTTTGAATTGTAGCGTCTAACAGGGCATCTGTCTGCTGGCATGGTCACGGCAAGCAGGATTACTTTTCTAATAAGACTTGCACCTAGATCTGAATGTGAGCCATGTGCGCCCGCTATAGCACCTACACTTCATCGATCACGACTTACAACATTTTTTTTAGGCTTTACTCCGGAGTAGGCTAATCTTTCAGAAATGTCCGTTTGACCTTTTTTTTTATGTTTGGTAGCTTCGTACAAGATAGATCAGTACTCGAATATATCTGTTTGTTTTTACTCGCATTTTAATTAATAAATTTGCTCCTGTTTAAATCTTAAGTTCTAAGGCATTTTTCTTCTGTCTTGAATTTGCCTTAGGTTTCGTGACTGCGCCGCCTGCCCCCTGAGCTACCTCTCGTTCAGTTGCAGTTTTGCTTGGAGGTTTTTCCCTTTGTAGTTTTCTTGTATCAGGTTTTATGAATCATTTACTGTCTATTCGTTTATCATGTACTAGTTATGGTAAGACATTTTCCTTTGAATCATGGACAGCTCATAGGATGTATCTGATGTACTAATCGTTTTATTTTATGACATTACATGTACTTCTAATTCACCACTGTGTGTAGCATTAAAGTTTTTTTTCAAGAAAATACATGTGCATTAATTTTCACTGTTTTAAAATTCTTGAACGCTTTCGCATATACCTTTTTTGTGTAAAAAATAAAAATCATAATATTTTTTTAAACAAAACAGCTACTTAAATTTCAGATTTTCTCTGTATCCGCCTTAGCAGGCATGGTTTCTTTTCGCCCATGCCTGTGGCATCACGGCCCGCCCGAAGCGCACTCTGACTTTTGTCGAGACGGGTCGTGACAATGTCGGCAAGAGAAAAAAAAAGGTCGGGCGAGGAGAAAGGGCGGCCTGGCGAATAGAAGGGGATGTCTTGAGAGAGCGGCCCGACGAACAGAAGAGGGCGGCCTGGCGAGTAGAGGAGAGCGGCCTGGGAGTAGAAGAGAGCGACCGTAAGCATGGGCGGTCGGGCGAATAGAGGAGAGCGGCCTGAGAGAGTGGCCTGACAAGTAGAGGAGAGCAGTCTGGGAGTAGAAGGTGAGCAACCTGTGATGCCAATAACATATAATATAACCTAGAACGAAAGACAATATTCCGCAAAGGGGATTGCAGCGGGCAGAGCTCTCAGCAAGACGAGCTCGCAGCAAGGTGATCCCGCAACGAGCAAGCTCGAGGTGCTGCGGTTAGGAGAGCCTGCAGCAGGCAGAGCTCGCACCGGCTAGACGAGATCGCGTCAGGCAGAGGTCGTGGCGACAGAGGTTGTGGCAGGCAGAGCTCGCAGCGTTCAAGGTAGATGAGATGAGGCTAGGAGAACTCGCAACAAGCAGGGGTCGCATCGGCTAGATGAGTTTGCAGTAGGCAGAGCTAGCGGCAGTTAGACGGGGTCGCAGCAAGCGAAGCTCGCAGTTGATAAATGGGCAGGGGTCGCAGCGGATAAAAGTCAGGGGAGCGGGGGGGGGGGGGGGGGGGTCCATTGGCCGGAGATAAAAGGCATGGGAGGGGGGGGGGAGGGAGTGGAAGCCACGGGAGGGGAAGAGGCGGTTAGTGAAAAGAGAGACCGCAGCCTTGTGCGGATAGACAAATAAGGGCAAGACCGACGGTGAGACAAATATGACTGCTAGGACCTTTTTGCGCTCTGATACCATGTGAAGAAAAGCAGGACAGAGAAAATAATTCAAATTTTATTAATTTTTCTCCAACACTTGAATACATGTATGCATACATTTATATAGGAAGAGAGATGAGAGAATCTCAATCCTATGATATGGGACTAAAGAGAATGTACATGGGCTTGAAGAGCGAGATTTTCATACCGGGCTTTTACTATTTCTTCTTAGCAGTGTACATTACAAAATTCTTCAATATGCCAGGAATCCTAATATATGGTATTTTAAATTGTGGAGCTCTTTGAAGCACCTTTTGTTTAATAGGTAATGTGCTTACGTTTTATTTTAATTAGAGGTCTTCATTTTTGTAGACGTTATTTTTTGTTCATATTTCTTATTTGATGCAGATCAGTTTTTTTTTGTTCTGACGCTTATTTTTTAGTATTCTATAGTTATTCATTCCAAGTTTATCCTTCAGTATAACATGTTTATTTGCTAGCTACTGTTTCGTTTGTATTTACTTTTAACAAGTTTTTATTTTTATTTTTGGGGTTCTGCTTTAGGTTCAGTGGAATGTTTGTCATGCTTTGAGTAACTTGTTCATGAATGATACGCTGAGGCTGCATGATATGCCCTGGTAAGTAGTTCACATATGGCTTCTTAGTTTCATAATTCACATAGTCTTGCACTTTTGTTAGCATCCTGGAGTAACAATTTAGGATATTATAGACTTATTCATGTTAGGTGAAACAGTTCACGCTAAATATTCAGTTCCATAACATGATTCATATGGTGTTTCTGTAGGTAGATATTTTTGAGATTGCAAATATGCAATAAGGCCTGTATTTAAAAATAATAAATAGGGCATGTGTTTAGCTTCAATCTTACTAAAAATAGAGTACTTATTATTCAGCCTAAAATTCTTCAGCCACAAAAAATTCTTCCATATCCTCTAAATTAGTCTTCAATTTACTATGTATATTGTAGAGAAGGAAAAAGCCAACCTTGTATATATGTTCACTTGTTTAAAATACAAAGAATGAGTACAAATATATAGATGAGAGAAAGAGAAAGGAAAGTCCTATTCATGATGTGGGACTAAAGAGGAGAGAGAAAAACAATAAAAATACATAATGGACCTAGACTAAATGAGCTTTTCTAACACTCCCCTGCAAGCTGGAGCGTATAGGTCATATGCACCCAGCTTGGACAAACACTGGTAAAACAAGGTACTAGATAGAGCCTTCGTGAGAATATCAGCAACTTGATCAGTGTCAGGAACATGCTTTAATTCAAGTTTCTTCAATTGAACTTTCTCTCGAATAAAGTGACAGTCGATCTCGATATGTTTTGTGCGCTCGTGAAACACCAGATTCTTTGATATGTGTATGGACGACTTGACTATCATAAAATAGAACAGCAGATGAAGGAAGTTTTACTCCCAGGTCAGTAAGGAGACTTTCAAGCCATGTGAGTTCTGAGACAACCGATGCCATCGATCGGTATTCAGCTTCCGCGGAGGATCGAGCGACCACGACTTGTTTCTTACTTTTCCATGTAATGAGATGACCACCAAAATAAGTACAAAACCCACTGGTTGACCTCTGATCGTCCAGGGACCCGACATAATCGGCATCAGAATAAGCGACCAATGCTGGAGCTGAGTTGGAGGTTTTGTAAACAAGCCCTTGACCCGGAGCTGCCTTAAGGTATCAGAGAATCCGTTCAACCGTCTGGAGATGAGAAACCCGAGGGGCATGCATGAACCGACTGACAACCCCAACTGCAAACGATATATCTGGCCTCGTGACCGTTAGATAGATCAACTTTCCCACAAGGCGTCGATAGTATTCCGGGTTCTGGAGAAGCAAATCATCATCAGAGGCATGAACACATAGTTTGTGATTTGCCTCCATCGGGGTATTAGCTGGCTTGCAACCAGACTGGCCAGCGTCTTTGAGAAGATCGAGACAGTACTTCCGTTGGGAGAGGACAAGCCCGTCCGGCCGTCGTGCGATCTCAAGATCGAGAAAGTAGTGAATATGCCCCAGGTCTTTGGTCTGAAACACGATGCTCAGATGTTGTTTGACCTCTAGAATCCCCTTTGAGTCATCCCCTGTAAGTAGGATGTCATCAACATAAACCAACAGAAGGACTGTTCCGGTGGCCCGGTGTCGGGTGAAAAGGGAGAAGTCTGCAGAACTCCGAGTGAAACCCATGTCCCGAACCACCTTGCTGAACTTGCCAAACCACGCCCGAGGGGACTGTTTGAGACCATAGATGGATTTCTTGAGAAGACACGCAGGAGACTCCCCCGTGGTCTCAAACCCGGGCGGTTGGCGCATGTAGACGGTTTCCTGAAGATCTCTATTCAAAAAAGCATTCTTGATATCGAGCTGATGAAGGGGCCAGTGGTGGTGCACAGCCACGAAGAGAAGAACCCGAATGGTGTTGAGCTGAGCCACCGGAGAGAAGGTTTCCTCATAATCAAGGCCCTCCTGCTGAGTGAAGCCACAGGCCACAAGTCGGGCCTTCAGTCGAGCAATAGTGCCATCCGGAGCATGTTTGATGACGAAAACTCATTTACACCCAACAGGGTGCTGACCGGGAGGTAAAGGGACAAGGACCCAAGTCTGGTTGGCCCAAAGGGCCGTCATCTCTTCATCCATGGCAGCCCGCCAGCCTGAATGTTGAAGCGCCTCCTGCACAGAGTTAGGGACAAAAACAGAGGATAATGATGTGTCAAAGTGGAGAAGTGATGGTGAAAGGCGATGTAGAGAGACATAATTCGCCATCGGATGAGCGGTGGATGCGGGAGCCGGAGCAGCAGGTAGTGGAGCATCAGAGGTCGAAGCCGACTGCGGGGGGGGGGGGGCAACGGGATGAGGAGAGCAGCGAGAATAGACCCGGATAACAGGTGGAGGTGGACAGACCGGAGGCGGTGCAGGAGGAGATGATGAGGAACGGGGAGCAGAGATGACAGGACGAACGACAGGCTCTGGACCAGAAGCGATATCCAAAGCAGAAAAGAAGGGAAGATCTTCTCGGAAAGTGACGTCCGCAGAGACAGTCACCTTGCGGGTAGCAGGCGAATAACACACATATCCCTTTTGAGTGCGCGAGTAGCCTACAAAGATATGTTTGGCTGCACGAGGATCCAACTTGTCTGTAGAGGGACCGAGGTGGTGAACGTAGCAAGTACACCCAAAAATCCGGGGAGGAACAGGAAAAGGCGGAGTGGAGGGAAATAGGAGGCCGAAAGGAGTAGCATGCTTGAGCATAGAAGATGGGAGACGGTTGATAAGAAAACAGGCCGTGGAGAGCGGAAAGTTCCAGTACGGTTTGAGAACCTGCATTTGAAACATAAGAGAGCATGCCACATCAAGAAGGTGACGATTCTTGCGCTCGGCGACACCATTCTGTTGAGGAGTATATGCACACAATGTTTGGTGAAGGATGCCGAACTCAGAGTAGATGGTCTCGAAATCATGACCAGTGTACTCACGCGCATTGTCAGTACGGATAGTACGAATGGGCGCAGAGAACTGAGTGCGATTCTCAAGAATGAAGGCCCTGAAGACGTGGGGAAGCTCAGAACGATCGCGTAGGAGATACAACCACGTCATGCGAGAGTAATCATCAATAAAAGTAAGAAAGTAACGTTAGCCAGAAATACTAGTAATTTTGTACGGACCCCATATATCGGAGTGTACCAAAACAAAAGGAGCGGAGCTCCGAGTACAGTGAGAAGGAAAAGATGAATGTGGCTGTTTGCCAAAAATACATGTTTCACACTGAAACGCAGGAAGAGATACATCCGGGAGAGCCTTCTGGGGGACTGGGAGAGGAGCATGACCAAGACGGCGATGCCAATCCGAAGAGGAGATAGATGCGAGGAGAGTAGGAGAGTCATCAAGAAGGTAGAGCCCGTTCTGCAACCGCCCCTACCAATGATAGTCCGCGTCTGCTGATCTGTATCAGAAAAGAAGAGGAAGTAAATGTTACTGAGCAATGTGAATCAGTAGTAAGGCGACCAACAGAAAGTAAATTGAAAGGAGAACACAGAACGTGAAGAGCCGAGCGTAGGAGAAGAGAAGAGGCAAGAGGAATATCAGCACATCCAGAGACAGGGACAGATGCCTCATTGGCCACAGTAATGTACTTCGGGTGAGGTGAAGACAAGTACTGAGGCGGCCGAACAGAGGTGATGTGATGAGTGGCACCAGAATCGAGGATCCATCGCGGGCCAGAGGAGAGGTAGTCGATACCTTCATTGGAGATGGAGACAGCGGAGGCAACCAAGGCAGGCGGGCGGCTGAGCAGTCCATGAAGATGCTGGAGCTGAAGGCGAACCTCGTCGAGGTCAGTACGAGTGGGAGAGGGGTCGGTGACAGCAACAGAGGCCTGCGGGCGAGGGGGGCAACCATGCTTGCGATAGCACGTGGCTTCAAGATGCCCGTCTTTGCCGCAGAACGAGCACTTAGGCCGAGGCCGTCCACCCTGACCACGGCCCCGAGAATCAGAGCGACCTCCACGAGCTGAAGATGGAAGAGGCAATAAAGGAGCAGGGGCCTGCTGAACAAGGGCCGGAGAAGGAGGCCCAGGCACATCCGGAGGCGGGGATACTTTGAGAAGCATCGAGCAAACATCTGAGAATGACGGGGTAACAGTAGAGGAGAGGATGTGAGCCCGTACACTGTGAAGGTGATGGAGTACCCGAGCCATCATCATGGCTATACCCACAACTTCCTTTTGGGCACGCTGGGCAGCAAGATCCAGAGTAGGAGGCCGATGTTGGATCCAAGCCTCGACCAGAGACCGAGCCTGAGCAACAAAGGAGGTCAGATCGGTCGCGCCACGGCTATCAAGGTCCTGGAGAGCAGTGATAATGTCATACAGATGGTGTAGACTATCCTTGCCAGAGTAAAGTTTATGGAGCTCGTCTCACATGCCCTTGGCCGTCTCATGATACATGGCCAGGCGATAAGACTCGCCATCAAGAGAATTAAGGATCCATGTCTGCACACGACCATATTGCGTAACAAATCATCAGTAGGAGTACCGGTAACGTCCTGGGTCAAGTGATGAAGAAACCCCTTGGATTGCAGGACACGGCGAATAGAGTTCGCCCATTCCACAAAATTCTTTTTGCCGGTCAGAGAGATAGTAGTAATACAGAGCTCATCTCGCACTTCCGGGAGAGAGGCCGGGCGGTCAGCAGGAGGAACCGCCGTTCCGATAGAATCAGCAGGAGAGGCCATGAAGAAGAGTAGCGGCTAGGAGAACAGACCGGTCAACAAAGGAGACCGCGCGACTAGATATGAGACCGCCCGGTCACGATGTGAATACACCAGCGGCAGGAGGAGGCCGCGACCAAAGGCCGAGGCCGGGAGAAAGAAAAGGCCGCAACAGACAAAGACAAGCCGCGCGGATAGGAAAGAGGAGAAGACCGCGACCTAAATGCGGGAAGGCAACAACCCGCACGGTCTGACTGAGCACAGCAGCGGTCAGAGAAACAGGAGGCCAGCAGCGGGCAGTGAGAAGAGACCGCGAGTAAAGAAGACTCAAGCGGAACGAGAGAACAGAGCGCAACAACCAGGAACAGACCGCGGCGAGTAAAAGGTCGCGAGTAGGACTCCAGCGACAAGGCAGCGGAAAGCAGAACTCAGCGGACAAGAAGAGTCCGCGAGTAAGAAGAGGCAGAAGGGGAGGCAAGAGAAACAGGCCGCAGCGCGTTGGATCACGCCGTGAGAAGAGATCGCGGTCTGGACTAATAGGAACAGGTCGCGCGAGAAGCAGGCTGCGAGAGACTCAGGCCGCGAGAGAAGCGGAAAGAGGGGGGCGAGTAGAAACAGGCCGCAGCGAGTTGGAGCAGACTGCGAGAAGAGTACGCGGTTTGGACCAGGAGGAACAGGCAGCGAGAGAAGCAGGCCGCAGCGAGCTGGAGCAGGCCGCGAGTAAGAGAGTGCTATAAGATGCCTGAGGGGAGGGCTATAAGATGCCTGGGGGGAAGGCTATAAGATGCCTGAGGGGAGGGTGGAACCACAGAGAAAAAGGGGAAGCGGAGAAGAGAAGCGGAGCGGACAGGGAGGCAGGCCGCAGGAGACCGAGCGGGCAGTGGACTGAAGAGCAGTCCGCAGCAGGCCCCAGGCAGGAAAGAGGACCACGCGGGTTGTGCGGTTTAAGAAGAGGGAAGCCGCTCAAGGAGAATCGGTGGCTCTGATACCATGTAAAGAAGGAAAAAACCAACCTTGTATATATGTTCATTTGTTTAAAATACAAAGAATGAGTACAAATATATAGATGAGAGAAAGAGAGAGGAAGGTCTATACATGATGTGAGACTAAAGAAGAGAGAGAAAAACAATAAAAATACATAATGAGCCTATACTAAGTGGGCTTTTCTAACATATATATAGAGAGAAACAGGGAGAGAGAGAGACTAGCAGCCTTGCACGTGTCTCCCATACGTAGTGTGCGGTGAACAATATTCGATTGCTGCTGAATAGTAGTTCACTGTAAGTCTGTAATGCCTGGGTGTCCCATACTATAGTTTCAAAAGGAAAAACTATATTGTTGTGTGATGTACATTCTTTTGTTTCTGTGTATATTAGTTCACTGTAATGCTATTTTTTGTTTCTATTTTCTTATTCTGTGGGCGTAGCGTGGATTTATATATAATCAACATATATTAAAGAGCAGGTGGCCCTATTATCTCTGGACCATATATTAAGGTGCAGGTGTGATTCATATAGAATTTCAGGCATCCTTTTAGCTCTCATAATTATGCTATTTGCTCCTTATATTATGAACATTTTCTCCACGTTTTCGTTAAGTTGCTACAATAGCATCATCAGCGCCAAAAGGGAGATATTCATGCTAATAGGATCCATGGGGAGACATCAGATACTCTGAATATGGTGCACAGTCTTTGTGCTACACTTAACACAGACGGGCACCCTAGTTATATCGTCATCCCTATTCTTATTAATCTTTGCTATTCATTTGTTTTCAGTCAATTAAAACCATGTCTAGAATTTTAGGCAGTTGCATGCTTAATTTCTATGAGTACCAGCCAAACCATGCCTTGTTTAGTGCCATGCACGATTGTGTGGTTCATAACCTATGAGCATAAGGGGACGCCAAGTCAACACACCCGCCTATTCTTCTCCCAACCTATCCATTGCGGAGCTAGTGGTACAAACGAGGTATAATCACAACTCGTATAACTACTCTTATGGGGAATCATCATCTTATTATCCAGAAGACGTGCAACCAGTGTGGCAGCATGAAACAATGGTGGTAGCCACTGGTGAGGAAGCCATTGTGTTTCAAATGCTATAGGAGGGGGCACACTAAAGAGAACTGCGTGCTAAATGCTCCTCCTCAAGGACATGTGGGGAAGACTACTCATTTTTCTATAAGGATGCCCCAGTGTAGAGCAGTTCGAAGAATGCTAGTCCCATAATGGAATCCATGCAGGTGGATTATTCTATACCATCGTGTATTTTGGTGCCACCCGAGGAGCCTTTTATTTTCATCACTCCGCCCATTGATGAAGGCACTCCCTCCCCCCTTATTTTATCGCAAGTGACTGTCAACTCCCATTTTTTAGATGAGGACAATCTTGCTAGTCCACCCCTACGGGAATTCCTGGATGATATTGAACAGGTGTGTGAAGAAGACACTAATTGTGATGGGGACTTGGTTCCTGCACAAATAGAACCTCCTCTATGTTCCTCGACTCATGAGGTATCCTGCCTTTGTATATTCTTCCACTACTTTTCTTGATATTATCAAAGAAGATCCACCCATCATTGAGTGTCCTTTCATTGATAACACCATATCTATTTGGTTAGAGAATGATGAGGAGAGTTCGTCCCCTTCTACCCCCACTACTCATCATCCTCAAATTATATTATTTTCTGATTTTTTTTCTGATCCCCTTCTGGAGAAACACCATGATGATCCAATCTTGTATAATGCTAACATAATTTCTTTGCAGGAGGAGAGCTATTTTACGACAAGCCAGGTGGTCACTTCTTTAATATATTTTGAGGAGCCAACACCTCCTTTCTATGTGATCTACCCGCTACCACCATCAACTAAAAAATTTTTAGGTAGCCGGGTAACCGAACTCTTACTGTATCAGTATCATTTACCGTCGCAGGCTCTCAGAGAGTTACATGTTCTTTTAATTATTATTATCTCTTTAGCTAACGACGTGTTTAGTTTAAAATAAGTCGAGCTAGCGACAATAAATGTAGCCTAATAAATTAGTTTAGTTTGTTTAATTGTTTTTTGAGCATTTTTAATTTCAATAAATACCCATCATCTAGTTGTTTTGATGATTTGTTGCCCAATCTATAATCATGTGCACACAATCGTAATGCTGGAAAATTTTGTGAAAATGTCCTGCACGTGATCGTGCAACTTACACCGCACTACCTTGTGATGTAGGGTAGGCTAGTGGTGATCGGAGACTACGACTCTAAGTGCTGGTGCAGGGGTGACACTAATGCAACTCTAAATGTAATGTGACCGTCGGTGACGACGACGATTAAAATGAGCAATGAGAATTAGACATCACGCAAATATTTGAAATAAAAGCAAGCAATGAATTTCAGCAATTAAGTAATGACTTCCTCCGCTCGGAGGGCCAAAGCAAGCGTGCGGCGACTAATTCCCCCTGCAATTATTAGTATAATAAAATCAATTTCCACGCAACAATAATCTCATCACAATACAATAAAATACCAAATGAAAAATGTCAAATCACAGAATACAATAGCACAAATGCTCACAACGTAGAGGGCTGAACCGAGACACTGAAGATTTGGAGGGCCGGGTGTGTAGATCGGCGATTGGGGGTGGAACCGGTGGCAAGACGACGGTGACGATGGCTGCCCTCGCGGAAAACAGTGATAACGGATGGTAAAACGGCTGATCCGGACATGTACAAGTAGATCCGGGCCGGGGTGGGATGGATCCGCTATTTTAGGTTGGATCCGGACAAAAATGGAAGGTACGGGTGTTGGGAATAACGGATCGGGGCTGAAATTCCTAGATCTGAATTGATCCAAAAAATTAGGGCTAACGGAGAGTGGATCCACGGGAGGGAAGAAGTGGAGGGTCGGCGTGAACAGTATTTCAGTGGGCTGGTTTCCAGGGAACAATAATTGGGTGAATAGTAGCAGATGAACAATAATCGGTAAACAATGACCGTGAACAGTACTCACCGGTTGGGGTTGGGATTTGGGGTCTGTAGGGGCTGCGGATGAGGGTTTCAGAGGGGAGAGAAGAACGTTATGGATGTGTAGTACCTTGGGGGGAGTTTGAGCGCCTATGAGTCGTCACATAGGGTTTCACGACGTCGACAGCGGGGAGTGATCGCTGGAATGCGGGAATAGAAGTCCCCAAATTCTGCAATGAATCATTTCAGCCCTCATAACTCCTATTTATTATTAAAGAAATGCTAGGGCATCCCATTCGATGGCTATGATTGGCCGGCGAGAGATGCCTCAAAATACATGAAATAAAAGTCCAAAAAACATAAAGTAATATAACATTTTGACTCGCGGCGACGCTCCGGACTCAATCGCGGAGTCCGATCGTCGATCCGGGCACGACATATATGAAAGTTGTCAAATCAGCCCGAACGGGCCCAAAGCGCGTCCCCGTCTTTGCTCCGCATCACCTTGTGCCCGTCTCAAATTAAAAATCATTCAGATTTTTAAAAACTATGTGCACTCTTTTCTTTTGATCTTGTGCCCCTTTCTTCCCCCCGACCCCAGGAAAATCGTGCATACCCGTCCTACAGTCCCGCCTCTCTAATCACACTCTGGAGGCCCTACTAATATGTTGGAACGACGCAGCTAGGTATTATGTTTTAACTGCGACGAGTAGTACACTCGTGGACACATATGCTAAAGGCTTTTTTACTTTTACGTCGAGGACTCTGATGCGGAGGGCATTGGATGAAGTTCGCACCTCGTCAATCTCCCTTGAGCTTGAGGTGAAGCTCATTTTTGGATGGCAGGAGTGATGTTATGGGCAATGTGCCCAATTAGTTATCGTGTTTTTATTATGTTTATCATATCGCATCAAGTCTTATTATGAATGTGTTGTTATTGTTAAGGATCGGGGTATTTACGATGATACCCTTGTATGTTCCATTTAAGAGACCTTGAGGGTCTTGGAATGTTATGAATTAAAGTCTATTTTCTATCCCTTGTGAGATTTGTGGTAGCTCTCTCCTCCAACGAACAAGTCTCTCTTAGGCAGCTGCGGGTCCTACTCCGTTGTATCTTTATCATCATCCTTGTCTCCGGTCACCTCTCCGGCAAGCCCATAGCAAATTATTCTTTAATTAGGCTCAGCAATCATTGGCTTACGTGTGCATATCATTCACGTTTATATTTGAACCTCTAACCTTAAGCCTAAGCCTAAAGTTTCGTCATAATTCAAGTCTTACTGTTCTTAAGCACAAACATATAATCAGAATAGTGGATTGAGCGTAAAAGAGCAAGTATATGGATGCTATCAATGATATTAATTCATTGCAGGCTCCCTTGAAGTATTACACCTAGAACCACCTTTTCATATAAGCAGGGACATGTAGGAATTTTCATTCTTTAGGCTTATGAAAATATGTAAATTCAAGTAGGGACTATTTAATCTTCTTAGCTTTATTTTCATTGCACTAATGCTTAAGATATATCATATATACATTTGATTCATGTCATGAGCCAATTTAGCTCAATTATCCCCAATGGGCTAGATATGTGATGTAAGCCGAGAGGGCCAATCCGAGATTTGGCGCGGATCACTACCGTCGTTTGAAGATCCCAAACCGTGGAGATATCTTTTCATCCTCAAGCATGATCACAGATAATTAATTTATGAATAAACGGTAATTAAAAATAGTACGAACATTTGAGGCAAGCTTATTGTTAATTAATCAAACCACATAAAATTATACTAATTAGGTGGAGCAATCAAGAGTATGCAGAGTTTACCTCGACATACGCAAACTGCGGCTAGTAGTGGACCTTCTTGAGCATAGTCACACACAGTTGGTAGAGATGTGTCGTACGATTGTCGTTGCTACAATGGGACTGTCAGAAGAGAGTTGTAGTCGACAACAGTCCCAACCCGGTGCGTGAAGAGAAATCAGGTCTCTAGAAAAGGGTTCTGAGGTCGACGACAATCCGATGAAGTAGTGGCGTCGTCGGGTGGTGTGGCGCTGGTGGAATATATGAAGAAACTGTCGGATGAAGGAGTCGACGATCAGTCTACTCGGCATAGGAGCGTGCGTTGGAGGCTCATCGCGCAGTAGATGGCCGTCGGATCCGCCGACTGTAATCAAGTGCACGTGGTATTCTGCTGGCAGTTCCGCCGATTGTACAGAGGGAGTTGATTTGAAGATATTGATTCCTCTGTTTGTTGTCCAGGCTCCCTTCTACTTTCACGGGAGGCCTTTTAATAAAAAATGAAAATTTGCCCTTTTTAATTCTTTCCCAATTTCACGGAAGGGCTTTTAACAAATAACCATATTTTGCTCTTTTTTTAATTCATTCAGAGTAGATACTTCCTAAATTTCTTTACTTATAGATTTCTCTTAATGGGGAGTGATTTTGATTTTGGTTATTAACCTTATGCATCCATTATTAAATTAAGTTTACCTTTTTCCTTCTAACTACTTTTAATTACCAGATTTTTTATTCATGGTCTCATCAGATGGTCAAATTGATGAAACAAAAATAGAAATTGATGCGTGGGGAAGAAAAATACACAACATGAAATAAAAAAATAATAAAAGATACATAACATGAAATAAATAATACAAGATATATAACGCATGAAGGTATCTCGCATACTCATATGCGACGGAGGATGCATCAAATCTCCTTGGATTGACAGCGTTCGACCCCGTCGAGAACTCACAAAGACTAACAATAGACATATATGGGTGTCGTTGTTGTAAGCCTGTAACTCGGCGGTTCTAATCCAAGAGTTGTCTCGTCCCTGCCACGAAACCAAATAGTGATGGTACGTCTCGTGGTGAGTGTGAAACTCTCGTACATCGAGAGCTTGATTTATCTTCTCAGCAGTAGGCGTCGACGCTGGTGCTAAGTTAGGTGGTATATCTGGGACCGCAACAATTGGAGTAGGGCTGAAGTTAGGCGGTCCAAGAGTTATCTCTTCCCTGCCACAAAACCAAATAGCGATGACACGTCTCATGGTGAGTGTGAAACTCACGTACATCGAGAGCTTGATTTATCTTCTCAGCGGTAGGCGTCGACGCTGGTGCTAAGTTAGGTGGTATATCTGGGACTGCAGCAAGTGGACTAGGGCTGAAGTTAGGCAGTAGCTCTATGCCCTTCTGAACTTGAAAAGGACTAAATTTCCTTTGTTGTAGCTTGTGGTATGTCCCTGAAGCAAATCTCTTCTTCCCAAAATAAGTAAACACTCAACCTCCTTCTGAAAAATATAACTCCCGTCAAAGACGATGATCAACCGTGGATTTATAATTTTTAGAAGTTTCTCGCTATTTATTAGCAATAATTTTATGCAATTCTTTTAAGTATTCGATAATCTTGTGCATAAAAGAAAATAAGTTCATTCAATGTTAAGGATGGCAGTTAAGTAGGTGAGGTATAAAGAACTCATAGATAATCTCGAAAAGAGATTTATTAGTGGTGCAATTTTTGAATTATTAAATGTGAATTCAGCTTGTGGAAGTACAAGATATAATTGCTTTGAATTCTCTCCAGTTGAAGGTCTCCTAAACTTATATTAACTACCTCAGTCTGTCCACCTGTCTGAGGGTGATAAGCTCTACGAAAGTTGAGTTTGGTTTTCTGTCGACCCCGCAATGTTTAAAAAAGTATCTCCTGAAATGTCTAATATATTGATGCAACTCAACATGTCCGCCTATACGCAAGTGATAATGTGGTGGTGTAAAACGTGATCTCCAAATATGAAATCAACACAATGAGGTGCGTGAGATAGAGGTCATCAGATATAGTGAGGGAAAATTGAGAGATACCATGCGGCACATTAGAAACCGATAAGTGTGGTATCAAGCCTCGATCACGTCGGAATGGGTGGCACATCCAGATTGCGGCTTACTTTATGGGGTGGGGGTTCAGGCGGGAGTGTGATAAGAAGATGCGATGAAATTGCCAAGAGGTGAACTAGTTGATGGAGAGTTCCTCTCGTACCCTTGGAATAAGGTAGTTCTTTAGGGGAAGAAGAACAATCCCACGTCTATAAAGTATGCAGAGAGGACCGATCCAAAATTTGGTGTGAATCACTACTGACATTTGAAGTTACCAAGTTGTTAATCTTTATTTGAGGAAGAAGTCCTAGAGGGTTTATGGTCCGAGTCGTGGCGGTATCTTTTCATCCTCAAGGATGATCCCAAATAATTAATTTATGAATAAATGGTAAGTAAAAATAGTACGAATGTCGGAGGCAAACATATAGTTAATTAATCAGATCTCATAAAGTTATACTAATTAGGTGGAGCAATCAAAAGTAGGCGGAGTTTACCCAGGCATACACAAGTTACGACTAGAAGGAGACCTCGAGCACAGTCACGCATGGTAGGCTGAGATGTCCGTACGGTTGTCGTCGTAACGATGGAACTATCTAAAAAGAGTTGTAGTCGACGGTAGTCCCTACCAGGTGCGTGAAGAGAAATCTGGTCGCCAAAAAAGGGATCTGAGGTCGACGATAACCCGAGGAAGTAATGGCGCCGTCGGGTGGTACAACACTGGAGGAAGATGCGACGAGACTGTTAGACGGAGTGAACGACTTGTCTAGTCGGCAGGGGAGCTTGCGCTGGAGTCTCGTCACACGGGAGGTGCCCGTCGGATCCGCCGACTATAATCGAGCGCGCGTGATATTCTGTCGGGAGTTCCGTCAACAGTACAGATGGAGTTAATTTGAAGAAATTGATTCCATTGGTTCTTGTCCAGGCTCCCTTCTACTTTTATGGGAGGCCTTTTAATAAAGAGCCGAAATTTGTCTTGTTTTAATTCTTTCCAAATTTCACGGGAGGGCTTTTAATAAAAAACTAAATTTTGCCCTTTGTTTTAATTCTTTCCGAATAGGTATTTCCTAAATTTTTTGCTTATTGATTTCTCTTAATGGGGAATGATTTTAATTTTAATTTCGGTTATTAACCTTATGCGTCCATAATTAAATTATGTTTTTCTTTTCCGTCCTCACTACTTAAAATTACCAGATATTTTATTCATGGTCTCACCGGGTAGTCAAAACGATGAGCTGGAAATTTGAACTGATGAGTTGGGAAGAAAAATACACAACATGAAATAAATAAATAATAAAAGATACACAACATGAAGTAAATATTAAAAGATATATGACACATGAAGGTATCACATGTCCTCAGATGTGACGGAGTATGCATCAATAGGTTTGCATGGGGACAAACAAATATTCAAGTTTAGGGATATTTGATAAGTGCAATTGATATAGAGATTCAGGCACCTTTTTACCTCTAATAATCAGGTTATTTGCTCCTTATGGTTTGGGGGGGGGGGGGGGGGGGGCATGCTAATAAGTGACTTATGGAGACACATCAGAGACTCTTAATATGATGCGCATTCTTTGTGCTACATTTAGAACAGACTTGCGCCCTAGTAATCTCTTCAACCTTATTCCTATTATTCTTTGCTATTCATTTCAGTCAATTAAAATCATTTCACGCACGATCGTGTGGTTGCCTGCTTAATTTTTATTGGTCATAGCCAAACCATGCCTTGTTTAGTGTCACGCACGATAGTGTGGTTCACACTGCATGATCGTGCGTTTTTTCTTCTTCCAACCTACCCAAAACACCGAAGTCTAAACCGCACCTTGTGCGGGCGCACGAGTGGTTTGTGTATGTTAGAAGATAGTAAAACCATGTGTAGATGCCCATTGTAATTGTGACCCATTTATTAGCCCATTTGTGCCTTTCTGTTTTGTCCCACATTGTATTTTTTGGGACTTCTCTCTTTCTCTCTTCTTATATATATGTACTCATACTTGAAGGTTAATACAAGAAATACATCCCACTGGTTTCATTGCCCTCTTTTTTACATGGTATTAGAGGGATACGGTCCGGACTGTTCTTTTCGAACCGCCCACTCCTGATTACCGGGGGGCTTGTTCTCCTGCTTACCCGCAGTGTCTTGCGGCCTCCTTCCTTTCTAACCGCGGCTTCCCGCGCAGTTAAGTTTTTTCTAGCCGCTCCTCTCACTCTCGCTTTCTCTCGTGGCTTCCACTTCTTCTTCTCCTCTTGCCCCCCTATAAATTTCTCGGTCAGGTGGGGCCCTCTTCCTCTAACCGCGCGGTTTCTTCCCGGTTACCTGCTTCCTTTATATCCGCCGCGGTCTCTCTGTCTACCCGCCTTTTCGCTTTCCTCTCTTCTCGCGCGACTTCTTCTCTTAGTCGCTGCGACTTTTGTTTTTCGCCGCGGCTTCCCTATACCGCATCTTGGTCGCGACATCTCTCCTTGCCGCTCGTGTGCTCACCGTGACCGTGCGGTCTTCTTTGCTTTGTCGCTGCGGTTTCCCCCCCTGCGGTTTCCCTTCCCGCTGTGGTTTCCCCTGTCGCTGCGTCTTCTCGCGCGGGTTCTTCTTTGCTTGGTCGTTGCGGCTTCTCTTCCCGCTGCGGGCTCCGCATCTTGGTCGCGACCTCTTGTGTCTGGTGTTTTGACACCGAGACCGTGCGGCTTCTCCTGTTCTCTAGTCCATGGGTTTCTCTTCTCTAACCGCTCCGGGTTTTGGGTTGCGGTCTGCCTCTAGCCGTCCGGTAAAGTGCCTGTTCGCCGGCCTTCTGTTTCTTCCGGCCTCTGCTGCTTTCAGACCGCTGCGGCTAGGACTTCTCTCCTTCCGGATACTCCTTGTTGCTGCTTCTGTCTTCCCGCTGCGGCTTCTGTCTACCCGCTGCGGCTAGACTTCTTCCGGTGGCTTGTCCTTGTTGATCTCCTTGCTGCGGTTCATGGGTTCCACTTCTGCCTCCGACGAGTCCGCTGCGGCTTCGCCTCTAGCATCTCATGCTGCTCCTTCCGCTATTGATCTTTGGGATGAACTCCAGATTACCACCATATCTCTCAGTGGCAAACAAAACTTTGTGGAATGGGTACATTCAGTACATCGGGTGCTCCAGACGAAAGGACTTCTTCATCACTTGACCCGGGCTACTCCTGCCCCTCCCATTGATGAGTGGCTTCGTGATGACGGCCGTGTGCAATCCTGGCTTCTCAACCCTATGGATACCGAGCCTTACATGATGGTCATGTATCATGACACGACTAAGTCCATGTGGGAGGAACTCCATTCCTTCTATTCTGGCCAAAACAACCTCCAACATTTGTTTGATATCATCACTGATCTTCAATTCCTTGATCCCGGGATGCCAGACGATATGACTTCCTTCGTTGTCAAGGCGAAGACCCTTGTTGAGGCTTGGATACAACACCAACCTCCTACTACTGATCTGGTTGCCCAACGGGCACAAAAAAAGGTCGTCGGGATTGCCATGATGATGGCAAGGGTCCATTCTCATCTACATAGTGTTCGAGCTCAGATCCTCTCCTCCGTCACTACTCTCTCTCTCTCAGATGTCTGCTCAATGCTTCTGAAGGTCACCCCGCCGCCTGAGGCTCCTATGCTTCCCTCTCCAGCTCTTCTACAGCTACCTTCACCACATCACTCCAATCGTGGTCCTTCAACCCGTGGGGGTCGCCATCCGTCTCAGAGACGAGGACGTGCTGGAAAATCCTCTCTTAAATTCACTTTCTGCGGTCGGGATAATCATCTGGAGGCCACCTGTTATCGTAAGCATGGTATGCCGCCCCACCTTGCTGCCTCTACTAAGGCCGAGTCTCTGCACTCTACTTCTACTTCAGATTCTTCAACCGCTCAGACTGACATTGATGCTCTCCGCACCTAGCTTCAGCACCTCCAAGGGGTGATTGCTCGCTCCTCGGGCTCTGTGGCTTCCATCGCTAATGAAGGTATATCCTGTCTATCTCAGAGTTCCCACTGTATCGTGGACTCTGGTGCCACCCACTACATTACTTCCCAAAAGTCGCTGCAATACGTGGCATCTCCTCATCCCAAGTTCATCACTGTGACTAATGGTGAATCCATCCCAATCTCAGGAGCTGCTGATATCCATCTCACACCCAACCTCTCCTTAACCTCGGTTCTGCATGTTCTGGGCTCCCCGTTTAACTTACTTTTTGTTAGCCGGCTTACACATGATCCTGGTTGCCATGTTACATTCTCATCATCGTCATTTGTTGTGCAAGATCGACAAACGCGGAATATTACTGGTAGTGGGCGGCTGTCGCATGGGCTCTATCTTCTTGATGTTCTTCCATCTGCTCTTTCTATCGTCTCCTCGGTTGAGTGACATCGTCGTCTCGGGCATGCTCCCCTCCAGATTCTCAAGCAAGCTCTTTCGGATGTCTCCTTGAATAAGTTTACTTGTGAATCTTGTATCTTTGGTAAACAACATCGAGTTTCCCTTAGTCCTGTTTGTCATCGGAGTACTACTCCTTTATCTATTGTCCATTCTGATATTTGAGGTCCGTATAAAGTCCCTAGTGTATTTGAGTACCGCTACTTTGTAACGTTTATTGATGATTACTCTTGTGTCACATGATTATATTTATTGCGGGATCATATCGAACTCACTTCTATATTTCGTACGTTGGTTACTGAACTTCGTACTCAGTTCTCTTCTCCGCTTAAAATCATTCGAACTGATAAAGCGCGGGAATATACGAGCCGAACGTTCGTCACAATTTGTGCTGAGTTTGAAATTATACATCAAAAATCTTGTGCTTACACTCCTCAACAAAATGGTGTGGTTGAACGCAAAATCGTCATCTTCTTGATGTTGCTCGATCCTTAATGCTTCAAATGCAGGTACTCATTGAATACTGGAACTTTGCAGTGTCGGCTGCATTTCATCTCATCAACCGTCTTCCTTCCTCCATTCTCCACTTCGCCCCTCCGTTTAGCCTCCTCTTTCCCTCAATCTCTGTTTCCTCGCGCACCTCGGGTGTTTGGGTGTGTCTGCTATGTCCATAATCTTGGTCCACCTACGGATAAATTTGCACCTCGTGCAACCAAATGTATGTTCGTATGGTACTCTCGCACTCAAAAAACATATGTATGTTACTCTTTTGTCGACCGGAAAGTGGTTGTTTCAGCTGATGTTACTTTCCTGCAAGACCAACCCTTTCACTCATCCACTTCAGTACCTCCATGTGTGCAACCCGTGCCTCGTCCTGCAATCCCAGACACGACTTCTCTACCTCCTCTTCTGCCAACACCCCACGCGGCACCACCACCACCTAAACCACCTCTCATCCGTGTCTACACTCGTCGTAGTCCGACCTTCGGAGCCCAACCACTGCTACCGTCTACCAGTACTATCTCGCGGCCAGCTGATCCTGCCTCCGCTTCTACGACTCATCCACTCGCAAACTACATTTCGTTACATCGACTCTCTCCTCCTCAGCTCAAATTTGCTCTTGTTCTTTCCTCTATTTCTCTTCCTAACATTGTGTTGGAAGCTCTTCAATACCCTGAGTGGTGTGCGACAATGGAGGCTGAGATGTCAGCCCTTTGGGCTAATCACACTTGAGATCTGGTACCTCTTCCTTCCGCCCAGTCACTGTGTTAGCTGTAAATGGATCTTTGCCATTAAACATGCTCCGGATGGGACAATCGACCGCCTTAAAGCCCGTCTTGTGGCTCGTGGGTTCACTCAGCAACAGGGCTTGGGCTACGAGGAGACCTTCTCCCCTGTCGCCAAACTCAACTTTGTTCGGGTCCTTATTTCTCTTGTTGTTCACTCCAACTGACCGCTACATCAGCTGGACATTAAAAATGTATTTCTTAATGATGATCTTCATGAGACGGTTTTCATGCACCAACCTCCCGGGTTTGAGACCACGGGGGAGTCTCGGGTGTGTCATCTGTGTAAAGTTATTTATGGTCTCAAACAGTCCCCTCGAGCTTGGTTTGAAAAATTTAGCAAGACTGTTCATGATATTGGCTTTCAGCGGAACTCGACTGACATCTGCCTCTTTACTCGTCATCAATCAACAAGGACTGTCATTCTCTTAGTCTACGTGTATGATATTTTGATAACTGGTGATGACTCCACCGAGATACCAAAGATCAAACAACACTTAAACTCTGTCTTCCAAACAAAAGATCTGGGAAACCTTCAATACTTCCTTGGACTTTAGGTTGCTCGTCGACCTGATGGTCTGATCCTATCTTAACGGAAATATTGTCTTGACCTTCTTCAGGATGTTGGTTATTCCGGATGTAAACTTGAGGAAACACCGATGGATGTCAACCGCAAACTAAGTGCTCATGGAACAGAATCAAAATTCTCTGCTTATAAATCCTGAATATTATCGGCGCCTTGTAGGAAAACTGATATACCTAACAGTTACAAGGTATGATATCTCTTTTGTTGTTGGAGTGGTTAGTCGCTTTATGCATTCACCAAGAAGCTCTCATCTATAGGCTGTCGAACGCATCCTTAGGTACTTGAAAGCTGCCCCGGGACAAGGGTTGGTATACAAGTCATCCTCCTTTTTATCTCTTGTCGCGTGCACTGATGCTGATTAAACGGGCTCGCTTGATGATCGATGATCCACCACTGGTTTCTGTACCTACTTTGGAGGAAATCTCATCAAATGGCGTAGCAAGAAGCAATCAGTTGTTGCTCGCTCTTATGCTGAAGCCGAGTATCGTGCAAGGGTTGTTGTCGTTTCTGAACTTAACTGGTTGGAGAGCCTTCTTTGTGATTTGAGTGTCAAACTCTCCTCACCAACAACTCTGTTCTGCGATAGTCAGGCTGCTGTACATATTGCAAAGAACCCTGTATTCCATGAGCGAACAAAACACATTGAGGTTGATTGTCACTTTGTCTGAGAGAAGGTCCAACTGAAGAAACTTGAATTGGAACATGTTCCAGCCTCTGAGCTAGTGGCCGACATCTGTACTAAGGCTCTACCTCGGTCATTGTATCAGCAGTTCTTATCCAAACTTGGTACTTACGATTTTATGCTCCAGCTTTTGGGGGAGTGTTAGATGATAGTAAAACCATGTGTAAAAGCCCACTGTAATTGTGACTCATTTATTAGCCCATTTGTGCCTTTCTGTTTTGTCTCACATTGTATTCTTTGAGACTTCTCTCTTTCTCTCTTCCTATATATATGTACTCATACTTGAAGGTTAATACAAGAAATACAACCCACAGGTTTCATGGCCCTCTTTTCTACAGCGTATAACAATTTCTGGAGCATGACCGTGCAATTCACATTGCACGATCGTACGACCGTTCTTCTCATTTTGTCCAGGAAACCCAAAATCTAAAGTGCATTGTGCACCTTCTTCAAGCACGATCGTGTGTGGGGCACATGAGTGTTGTGCATTTAACAATATTATGCCGCCTGCCCTAATATACTTTCCCGTCAATGAATTATGCTTTGTGCACGATCGGGCACACAACTGTGCGCCCGACCTTACGCTGTATTTTTTTTTGCATGAACTATATAAGTCGAATTCAATGTCTATTTTTGGGATCTTTGTTCTTTCCATCGTTTCTTCTCTTCATTTTCCTGACCCTAGGACTTTTCCCTAATCTTTATCCACCCATTCCAAGGTTTTAAAGAGGATATTTCGCTAGATTTCTCATGGAGATAAAAGTAGAAGGATTTGAACGTGGAGCGAGAGCACGCTACAGGAAACTTCAGAGACCAGTGGTGGAGAGGAGAGGGGAGAAAGAAGAGGGGAAAGAGAAGGATCTACAGTGGAGAGGAGAGTGTAGAGGGACGAGGCAGGCGGTGGTTGCGGATGGAGTGGCAGGCGAGAGACGAGAACGACTAGGGCAACCCGTGCTCTGATACCATGTTAAACTGAAAATAGAATGATTGTATTGAATAATAGAAGCCCCTCTACTTATAGCGGAGGGTTATACAAGACATTATAATGACACATAAAAATAACAACGGCTAATAATTATTACACTCCCCTCAAATTAGGTATGTATACCCAACTTACTAATAATTTCCGCAAATGTTTTTTCTCTCATTGTCTTAGTGACTCAAAATCTGCAAGTTACCCTCTGAGTGTACAAAAAGGGTACATAATATCCTTTTAATAATATTCTCTTTAATAAAGTGTCGGTCAACTTTAACGTGCTTGGTGCAGTCATGCTGGACAGGGTTGCGAGCAATGTCGATTGTATCCTTATTGTCATGATACACGTTGAAAGGGCTACTTTCTAGTAAACCAAGATCAGTCAAGAGAGAACGAAGCCACATTTCCTTACATATACTATGAGTCATAGCTCTAAAGCCTCAACACTATGGCGGGCTACAACCTATTGTTTCTTGCTTCTCCAAGTGACCAAATTAGCCCCAACAAAGGAACACTATTATGTGGTAGATCTTCTATCACCAACTGTTTCAACCCAATCTGCATCGATATATATTTCAATTTTTAAGTTATCACTAGGAGAGAATAGAATGCCCCTACCAATTGAGGTCTTCAAATATCTCAGAATTTTGTACACTACATCAAGATTTCTGACTTAGAAGAATGCGTATATTGACTTACCACTCATACTGCATATGAAATGTCAGGACGAGTATGAGATAGGACGAGTACGAGATAGGTAGATCAGTCTTCTACCATATTATGATAATTGGAAATATTATCCACTGACTCTCCATCATAATGTCCAAGTTTATGGTTGACTTCAATAGAGGCATCAAAAGGCTTGCAACCACTCATTCTTGTCTGTTCTAATAAATCAAGGACATACTTCTGTTCTAAAATATGAATCTTATATTTTGATCTTGCTGCCTCAATTCTTACAAAATATCTCAACTTACCCAAGTCTTGCACCTTAAATTCACTAGCAAGTTTTAGTTTCAGAGTACAAATCACATCAATGTCATCACTTGTAATAACAATATCATCCACATACATTATCAGGAGAATCACCTTCATCTCTTTTCGTCTGATAAATAGAGTGTGATTAGTATGACTTCGGGTATAACCTAACAGTATCATGACTTTGTGAAGTCTCGCAAATCAAGCTCTCGAAGATTTTTTTAATCTATAAAGAGCTTTCAACTTGCAAACCTTCCCTTCTGAGCTGATAGGAACAAGACCAGGAGGCATTGACATATAGACTTCTTCTTCCAACTCATAGTGAGAGAAAACATTATTAACATCCAGTTGTTGAAGCTCCCATTCTTTTCATACGACATATAAGATAATAAGACCTGAATTGAATTCATTTTTTTCCACCAGTGCAAATGTCTCTTGGTAGTCAATACCATGTGTTTGGGTGTGACATCATGCCCAGTGTTGTAGATGTCGTCCGACATGTCCGACATGTCGGCCGATATAAAGGTTTTGAGCAGAAAACACAACGACATCGACAATTTAAGCAAAAATATTCTTGATATATCGGTCTTTAGGCCCCGATATATCGGTCTTCTGGCCCCAATATATCGGTGTTACCCGATATATATATTGGTGTTACCCGATATATATATCGGTGTTACCCGATGTATATATCAGGCAATATCTCGACGACGATATATGAGAAGTACTAAAAATATATATTTTTCATTTCTTTTAAGCATCCAAACGGTAATATTTTGTTTTGTGCTACATTCTGTGCATCTCTCTGAGCTAAGATTGACCTTATTTCTCGTTTCACATTCATTTGATGCTCTTTATGTCGTTTACTGTCGTCAACGCTTCTTTTTATGTAATTTATAAACATACATTATGTATATATATATATATATATATATGTTTATTATATAATTTATAAACATACATTATGTGTATTTATGTTTATTATGTAATTTATACAAATATATCATGTATGTAACTGCACATATGTACAAAAATGTTTATATATGAATAAATTCTTTTTAAATGTTAAAACCCGACATTGTAAAATATCCCCGATATATCCCCTGCAATCCGACATACGACCTTTCAAACCCAAACCGACATGAACCCGACACTCGACATCTGCAACCTTGATCTTGACATCTGCAACCTTGATCTTCCCACCAACCGAACCTTGAATCTCTCCACAATACCTTCAGAGTTCTGCTTTACTATAAAAAGTCATCGACATCCAATTTTCTTCTATCTAGGAGGGAGATCGACCATGCCCCATGTATGGTTCTTTTATAGAGTTTTCATTTCCTCCGTCATCGCCTTTGTTCTTTTTAGGCGGTCAAGTGCATCCTGCCATGTTCCGGCAACAGACACGGAGGATAGAGAATCGACAAAGGATTGATTGGAAGAGGATAAAGAGGCATAAGAAACTTAAAAGGATGTTGAGTGGATGAGCGAATACCTTTCCGGAGAGCAATAGGTAACTCAAGGGGTGCTGAAGGCGAATCCAGGTAGTGGCTCTGGTACTTCTTGTCATGGCGTCGCCTAGGCGTCGCCTAGGCGTGCCTAGGCGTCGCCTAGGCTACGGCGCCCAATTGTAAACAAGGCGTTTGGCGCCTTTTTTTTTTACAAAAAATATGGGAATAGACCGGTTTATATATAAACCGCTTATTGTATGAAACCGAGAATCTGCGGTTTGTACAATAACCGCAGTGTAGTGTAGAATAGACTGCGGTTGTGATATAAACCGCAGTTGCAACTTATTTCCTTTCTCACACCGGGGTTCTTTTCAAACCGCAGTATCTCTGGGAACATTTTTGGGAATATCCGGACTGCCCCCTTAAGTGGTGATGTATAAAGGAGGAACATGTCGAGGAAGAGTAGAAGCACTCACTTCCAATTGCGAATACTCCCCCTGAAGTGAGGACTCGAAATAAGAGGTAGTTTCATGAAAAGCGACATCCATAGAGACAGACTTTCCTACTAGGAAAATGATAACACTTATACCATTTATGTGTAGGAGAGTGACCAACGAACACACAATGGACACACAAATCAAGTTTTGTTCAAGTAATGTTATGAATGCGAACAAAACATAAACATTCAAACACACAAGGTAAACGCGTAGTAGGAAGGATACCTAAAGTATGAAGAGGAGTGTTATTTCCCAGATGACGAGAAGACATACGATTGATTAGGTAAGCTGTAGTAAGAAAGGCATCACCCCAATATTATTTCGGAAAAGATATCGTAAATAACAAGCATCGTGTTATTTCAAGAAGATGATAATTTTTATGTTCAACAATACCATTTTGTGCAGGAGAATGTACACAAGTGGTTTGATGAACGATGCCAAGATCACTCAAATAACTTTCAATTTTGGAATCCATATATTCACGGCCAATCATTGTGTGGAATTTTAATGATTACACCAAATTGAGTAGAAATCATTTTATGAATATTTTTTTAAAAAAAGAGAACACTTCACTTTTACTATGCATCAAGTAGACCCACGTAGTACTAGAAAAACAAGCAATGAATGTAACAAACCAATGATAACTGGAGATAGTTGTTTCAGAGGGATGGCCTAAGCGACGATGTCAACTAGCCAATAGAGGGGGCTGGTGAGCATGAAGAGCTCGAGGAACAGCATTATCAAACACGTACAGTCCATATCGCATCCTACCAGAGCCAATCACCTTATTCGTTCGCAATTTATAAAAGACACGGTAAGAAGGAAATAATATGACCGAGCACTTCATAAGTTTATAATATGACTAACAGATAAGCGGTTGCGAGTAAAAGAAGGGGCGTGAAGAGCAAAAGCCATGATAAGAGTAGAGCAATTGATGGATCCCTTTCCAGCAATACAGGAAAGAGTTCCATCAACAATGCTCACCTTATTTATGTCAGAACATGGTGAATAAGAAACAAAGCCTGACGATGACTCAGTCATATGGTTAGTGGATCCAGAGTCAATGATCCAATGAGCGATAGACGTGACGTCTGCTGAGTGAGCACTTGGAGTATCTGAATGGGCAAATGACGAGGATGGACCAGGAGTAGGCTCAGAGGATAATCCCTACATCATGTGGCGAAGGGTCATCATATCATCAGTAGAAAAGGACCCAGGGAGAGACAGGGGCTCAAAGAGCTGGAAGCTAGAGGTACTATCATCAATGAAAGTCAGGTGAGCTAAGCGAGGAGGGATAAAATTGGAGCGGTCCACACCCACATCCATCACGGTCTCCATGAGGTACCATTCCACCTATTGTTGGAGGGAGCCATGCAATTTGAAGCAAGTGTCACGACTCACGAGTATGCCAACTCTGGCCATAATAGTGACACATCAGGTGGCCTTTGTCCGCGGGCCTGGGCTTGAAGACCCAAGGATTGGTGCCTTCAGAATGAGATGCAGCAAGAGCAGAACCAATAGAGAGAACCTCTAAACTCCAAGGCTAACAACGTTCATATCCTTTCAAGGACAATGTTATAGGTCTCTGACAATGAAAAGACTGGAGTGCAACTAAGGATCTGAACAATAATCTGATCAAAGTCACAGTGTAAACCATGTAGAAATTCAAATACCCTGTTCTGATCTTCATGAGCCCGAACACGGATGGCATCAACAGAGCAAATAAGGTCGATGGAGGTAAAATAGTCATACTCCTGATATAGTTGAGTGACTCCAAATAATAGGCGGGTGGTGGGCGATCACCATGTAGAAGGAGAAAGATCTTCCTTCACAGCTGAAATATCTTAGCGGTGTTCCCTTTCTGGGAATTTGTAGATTCGACACGACTTCAAATGTCCGCAGTTGTATCCAAGAGTAGGTAATTCCATGCAATAGTCTCTTACATGGAATTAATCAACCACGACATGGCCAAAGAGTTCTCTGATTCCAATTGTCCCCAAGTGAATGTAATCTTCTCCGGCTCCATAATAGTACCGTTGACATAGCCAAACAATCGGCGACACTTAAGGGTCAAGACAATAGATTGAGACCGGGATAGGTAATTTGTTATATCAAGATAGATTGTGGTAATTTAAGACGTTGTATGATCATACCCAACCCAGGTAGATCCAGCGAGTTGTGAACCGTCACGAGAATCATCTACATTAGACATTATGAGATCAGAGAACAAATAAACGCCAACAAATTTCAGGATTTTGTCAAAAACAGCCACCGGAAGATCGTCGGAAAGTCTCCGTTGCCGGAAAAAATGTCGGACACCACCACTAGCACCTGTCAGGATCCTAGAACATTAACTCTTTGAGGGCCGAGGTCAAATGAGGCTAGAAGAAGAAGATAGAACCATTTTTTGTGAGGAAGCATATGGAGGGGAAGAGTACTAGATTGATGATCTATGAAGATTTATTGGACTGATCAATCGGTCCTCCTAGAATGTGTTAGAAGAGGGAAACGAGAAAATTTTCTAGAAAAAATCAGACTGATCAAACGGTTGTCAAAGGAGGTATCGGGCCTGGCCGATCGACACGCTACAGGGAACTTCAGAGGTCGGCAGTGGAGAGGAGAGGGGTGAAAGAAGAGGGGAAAGAGAAGGATCTGCAGTGGAGAGGAGAGTGGAGGGGGAAGAGGCAGACGATGGCTGCGTATGGAGCGGTGGGAGAGAGATGCGAGCGGCTAGGACAACCCGTACTCTGATACCATGCTAAACCGAAAATAGAATGATTGTATTGAATAATAGAAGCCCCTCTACTTATAGTGGAGGGTAATACAAAAGAATACAATGACAAAAAATAAAGCGGCTAATAATTCTAACAGTATATATTTCTGCTAATATGTGCCATGTGGAGACACATCAGATACTCTTAATATGGTGCACCGTCTTTGCGCTACATTTAGCACATACGTGCACCCTACTAGTCTCTTCATCCTTATTTATATTAGTCTTTGCTATTCATTCCAGTCAATTAAAATTATTTATAGGCTTTTTGGCAGCTGCGTGCTTAATTTAGGGTTCATACAACACGATCCCGTGCTTTTCTTCTTCCAACCTACCCAAAGCACCAAAGTTTGAACGACACCGTGCGCGGGCGCACGAGTGGTTTGCATACAAGCAATTTCTGGTGCACGACTGTGTGCTTCACACCACACGATCGTGCGACCTTCTCTTCTCATTTTGGACGGGAAACCCAAACTCTGAGGTGCATCGTGCACCTTCTTCACGCACGACCTGGGGTTGTACATTTAACAATGCTATGCCTCCTGCCCTAATTAACTTTCCCGTCAATAAATTCGGCTTCGTGCACGATCGGGCACACAATCGTGCGCCTGACTGTATGTAATATTTTTTGGCGATTGTTAACCGCAACCCGTAATTGGCTAGTCGCACCCCAAAATCTTCCAATATTTCGCGCCTTTTTGAAATACGCCTTGTACATACAATTTCAGGAAAAGTGTTCAACACAAAAGTTGTAGATATCGATGAGATCTACAACTTTCGTGTTAAACACTTTTCCTGAAATTGCATGTACAAGACGTATTTCGAAAAGACGCAAAACCTGAGCATATTTCCAAAGTACGCCGTGTACATGCATTTTTAGGAAAAGCGATCAACATAAAAGTTGTAGATATCGTCGATATCTACAACTTTCGTGTTGAACACTCTTCCTGATATTGCATGTACAAGGCGTATTTCGAAAAGACGCGAAAAATTGGGAGATTTTGGGGTGCGACTAGCCAATAACGGGTTGCGGTTAACAATCACCTATTTTTTGCATGACAATTTAAGTCAAATTCAATGGCTGGTTTCAGGATTTTCGTTCTTTTCACTGTTTCTTCTCTTCTCTTCATTTTCTTGACCCTAGGATTTTTCCCTAATCTTTCTCCACCCATTCCAAGGTCTTCAAGAGGAGTTTTCACCGGATTTCTCAAGGGGATAGAAGGTGAAGGATTTGAACGTGGAGCGAGAGCAACCGAGGAGAGATTGTAATCTTACATTTTCATGCTTCGTATTCTAATCTCCCTTCGCCCCCTAAACCAAAGTTTGAATGACACCGTGCGCGGGCTCACGAGTGGTTTGCATACAAGAATTTCTGGCGCACGACCATGTTCTTCACACCGCACGATCGTGCGACCTTCTATTCTCATTTTGGATGGGAAACCCAAACTCTGAAGTGCATCGCGCACCTTCTTCACGCACGACCTGGGGCACACGAGTGTTGTACATTTAACAATGCTATGTCCGCCTGCTCTAATTAACTTTCCCGTCAATAAATTCGGCTTCGTGCACAATCGGGCACTCAATCGTGCGCCCGATCGTACACAGTATTTTTCTGCAGGACTATTTAAGTCAAATTCAATGGCTGGTTTCGGAATTTTCGTTCTTTTCACCGTTTCTTCTCTTCTCTTCATTTTCTTGACCCTAGGATTTTTCCCTAATCTTTCTTCACCCATTCCAAGGTCTTCAAGAGGAGTTTTCACCAGATTTCTCAAGGGGCTAGAAGGTGAAGGATTTGAAACGTGGAGCGAGAGCAATCAAGGAGATTACGGGTCACATTGGGATGTCGGTGAAAATGCTTTCTCGCCCTAGGACGCAACTAAGGATTGCATGAGAGCACAGATTGATGCCCTGGTGTTCTTCTCCATACCCGAGGCAAAAACTCATTTCTCCTTCATATTCTAATCTCCCTTTGCCCCAAATCTTGGGAGGTTTGCATTTCTCTAATCTGTGGAATTGTGTATGTATATGTGTTGTATTAGATTGTAATCTTACATTTTCATGCTTCTAATTAGTGACTATGTGGATTTAATCTCTTGCAATTATGTGCTTATGTGTTGGATGTGATGAATGTGTTCCCTGTGGAGATTATAACTCTTTTACTCAAAATCACTTTATTACTTCAACTAGTACCCTTCCGTGGCATCTCCTTCGGAATTTGCAACTGCACGTCTTATAGAGGTCACACATATTAAGGAGCAGGTGGCCTGATCATCTTTGGAGCATACCTTTGTGAGCATGCACTAGCACCTAACACTGGAAGCTATACACTGAAAGTCCATTCCTTTACATAACTCTCTGCTACTTTGCTTACTACGATGAGTCTACATTAATGGATGTATATATTATGGTCTAGTCACCTTTATAGTCCTTTTGAGAATGCATAAATGTTATTAATTTCCATATGTTCTTCTACTAGAAAGATTTGGTTACACTCGACTAAAATTTATCATTTTTTTATCATCATTAATCGTCAAAAAAAATCATAATCAAAACCATTTTTGAGCTTTGGCACCTTATTTTAGCCCTTAACTGGTTTCTAAAATGTGGGGGGTTTTCTTTCCTGTTTCTATGAAGCATTGAAACTACATGATTGCATGATATTTATATTTTTGTAATTTATTTCTTTTTGATTTTAATTAAATTTGTCTTTTTGGTGATCTGCTTTAGCCTTGGAGCATCCCAGCTATGTTCATGACCTTTCTGTTTGTGCAGGGCTCCTACTGTTTACAGCATTCTTCTATTGCTTCTTCGTGATTCAACTAATTATAAAATTAGAATACACGCTGCTATTGCATTGGCTGTTCCAGTATCAAGGCTTGGTAAGGAATTGTTTGAACTATAATTTTATTAAGAACCAATTTCCTTTAGTAGTTTTTTCTTGTCTAAATATCCGGTGGTTTTACTATTGTTTGTTTTCTTGATGAATCAATTGTTTTTTGCTGATTCTTCAAGCATTAATACTTTGGTGAAAGTTGTAGTATATAGTATCATGTCAATGATGTGATTTTTAACTTCACATTACTTCTATTAAGGTTTTCACTTTTTCCTCCCAACTCTACTATGTTGCACCATATCATTCATTAGAGAGATTCAATGTATAGTAGTAGAAATCCAGAATTAATTCGCTAATGCCCTAAACCTGACAACACACTCATATATATAGGTACATTAGCACGTGACATATCACGTGGAATACATAACTCGATATCTTGAAGTTGTCGCTGCATAGCCCCTTGGTGAAAACATTAGCAAGCTGATCAAATGAGCTCACAAACGGAGTGCAGATATTCCCCTTATCGAGGTGGTCTTTGATGAAGTGCCTATCAACTTCCACATGTTTGGTCCTGTCATGTTGAACTGGATTGTGTGCAATGCTGACGGTTGCCTTGTTGTCACAGTAGATAGTAATAGGTTTGTTCACCTGAAGGCCCAAATCTTGGAGAATGGTTCTTAACCACAGTCCCTCACAAACGCCTTGAGTCATAGCTCTGTTTTTTTGCTTCAGCACTTGAGCGAGCAACCACTGTTAGAAACCGAACAGAAAACAAACTGAAATGGTTTTAACTGAAATTTTATTATCCGAAAAAGGTAACTATTACAAAGGTATGCCCTCCCTTATATAGAATGGAGGAGAGATGAGAGAATACAAATAAGAGATGTGGTACTAAAAATTTACAAGCTAAGCGGACTATACAAAGTAAACCGCACAAGCCGCGCGGTTAGACAGAAGGGCTAACCGCACGGCTATAACAAGAGAAGCAGAGAGGTCGCCTGTGAAGATCGCTAGACCGCCCGGTTTACAAGCCGGCGAGTCAAACCGCCAGACCGCGCGGTCTTCAACCCGCCAAGACAGACCGCCCGGTCACCAACTTCAACACTCCCCCTCAAGCTGGAGCATATATATCAATCATGCCCAGCTTGTCGCAAACATGCAGAAACGAGGCGGAAACTGGCTTGGTGAAGATGTCAGCCAGCTCTTTATCAGACGTGACAAACGGAGTGCAAATTTGTTCTTTTAAAATCTCTTCACGAATGAAATGGCAGTCAACCTCAATGTGCTTTGTTCTTTCATGGAATACCGGATTTTTGGAGATGTATATGGCGGCCTTGTTATCACAGAACATAGGTAGAGGATGGTTGTACACCTCTCTTAAATCTAGCATGAGAGCCCTCAACCATTTCAACTCACAAGTGGTTGACGCCATACTGCGATACTCAGCTTCTGCACTGGACCTGGAGACAACAGACTGCTTTTTGATCTTCCAGCTCACCAGATTTCCCCCAACAAATGTGCAAAAACCTGAGGTTGACTTGCGATCCCCTTTGTCATCAGCATAACTTGCATCTGAGTAGGCTTCAATCCTCAGATGACCATTCTTCTGAAAAAGTAATCATTTCCCAGGCGCTGCTTTGACATACTCCAAGATCCGCAAGGCGGACTGTAGATGACACTCCCTAGGCGCTTGCATGAATTGACTCACCTTGCCCACAGCATAGGAAATGTCGGGTCTGGTCACTGTGAGATATATGAGCTTACCAACCAGACGCCTGTACCGCGAACTATCTGAAAGAGGAGGCGAATCATCTGTCCAGGTTTTGTCCTCCCCAGTAGCCATGGGGCATCGGGCAGGTTTTGCTCCAGTTAATCCTGCCTCTTTTAAAAGATCAAGGGCATACTTACGCTGAGAGAGAACTAAGGAGTCGGGCTTCCGAGAGAGTTCGATCCCCAGAAAGTACTTTGGAGAGCCCATATCTTTAGTGATCAGATGTTGGCGAAGATGTCGCTTTGTCAGGGCTACCCCTTCCTGGTCATCGCCAGTGAGAAGAATATCATCGACGTACACAGCAAGAACAACCAGCCCAGAAGGAGTTTTGCGAATAAATAGAGAGTGATCAGCAGAGCTTCGCACAAAACCAACAGCCGCCACAATGCCGCTGAACTTGTCAAACCAAGCTCGAGGACTCTGCTTGAGGCCATAAATTGCCTTCTGCAGCCGGCATACTCGTGTCTCCCCCTGAGCAACATACCCAGGAGGTTGCTCCATGTAAACGGCCTCGTGAAGATCACCATAAAGGAAGCCATTCTTGACGTCCAGCTGAGAAATCGGCCAATCCCGATTGACGGCCACAAAGAGAAGGACCCGGATAGTGCTGAGACGAGCCACATGGGAGAAGGTGTCAAAGTAATCAACCCCATAGGTCTGAGTAAAGCCCTTAGCAACAAGGCGAGCCTTATACCGATCCACAGTGCCGTCTGGGCTAAATTTGACCACAAAGACCCAGCGACAGCCAACAACATCAGTACCGAAGGGAGGAGGAACAAGAGTCCATGTACCCCGCTCCGTGAGGGTCGCCATTTCCTCATCCATGGCCAGCTTCCAGTGGGGAATAGCAAGGGCCTCCTGATAGGAACGAGGGGTGGCAGTGGCCAAGATAGCCAGTGCAAAATCTCTGCGAGCAGGGGTAAGACGATCGTAGGAAACAACTGCAGCAAGCGGGTGTTGGGTACTGGCCCGAACCCCTTTGCGAAGAGCAATCGGGAGATCCAGGTCAGCAGGTGCCTCAGTATCCGGAGTATCCGTGGTGGAGAGAGCTGGCCCGGGAGTAGAGAGAGATGGCAGCGGAGTGGAGGGAGAAAGCGGAGTAGAGGGTGGAGATGATGAGGATGGGGAAGACGGTGGAGTGGGTGGAGAGGGCGGAACAACAATGGGTGCAGAGGGAATGGATGGGTTGGTATGAGAAGTAGGATCAGGAGGAGTAGAAGAGGAAGCGGGAGAGAAGTAAGAGGCATTGACAAAGAAGGTGACATCCGCAGAGACAAATTGCTTGCGGGTAACAGGGTCAAAGCAGCAATATCCTTTCTGAGTGGGAGAGTAGCCCAGAAAGACACATTTGGTGGCACGTGGTGAGAGTTTATCACGGGTGGCAGCGGGAGAGTGCACAAAAGCGGTGCACCCAAAGATGTGCAGAGGAAGAGGAAAGAGATCCTTGTCCGGATAAAGAATGGAGAAGGGGGTAGCACCGTGGAGAACTGTGGAGGGAAGGCGATTGATGAGATAGCAGGAGAGGAGGACAGCATAGCCCCAATAGGAGCGAGGAACATGCATTTGAGTCATCATAGTGCGAGCGACATCAAGGAGGTGACGGTTTTTGCGTTCCGCCACCCCATTTTGTTGTGAGGTGTAGACACAACTTGTTTGACGAAGAACACCATGGTGAATATAAAAGGAGGAGAAGTCGTGGCTAAGATACTCCTTAGCATTGTCTGAACGAAGGAGTTTAATAGACGTATCAAACTGAGTCTTAACCATAGAATAAAAGGAGGTCCAAACAGAGAACAGCTCGGAGCGATCTTTGAGAAGATATACCCACGTACATCGAGAGAAATCATCAATGAAGGTGACAAAATAGGAACTACCCCGACCGATGGTGAGGTTAGGAGCGGGACCCCATATGTCAGAGTGAACGAGGTCGAACGGACGGGAAGAGCCCCGACTTTGCGTTGGTGGGAAGATGAGCGGTGATGTTTGCCAAGTTGACATGCATCATAGTTTAGAGGAGGATGATGAGGAGGGAGGTGCGGCAGGAGCTGGCGGAGAATTCGGGGAGGAGCATGTCCAAGGCGAAGATGTCATTGGAGAAGATCTGTAGAGGAGGAGGAGAAGGCGGATAGAGCAGAAACGTTGTCGAGGAAGTAGAGGCCACCACTCTCAGTCCCGGTAGCAATCGTCCGTTGGGAATCCGGATCCTGAAAAGCACAAGAGCTAGGGGTGAATATGACAGAACATCGTAGTTGCTTGCATAGAGAAGTAACCGATAATAAATTGCACGGAAACTTGGGCACATAGAGGGTATCAGCCAGGCAGAGAGATGGAGTGACTTGAACCATGCCCGTCCCATGGACCTGGGAGGGAGATCCATCAGCAACAATGACCGAGGGCAACTGAGCATGTGTGTCAAGAAGAGAGAAACATTGAGGATTGCCTGTCATATGATTGGTTGCACCAGAGTCGATTAGCCATCTTCCGCGAGTAACAACATGAGCACTACCAGAAGAGGTGACCACGGAGGCGGACAGGCTGGAGGAGGGGAAAGCCATGGAAGCAAGAGAGGAGCAAGCCGCGACGATAAGAACAAGCCGCGAGAAGAGAAAAAAGCACCAAGCCGGGCGAACAGAAAACAGGTCGGGCGGCTAGGAAGGCCGCTACCAAGAAGCAGAGCAAAGCAGAGGGAAAGAAGTCGCGCGGCTTGAAAAAGTCGGGCGAACAGAGGAGAACAGGTCGCACGGCAAAAGATGAGGCCGGCGCGACTAGCTAGCAGGAGCGGGTAGAAGGCAACAACAAGTAAAGCGCGAACAGTAGCGGCTAGCAAGAGGTCAAAGGCACAGCGGGGAAGAGGTCGCGCGGACTGAAAAGGCCGAGCGAACAGAAGAGAGGAGAAGAGCAGGTGACCGCGACCAAGATGCGGGTGAGAAAGGAACAACCCGCACGGTCAGGCAGATCACAGCAGCAAACCGCGAGTATAGGGACAAGCGGATATGGGGAAAGCAGAAGCGGACAGGGAGAAGAAGTCCGCAGCGGGTAGAGACAAGCCGCAAAGACTAGAAAGTCGGAGAGGCAAGAAAGAGCAAGGAGCGCGGCGACAAGGAAACAGGTCGCTGCGACGAATAACAGTAGGAGAAGAGAACCAAGAAGAAGCAAGCCGCGCGAACAGGGCAGCGGACAGAAACAAGCCGCTCGAACAGGGTAGCGGACAGAAGAGAAGGCAAGTCGCGAGACAGGTCGCAGGAAGCGAAAAACAAGCCGCGAACAACAGAGAGCGCACAGAATCAGGAGGAAATGACCGTGTGCTCTGATACCATGTTAGAAACCGAACAGAAAACAAACCGAAATGGTTTTAACTGAAATTTTATTATCCGAAAAAGGTAACTATTACAAAGGTATGCCCTCCCTTATATAGAGTGGAGGAGAGATGAGAGAATACAAATAAGAGATGTGAGACTAAAAATTTACAAGCTAAGCGGACTATACAAAGTAAACCGCACAAGCCGCGCGGTTAGACAGAAGGGCTAACCGCACGGCTATAACAAGAGAAGCAGAGAGGTCGCCTGTGAAGATCGCTAGACCGCCCGGTTTACAAGCCGGCGAGTCAAACCGCCAGACCGCGCGGTCTTCAACCCGCCAAGACAGACCGCCCGGTCACCAACTTCAACAACCACGTTCTGCTTCTTGCTCTTCCATGAAACCTGGTTGCCTCCCACAAATGTGCAGTATCCCGTGGTTGACTTTCTGTCATCTTGACTACCAGCCCAATCAGTATCAGTAAATATCTCAACCTCCAACGACTGATTATCATTGAACAGAATCTCACGCCCGGGTGTCTTTTTGAGATATCGCAACACCCTAAAGGCTGCCTGCTGATGACATAACGTAGGGGAGTGCATATACCGGCTTAGGACACCCACCACATACGTGATATCCGGGCGAGTATGGGACAAATAAATGAGCCTCCCAACCAATCGTTGGTATTTTGAGGCGTCCGCTTTCTCCCCGCTAATATCTGCATCAATCTTATGATTAGTCTCAATTAGAGTGTCAACAGGAGCACAGCCAAGCATTCCAGTCTCCTCCAGAAGATCAAGAGTATACTTCCTTTGGGAGATGAAGATCCCCTGCCGGGACCTCGCAACTTCAATTCCCAAAAAATATTTCAGCTTTCCCAGATTCTTGACTTCAAATTCTTCGCCAAGTTGTTTTTTCAAGTACTTGATCTCATCCAAGTCATCCCCGGTAATGATGATGTCGTCCATGTACACAATAAGGATAGAAACCAGAGCACCCTTCCTCTTGATGAAGAGGGTATGATCAGCTTGACTTTGATTATATCCAAGTCGTAGCCTGGTCTTGTTAAAACGCCCAAACCACGCTCTCGGAGACTGTTTTAGGTCATAAGGGATTTTAGCAGGCGACAGGCCCTCCGGTTGGTCTCTTTGACATCAAGGCCTGGTGGAATATCCATATAGACCTCCTCTTCCAGATCACCATGCAGGAATGCATTCTTGACATCGAGTTGCAGTAGCTCCCATCCACGAATCACAACACAAGAAAGAAGCACACAGATTGAGTTCATCTTGGCAACATGAGCAAAGGTCTCTTGGTAGTCAATGCCTTGAGCTTGGGTATATCCTCGAGCCACGAAACGTGCTTTGTATCGCTCCACCACCCCATCTTGGTTCTGTTTAACGGTAAAGACCCAACGAGATTCGACCGTTCGCTTCCCAGGGGGAAGTCTAGTGGGCCGCCATGTTTTATTTTTATCCAAGGCACTCAGTTCCTCCTCCATAGCATGTTTCCATTCAGGTATATGAACAGCCTCCTGCCACGTCTTAGGAATCACAATAGATGACAAAGAGGAAATAAAGGCTTTATGAGCCTGAGATAGATGATTATAACAAATGTAGTTGACAATGAGGTGTTTGGTGCCACCCCTTTTACCTATAAGACGTGCAAGAGGAACATGGAGCCATGGAGGTCATCATCTGAATCTGGAGCTGAGACTGTCATTGGCACTGGCAGAACATTCACAGTCTGTACTTGCTCAACAGTCCTGGGACGACGTGAGTGTACAACCCCGTATCCGGCGAGTGAGATCGCCAGGAACCAGACCAGACGGCTCTCTTTTCTCAAGTCTCAGGCGAGCACCAAGGGGGCCAGAGCTCGGCAGCCTCCAGCTTGCCCTGCCGAGCCCGGCTAGTGGCACGCGAGTAGGGCCAGCCAGGCCCGCACTCGCCGAGCTCGGCGTTCGTCGAACGGAGCTCGGCGTTCGACGAACTGAGCTCGGCGTTCGTCGAACGGAACTAGGAGTTCGTCGAGCTCTGGGCCTTTCGTCGATTCCCAGGCTGCTTGCCGAGTCCTGACGGCTGAGCGAGCTCGCAGCTCGCGAGCAGAGCAGTCCGGGCCCGTACTCGCCGCCCTTGCCGAGTAGAGGTTGCTGAGGGTCACTCGCCCATTATTCTATAAGGTATTTTTACCATTTTGCCCCCGCTGGCCTACTCATAGCCTGCTAAAACAGCGGAGTTACGCTGTTGGCAGACTTGGTTGGCCTGCACATAGCTGTTCAAAACAGCGAATGTTGTCTATTTGCAGGCCGTTTTCAGAAATCTATAAATAGGACCTAAGGGGCACCTCAGAAAGCACGTTTCTTATGCTCACTTGTTCCCTAATCTTTTAGCGCTTTCTGAGGTAGCCTTAGTTCGGCCTTTGGTTAAGGAGGGGAAACACTCTAAGATCTTCCGGGTGTGTGGTGGGTCCTCCACGCCGAGCCCTTGGGTCAGTTTTCCTTTGTCATTTTGCTTGCAGAAGAGAAGTAGGTGTGCGATCACCCCTTCCCCACGGGTGAACTCTACGAGAGACCGAATTTTCGGTTTCAACATTTTGGTGAGGTGAGCGTGGAGAGTGGTCAGCATAGAAAATCTTCAGCAGGCTCGATGACTGGAGGACAAGGCTCAGATAGGTCCGACTCGCCGCCCCCGTCACCTCTGGCCACAGTGGGAATGTTTGAAGACTTCAGCCACGAGGTACTCAGCCTCGTCAAGTTCGCACTCGGCGTGCACGCCGAGTGCTCGAATCCAGCTGCCCGAATCGCTGTCGCCCCGTCCCTAGGCGAGGACGCTCCCGGCATCGAGCTAGGAAGGAGGTTGCCGAGGAAGGAAGGGGATGCGAGCTCCCTGGGCGCGAGCTCTTCCCCGGCTCGGCAAGTGGAAGCCGCATCGACGAGATGGGCGCGCGAGACGCTCCAGCTCGCCCGGTAGGGGGAGGCAGTCCCTTCAGCGAGTTGGTTTCTTCTGCCCCCGTTCCAGAGGGGTTCAGGGAGCCAGAGATGTCCTACTACACCGAGAAGTGGGACCAGGTCCAACACGTCCAGTGGTTTGAGGACGTGGTCTCGATCCGACAGATGTCGGATGGCTTCAAGTGTCGGCTCTTCACCATCACCCTCAAGGAGAAGGTGAGGGAGTGGTTTCACCAGTTGCCGGCCAGCTCCATTTACTGCTTCGAGGACCTGCGTCGGGGATTCATGTTAAGGTTCTCCACCTCCAAGAGGAGGAAGGAGTCGGATTCCCTATTCCACATCAAGCAGGGGGTGAACGAGACCTTGGGGAGCTATGTTGACCGGTTCCAGGAGGAGGTCACCCAGGTCCAGGAGGTGTCGGGCCATAGTCTGATGATGGCTTTCACCCTAGGGCTGCAGCAGGGTTTCTTCAGGATGGAGCTGAAGAGAGTGCCTCCCCTCTCCTACGAGGAGCTGATGGAGAGCGCGACAAGGGAAGTCGACGGGGAGGCGTCGAATCCGGAGTTTACCCAAAAGCTTGCCAGGTGGGCCACGAAGGAAGAGAATGAGCCGAGAGGCGGCAGGGGGCAGGAGGAGAGGAGAGCCGAACCCCGGCAGAGGGAGCAGAGGCAACTTCAGGGGCAGCAGCAGCCCCAGTGGGGGCGTCAGGAGCCGGACCGTCGGTTGGGCTGGAGGCCTGAGTGGCAAGACCAAGGACCACGGAGAGGATACCGGGGAAGGGACCACCACCAGGTGGGCCAGGACCAGTTCGACCCCCCAGGTTGGAGGCAGGCGCAAAGGCCTCCACTCCCCAATCAAGATCAGGCTATGACCATAGCCATGGGGGAGAGGAGGAGAGCGGCGCGAAGGAGGAGAAGAGAAGTCAGGGTGGAGTTGTCCTACTGCGACTTCCACCAAGAAGAAGGGCACGCCACGGCCACGTGTCCGGAGTTCCTCGAGATGAGAGGGAACAGGGAGCAACATCAGCAACAGGGACGCCATGAGGTGAGAATCGAAGAGGTCCTGCCTCGAGCGGAGGAGGATCGATGTGAAGACCGGGCGGACGTCGGGACCCGGGGAGGGATCAGAGTGATCCATGGGGGGGGAGGGTTGAGGCCTCTCAGAAGGCGAGCCTCCACACCATGTACCGTCGGAGCGTTGGCTCCACATCCCAGACCCACCCCGGAAGAGAAGATTACCTTCTCAAGGAGTGATATGTCAGATCAGGAGGATCCCTTCTGCGATGCGCTGGTCATCCAGACGGCCATCGAGAATTTCACCGTCTCCCGGATCCTCGTCGACAATGGAAGCTCCGTCAACGTCATCTTCAAGAAGGCGTTCGACGCAATGAAAGTGGAGGCAAAGAGGGTGTTGACTTCAGATGACCCCTTGTTTGGGTTCTCGGAGGAGAGGAAGGAGGTAGAAGGAGGAGTGGGGCTCCATGTCACCCTGGGAGGGCAGTCCCGGAATTGCCGATTGATTCGTCATCGTGGATGCCCCCAACAGCTACAACGCCATCTTCGGAAGGCCCCTCATCAGCGCTTTACGCTGCGTCCCCTCGTCGTT
Organism: Platanthera guangdongensis; assembly: GCA_039583875.1. Classification (NCBI taxonomy): domain Eukaryota; kingdom Viridiplantae; phylum Streptophyta; class Magnoliopsida; order Asparagales; family Orchidaceae; genus Platanthera; species Platanthera guangdongensis. Next base: position 20,106,032 of record CM077162.1, read on the forward strand.
CCACCAATGCCTAAAGTTTAATGCCGAGGGGATCCAGGTCCGGGTGCGGGGTGACCCCAAAGTAGCAAGAGGAGTGCCACGTCACCGCCGTAAACTCCATTTCCTGGCAGGAGGGGGCTGATGAGATGGAGCGGAGAATGGAGGAGGCGGAGCAGGAGGCTAGCAGAGAGGAGATGGAGGTGGAGAGCTGCACCGAGGTAGAGGTGGCTGGAGGAGGGCAAGAGGAGTTGGCCGAAACAATGGTCGTGGAGGAAGTAGAAGAGGAGGTTCTTGTCCCGGAGGAGAGGAACGTCGGAGAGTGGGGGGGGAGAAATCCAGGCTGGAGGTTGCAGAAGAGGTGGTGGAGATGGAGATTCTCACCATTGGAGGCAGGGTGGAGAAGGTTCGCGTCAGCGGGGGGCTGACCCCGGAGGCTCAGGGCAGGATGCTGACATGCATCCAAAAGAATGTGGACATCTTCGCATGGAGTGCCGCAGAGATGTCGGGGGTTGACGCGGATGTGGCTTGCCACCGCCTCAACCTGGACCCGGGAACACGCCCCGTCCAGCAGAAGAAGAGATCCACCGCGGACAAGCTGGTCGAGCCCATAAGAGAGGAGGTGGTCAAACTTCTCAAGGCCGGCTTTGTATTCGAAATACAATACCCCGACTGGATCTCCAATGTTGTTATGGTTAAAAAAGGAGATGGTCGGTGACGTATGTGTGTTGACTTTTCTTTGCTTAATAAGTCATGCCCTAAGGACTGTTATCCCTTGCCTCGGATCGACGTGCTGGTTGACTCAGCCGTCGGTTTTTCTGTAATGAGTTTCTTAGATGCGTTTTCAGGTTACCACCAGATCAGGATGCACCCCCCGGACGTCAAGAACGTCTCATTCATCACTGGGGATGGGTGCTACTGCTAAAAAAAGATGTCCTTCGGGCTGAAGAATGCAGGAGCGACATACCAAAAGATGATGGACATGGTCTTCCGGGAACAGAAGGGAAGGAACCTGGAGGTGTACGTGGATGACCTCATGATCAAAAGTCAGGGCGTGGGCTCTCACCTTCAGGACCTGGAGGAAACCTTCGCCACCCTGCGCAAGTATAAGATGCGGCTGAACCCCCCGAAGTGCGTCTTCGGGGCCAGCAGGGGAAAATTCTTGGGGCATCTCCTCACCCCCGCGGGGGTCGAGCCAAATCCAGACAAGGTCAAGGTCATCATGGAACTGGGGTCACCACGAAATGGTAAAGAAGTGCAGCAGTTGACGGGGAAGTTGGCAGGATTGAGCCGGTTCCTCTCCCGGGTCGGGGAGAAGTGCCCCCCCCCTTCTTTAAAACACTAAGGGGGGTCAAAAATTTGAGTGGACCAAGGAGTGCGAGCAGACATTCCAAGCCCTGAAGATGCAGTTGACTCAGGCTCCGCTACTCAAGGGCCGAAAGAGGGGGAGGACCTATTTTTGTATCTCGGGGTCGGAGCAGAGGTCTTGAGCTCTGTCCTGGTTCGTGAAGAGGGGCAGAGGCAACTCCCCATATACTATGTGAGTCGGGTCCTGAGGAAGGCCGAGCTTCGGTATCCGATTTTGGAAAAGCTGGCCTTCGCCCTGATCGTCTCGGCCCGGAGGCTTCGGCCCTACTTCCAGGCACACTCCATCCGAGTGGTGACTGATCATCCCCTCCACAACATCTTCGAGGGGGTGGAACATTCGGGCAGGTTGGCCAAGTGGTCGGTAGAGTTGAGCGAGTTCGACATCTCCTTCGTCCCCCGCCTCTCGATCAAGTCTCAAGCAATGCCCGACTTTTTGGCCGATTACGTGATCGAGGTGGTGGAGGAAGAGCTCACTCGTCCGACTCCATGGAAGGTGAAGGTAGATGACGCTTCAGGGAGACATTCCCTGGGGGTGGGGGTAATCTTGGAGAGCTCCCAAGCAACTAGAATTGAACAAACGGTGGCGTTCCACTTTCCCATCACTAACAACCAGGCCGAGTACGAGGTTGTAATAGCAGGGTTGCGCCTGGCCATGGAGCTGGGGGTGCTGGACGTGGAGGTCCTCACTGACTCTATGGTGGTGGCTTCCCAGATCAACTAAGAGTTTGAGGTGAGGGAATCTACCCTCCGGCGGTACTTAGCAAAAGTGAAGGGGGTCATCAGTAAGTTTCAGACCTTCTCCATCCAACACGTGCTCAGAGAAGAAAACGAGCAGGCCGATCAGCTGGCAAAGCATGGTCCCCGGGTGGGGGGTACCTTCACTGATCTGTTTCGCCCTTCCATTGAGGAGGGAGAACTGATGGAAGTAGATCAACACCCCTCGTGGATGGACCCGATTACGACTTTCCTCTCCACGGGGGAGTATCCGAAGGGGATGGACAAGAAGAAGCTCAGGTACAGGTCGGCATACTACCTCCTCTGAGACGGGCAATTGTATAGGAAGACTCTCTCAGGGATGCTGGCCCGTTGCGTGACCGAGAGGGAAGTACAAAGAATCTTGGAAGAAATTCACTCCGGGGAGTGGAGTTATTCCGGGAGTCGGACCCTGGAAGGGAGGATCGTCAGGCAAGGATACTTCTGGCCAACCCTGGGCCACGACGCTGCGGAATTCACAAAGAGGTGCCACAAGTGCCAGTTGTTCGCTCCCCTGCAGCTGCAGCCGGCCCAGCGCCTCAAGAGCATCACAGCCCCCTGGCCCTTTGCAATTTGGGGAATGGACTTGGTTGGGCCGTTCCCCCAAGCCAGCAGGCAGAGAAGGTTCCTGCTAGTAATGATCGACTATTTTTCTAAGTGGCTGGAAGTAAAGGCGCTGGCCAAGGTGACTTCCCAGGTCATCAGAAATTTTGTTTGGGGGGAGATCATCTGCCGTCATGGGTTGCCCCAGGCCATCGTCATGGACAACAAGCCCCAATTCGCCAACGCATAGTTCATTAGCTTCTGCGAGCAGCTCGGGATTGACCTCATGTTTGTCTCGGTACACCACCCCAGGAGCAATGTGCAGGTGGAGGCGGCAAACAAGATCATTGCGAACCCCCTAAAGAAGAAGGTGGAAAACCTGAAGGGGAGCTGGGTGGAACAACTTCCCTCGGTCCTCTGGGACCTGAGGACAACCCCCAACACAACAACAGGGGAGACCCCCTTCAAGCTCTCCCACGGATATGAAGCATTACTTCCCATATAATTCGAAGTCCAAACGCCCCGGGTGGTCGCGGCGGAAGAAGGCAGGGAAGAATGGCAGGCCGAGAACGAGGAGCTGCGACTCTCCCTTGATATGGTGGGGGAGCTGCGTGACCTCTCCTCCGTCCGACAAGAAGAAGTGAAGAGGAGAATGACTAAGTACTTTGATAAACACGTCAGAGTCAAACAATTTGCGGAGCGGGACTTGGTCCTGAAAAAGGTGGATGCAGCAGGAAGATCGACAACCGTGGGGATGCTCAACCCCAACTGGGAAGGTCCGTTCATTGTAAAAGAAACATTGAGATCAGGGGGGGTATCGTCTCCAAAATGTGGAGGGCGAGACCCTAAGTCTCACCTGAAGCGGTGACGACTTGAAACGCTTTTATCCTTGAGATATGTAAGTGATGTTTTGTTCTTAATAAAGCTTCTTGAAGTGTCAATCTTACTGCAATAACTCGTACGAGAGGGTGAAGTGTTCATTTGATAGACCCCGAGCAGATCCCGCTGTCAGGCTCTCACTTAGCTGGCAGGGCTGGATGTCACTCGACGATGTCTACCCGGACTCCGAGCAGATCCCGCTGTCAGGCTCTCACTTAGCTGGCAGGGCTGGATGTCACTCGATGGTGTCTACCCGGACCCCGAGAAGATCCCGCTTGTCAGGCTCTCACTTAGCTGGCATGGCTGGATGTCACTCGATGGTGTCTACCCGGATCCCGAGCAGATCCCGCTGCCAGGCTCTCACTTAGCTGACAGGGTTGGATGTCACTCGACGGTGTCTACTTGAACCCCGAGCAGATCCCGCTGTCAGGCTCTCATCTAGCTGGCAGGGCTGGATGTCACTCGGGGAAGTCTGGTACTCTCCAGGTATTAAGAAGTTTGGTCTTTAAAAAACAGGAAGGAAAGACTCTTCACAGGCGAGTCGGGACTCGCAAGCCCAGCTCGGTAGAAGGGCGGCAAGCCGAGCCCCTGGCTCTCGACTAAAGGAGGCAGGCTCCGCCCAGACATCTCACCCCCCTTCAGTTTCACTTGTGAAAATTTTGATTTTAGTTCTATGTTGGTGAAAAGGTAGGCGACTCGCGAGCGAGCTGCGGAGGGGGGCTGGTGCGCCCAGTGCGACGAGTAGTTCATCATCGGATCGTCTGGGGTTGGCGAGCTCTCAAGGTCTGCTCGCGGGTACAAGTCCTAATGTCCATTCTAATGGTAAGATCTATCCTCGCGAGGTCGCCCAAGGAGGAGAGCTCGCAAGCAAGCGCGTCACAGCAGGAAAGCCCAGAAAAGATAGAAAAAATAAACAAAATCCGTATCAAAACAATTTTCAATTATATATAATGTTTATTACAAAAAGGGAGCCCTCCTGGGTGAGGTTACAAAAAAGAAAAGAAAAAAGAAAAGATCAACTCTCGCCCCCCCCCCCCCCCCCCCCCCGGACTGGCGATCGTCTCCCCCTCCCACGGACAGGTCATCCTGGAAGCCCTTCCCGAAGATCAGGTCGAGACTGTCCTCCTTCTCGCTAGGAGGCGTCGCCGGGAACAAGCTTGGCGTGAGGTCCCGGGCTGTGATCTCCTCGCAGACCTCCACCAGCACTCCTGTATCCTTCATCATTTGAAGGGTGCATTCGGCGGCCTCGATGGAGTTGACCCGCAGCCTCTCAGCGACGTCGGCCTCGCCGAAGATCCTCGGGCTCTTGTACGCGAAGGTGGGCTCGATGTCGCCCGAGGGGAAGAAGATCTCCGCTTGGCGGCGGACCTCGCGATGAAGGCCCGTGTTCTCCTCCTTCAACGCCGTGTTCTCCCTCTCCAGCCCGGCGAGGCGGGCGCGCAGCTGGCCGTTCTCCTCTTCCAGCCCGGCAGAGCGTGCCCGCAACTCCCCAGCGGCCTTGGCATCCTAAAGAAAAAGGAAGCATGTCAGTAGTAGCGCGTAAAATCCTAAGTAAAAGGGGAGGAAGCAGCCCGATGCTTACCAGTCCTCCGGCGGCTTTGTCCTTGGCGACGTCGCGTGCCTGCTCGACTTTCTGGAGGTGGTTGCTGAGGTTGAAGCTCCGGCGGATCATCATGTGATGAAGCTCCATGGCCCGCATGTGGGCCTGCATGCCTTCATGGTCGAGCTGTCGCTGGCCCATGCCCTTGTAGGCCTCGGCGTTCTCGCGGCCATAAAGGCCGAAGCCGAGTGCGTAGGCGTGACCGGTGGAGAGCTCGCGGTCAGCCCAGGAGGGGTGAAGGGTGGAGATGGAGGCTCGGTGGGCCAGCTCGTCCCACTGGAATATGGGTTCCCCGCCGAGTCCTTCCACCTCCCCGCAAAGCCGAAGAGGGGATGGTCCTTCGCCGCCGCGGGCTCGCGGGCCGCCTTCTTCACAGCAGGGGGAGCGGAGGTCTCGCCACCCCTCTACCCCTTGCTCGTGATCTCCTTCAGCGTGCTCTCCGGCGACCCGTCCGGGATGACCTCGGGCGAGCTCATGTATTTCGGACTTTGTTGTTGTTGTTGATTTCTCTCCCGAGGAACCACCACTGCTTTTCTCATTTTCTTTGGCGGTTGTTGGCGACGGGGCGGGCTCGATCCCGCAGGCTCAGGTCGCCTCTTGCTGGACGAGGGCTTGGACAAAGCCGGCTCGTCTCGGCAGGCCGCCGTCGCCGCCCTCTCGCGAGCAAGGGGGTCTGGATGTAACCCCGAGTCCGCGAATGACGGGTTCGCGGGGATCAGCCGTTCTCCTGCATGAAAAGACTTGGGAAGATTCTATGACAGTTCGGCGAGCTGAGCAGGAGGAAAGATAAGAATACCTTCGTTGGGAAGAACGGGGCGGAGCGAGTCGAGGCCCCTTCGCAGGAAGGCGACCTCGAAGTCCTTGTGGAGGAAAAATTTGTGGAGCTCGGCATCATTGCCGGACACGGCAGGGGGACGATAGATGTCCTCGCTTTTTGCTGGGGGGAGTAAGGGATGTTGTCGAGATCGCCCTTGATGAAAGCGATCTTGGTCATCCAGTTATGATGCTTGTTCGCGATCTCGTGAACTTTGATGAGCGAGCCCCCGAAGTATGCGACGCCATCCGAGGTCGCCTTGTAGGAGCAGAGTTTCCTGAAGACGGTCAGGTTGAACTCTATCCGCTCCCGGCGGAGGAAGCACGCGGACGCCACCATCATGGCGATGACGTTCGAGTTGAGCTGCGCGGGCACCGCGCCATAGCACTTCAAAATCTGGCGGACTTCCGGCCAGAGAGGTAGGCGCAACCCCACCTCGAAATGCGAGATGGGGAAGGCGAGCTCGTCGGAGTAGAAAGTATTGATCGCCTCCCCTTCCCTCGGTCGGCGCGCCTCGAAGCCAGGGGGAACATAGTCCGTGACGAATTCGGCGAGCTCCGCCTCGCTCGTGTTCCCCTCAAAGAAGCAGTAATCGGCGAAGTGTTGGGCGCATTTGGAGCGGCCGTCGGCATCGGGGTTAGTCTTGTCCATTCTCGCGGAAGGGTTAGTGTGCGAGTACGAAGAGAGAATGAGCGCAAGAAGAGAGAAAGTATGCAGTAAAGGCGGTGGTATGGGGTTGGTGAGGGGCTATTTATAGAAAGAGAAGCCTGAGGCCGAGCTGTCCGATCAGCCCAGCTCGCCTATCCCAGCTCGCCAACCCCAGCTCGCCGACTTCTAGCGTGTCCCATCACATGCCGAACCAAACATAAATGGCTATATAGTATTATTCGGGTGCCAAGCATTAATATCTAAAAATGTCCAGAGTTATTACAGGCCAAAGGAATGAATATTATGAAGAAATCAGATACGGAAGAAAAGAAGGGAAACAAGATTCGCGAGCAGAAGGGGTCAGAAGGCGAGTACCGGTCGGCTTGGCAAATGGAGCCGTTTTTATCTACCCCGGCCTCGCATCCCCGCCCCCCGGACTGCCGCGAGCGGAGGATCTCGCGAATCCACCCCGAATTTCTCTGCGCTACCGAGAGGCCCTCGTCGATCTCGTCCGGAAGCCGGGAGGGAGACATCGCCTCGCCGACCGGGTTGCCCCTCACCTCGTCCGCGAGCCGCACGTAGTTGCGCTGCAGCGCCTCGTTGACCTCCTGCACCTTGCGCAGGCCGCGCACGAGCTTCTTGAAGAGCCCGATCCCCCTCCTCGTCAACTCCCTGTTCTCCACTTCAGGGCCCAGATAGGAGTCTAGCGAGCTCGGGGAGGGGAGGGGGGAATAGCGGGCTGACCGCGAAGATTCCTCGGTCGCGGATTGGCTGGGAAGAGCTGTGAAGACAGAAGCATTAGTATGGGGAGGCGAGTGTCCCGAAAAACCATAGGACAAGATCCCGAGGCCGGCTTCCCTGACGAGCTCGACACCACCAAGAAAGTGCGGGGAGTGACCCATCTCAGGTCCTTACCGTGGCCTGGGCAGCGTGTCCCTGGCGAAAGGAGATTGAAGCCCGGCACGGGGACGGCTTCGATACCTGCACCCACGGTCCCGGCAGGCCGCTGAGGGGAAGGGGCGCGAACCGGCGAGTTCGGCCTCTACGAATCCAGCCCCAGTGTCCCGAAGGGAGGAGACGGGTCGCGAGGGCGATTCTCCGGGGTCCTAAGCCGCGAGTCGCCAAGGGCGTTCTTGACTCGCGGCGTGGAATCTTCGACGCCATCTCGTTGGCTGTCCGGGTCGTCGCAGAGGTCAACAACATTTTTTCCCTTCTCAAGGGCGGGCAGATTGGTGGAGCCAGTCCCGTGCTCCAGGGTCGTCTTCAGGTCATCAAAGATGGGCTCGGCCGCCTGAGGAAATGGCTTCGGCCTCTTGGCGAGATTGGGCTTGGCCGAGCCACCCTGCGGGGTGGCTAGTGGAACCGCGGTCAGGCCGGCTATGCAAGCGGAGGAAGCCTCGCGGACCCGAGCGAGTCTGATGCAGGGATAGGAGTCCACCTGCCCTGCCACCTTGGCATCACCACCAAGGGGCCCACCTGGAGTCAGCACCAGGCGGCTTTATCAGGCCCGCGGGCCGTACACCCCAATCAGCTCTCTGCCACGGCATCAGCACCGCGCGGCAGGTTGTTGAGGCCGGGTCTCGATCCCGCACCCCCTAGATAAGAGGTCCTCAAGCAATCTCTCATCACCAACTGATCCGCGGATCAGTTGGTGATGAGAAGTTTCTTGAGGACCTCTTATCTAGTGGGTGCGGGATCGAGACCCGGCCTCAACAACCTGCCGCGCGGTGCTGATGCTGTGGCGGAGAGCTGGTTGGGGTGTACGGCCCGCGGGCCTGATAAAGCCGCCTGGTGCTGACTCCAGGTGGGCCCCTTGGTGGTGATGCCAAGGTGGCAGGGCAGGTGGATTCCTGTCCCTGCATCATAAAAGTGCAGATCAGTTGGTGATGAGAGGTTGCTTGAGTGGCTCTTATCTAGGGGGTGCGGGATCGAGACCCGGCCTCAACAACCTGCCGCGCGGTGCTGATGCCGTGGCGGAGAGCTGGTTGGGGTGTACGGCCCGCGGGCCTGATAAAGCCGCCTGGTGCTGACTCCAGGTGGGCCCCTTGGTGGTGATGCCAAGGTGGCAGGGCAGGTGGACTCCTGTCCCTGCATCAGAGTCTCTCTTGGATCTCCTTGGGGATTGGCATATCGGCAAGGTTAGAACGAAGGGAATGACAAAAGTCACCCAGGTATGCAGACAAATATATATAGCCGCAGGTGGACACCACCCGAAGATTCTCTCTGGCTCCTCCCGCACTCGCCGAACACTTGGGGTTGGATGATTCTTTTCGAGCTTTGTCAAGCTCAAAAAGAGCGGGGATTGTGTACAACCTCGTATCCGGCAAGTGGGATCGCCAGGAACCAGACCGGCCGGCTCTCTTTTCTCAAGTCTCAGGCGAGCACCAAGGGGGCCAGAGCTCGGCAGCATCCAGCTCGCCCAGCCGAGCCCGGCTAGTGGCACGCGAGTAGGGCCAGCCAGGCCCGCACTCGCCGAGCTCGGCGTTCGTCGAACGGAGCTCGACGTTCGACGAACTGAGCTCGACGTTCGACGAACTGAGCTCGACGTTCGTCAAACAGAACTCGGAGTTCGTCGAGCTCTGGGCCTTTCGTCGATTCCCAGGCTGCTCGCCAAGTCCTGACGGCTGAGCGAGCTCGCGAGCAGAGCAGTCCGGGCTCGTACTCGCCGCCCTTGCCGAGTAGAGGTTGCTGAGGGCCACTCGCCCATTGTTCTGTAAGGTATTTTTACCATTTTTCCCCCGCTGGCCTGCCCATAGCCTGCTAAAACGGCGGAGTTACACTGTTGGCAGACCTGGTTGGCCTGCACATAACTGTTCAAAACAGCAGAGGTTGACTATTTGCAGGCCATTTTCAGAAATCTGTAAATAGGACCAAGGGGCACCTCAGAAAACACGCTTCTTATGCTCACTTGTTCCCGAATCTTTTAGCGCTTTCTGAGGTAGCCTTAGCTCGGCCTTTGGCTAAGGAGGGGAAGCGCTCTAAGATCTTCCGGGTGTGTGGTGGGTCCTTTACGCTGAGCCCTTGGGTCAGTTTTCTTTTGTCATTTTGCTTGCAGGAAAGAAGTAGTTGCACGATCACCCCTTCTCCAAGGGTGAACTCTACAAGAGACCGAATTTTTGGTTTCAACAGTGAGTATGTGTATAATATAGGTGGATCGGAGGTGGAAGGAAGTGGAGTGGCAACAATTGGAGATTCGATGTTAACAATTGGAAGAGGAGATTCGGTGTTCTCATCACCGTCACTTCTCGTCTCCCCCTAACGAGGACTAAAGTATGACTCCCCCTCACGAAATGTTACATCCACAGTGCAATAGTAGCGCCGAGTCGGAGGATGATAACAACGATACCTTTTGGTGGTAGAGGAGTACCCAACGAAAATACACCGCAGGGAACACACATCAAACTTATCACGATGCGGGGTATGAACATGGACAAAACAGATGGAGCCAAAGATACGAGGAGCAAGATGAGAGGTGTGGACGATGTGTTGTTTGGCAAGACGCAATGAGGGCATATCAAATGAAAGGGCACGAGACGGAAGACGGTTAATGAGATGAGCAGCTGTGAGAACTGCATCACACCAGTTGTATTTGGGAAGGTGCATAACAAGGAGTAAACACCGAGCCACCTCCAGCAAGTGTCTATTCTTCCGTTCGGCCACCCCATTTTGGGTGGAAGTGTGGACGCACGTGGTTTGATGTATGATGCCATGATTAGATAGATAGGCCCTAAAAGCACCCCCAGTCATCATATTCTCCATCATTATCACTACGCAACACCCGAATTGTGTCACCAAATTGTTGGTTCACCATCTTATGAAACGTCTGAAAACAGGAAAGGACATCACTTTTCTTTTTAAGCAGATAAACCCACGTAATGCGGGAGTGACAATCAATAAAAGTAACAAACCATTTATAACCAGATAAAGATAACACTGGAGACGGACCCAAAACATCAGAGTGAATAACATCAAATGGACAACCACTAGGGATAGACAAATGACTAGTACTCTGACGGACATGTTTAGAGCGTTCACATGCATCACAAGAAAAAGACTAAATTAAAGAGGTAAAAATAGGAAACAATTTAGTAAGATAAAGAGCCGAAGGGTGGCCAAGATGTTGGTGCCAGCGTTGAATGTCATGTAGAGTCGGAGATCTGGTGGATGAAAAAGCACTGGGAGAAGACTGGTCCAGCAAGTACAGTCCACCAACGTTCATACCACTGTCAAGCGTCCGCCTTGTATCCAAATCCTGAAATACACAAACATCAGAAAAGAATGTCACAGAACAGTTTAAAGAAGTTGTTAAGTGACTAATGAAAAACAAATTGCGAGGAAAAGACGGGACATGCAAAACAGAGGACAGTGATAGGTCGGGAGAACAGGTGGCAATCCATTTACCAGCGATGGCGGAGAGAGAGCCATTAGCAACAATAACCTTATCACGACCAGAAAGAGGAGTATAGAAGGTAAAACCTGAGGCAGAACCAATCATGTGATCGGTCGCACCCGAGTCAATAATCCACTCGGAAGGTGAGGACACAACATGAGCACTGGAGAGACCCGAAGTAGCAATAGCAGCATGAGAACCAACAGTAGGAGAGACAGTGTGGGAGCGCAACATGCGACGGAGAGCATCTAACTCGACAGCAGACAAGCCTCCGGAGGTGTCCTCCTGAACATCAGTAGAGTGAGCAGAAAACTGAGGACGATCGCCAGACTGACGGCCACCACCACGGTGCCCACCGCGACCCCGAGTACTAGAACCCCGACCAGCAGGGGCAAGGTGAGTATGTAAACGAAAACATGAGTCCCCGGTATGACCCTTCTTCCCACAGTAGCTACAAAGAGGGGGTCCGCGTGAAGCCCCTGCAAGCACAGAATGATCAGTAGCAGGAGCGGCACCAAGAGCACGACGACGATTCTCATCGTTGAGGAGCGTGCTGAAAGCCTCCCGAAGAGAGGGAAGTGGCTCACGATGGAGAACATGCAAGCAAACAACATCAAACTCCATGTTGAGCCTCCATAATGAAGACGTGGACACGAAAACGATCTTTGTCTTTCTGAAGGGCCAGCGCATCAACAGTACAAGCAGCCGTAAAAGTATTGAAGAAGTTCAGTTCCTGATAGAGGCGCTCTAACTCGGAATAGTAGGCAGAAACAGACATAATGCCCTGCTTCAACTCCAGAACACGGCGAGTGAGCTCATACACTTGCATCGAACTGTCTGCCTGAGAGTAGGTATCACGGGCCCGAGTCCAAATATCATATGCGGAGTCCAACAACATATAACTTTGATACACCTGAGGGGATATCGAGTGAAGTAACCACGAGACAACCAAAGAATTTTCCGCATCCCATATTTTCCATGTGAGATCGGTACGTGGTGGCTCAACGGTGGTACCATCAATAAGTCCATACAACTGGTGGCTTCGAATAGCATGCTGGGCCGCCCGGGACCACTCCAGATAATTCGTGTCATCCAAGGCAACAATAGTTATCTTCAACGGGCCAGACTGGCCATGGCTCCGAGGAGGGTCGACAGACGAACCGGTTGGAACACCGGATTGAGTAGCCGTGGAGATAGTGGATTGATCATCCATTGAGAAGAGAGATTGAAGAGCTCCAAATCAGAGAAGACGGCCTCCAACGGATCCCCCGTAGATCATGAAGCCGGAAGGAACACCGGAGGAGGTGAGCAAGATGTCTTCGGCTGCCCCATGGTGGACAAAACGGTTGGAGACGCGGGGGGCCACCCAGAAGACCGGGCGGAGAAGGCCCCCCGGAGGAGCGCCGCGGAAGAGAAACGACCTTAAGAAAGAGGCGAGCGAGAGCGGCGGACTGGCGACGGCGACGGAAGCGAGTGGGCGAGCGGGCGAGCGGGAGGAGGCGAGCGAAGGGGCGAGCGGGAGCGACAGGAGGAGGCGAGCGAACTGGCGAGCGGGAGGAGGCTAGCGAACGGGCGAGCGGGAGCGACGGGATCGACGATCGGGCTGGAGCGGCAGAAGACCTAATCCTCTGATATCAAGTAGAAATCGGGAAATTAATTCGCTAATGCCCTAAACCGGGCAACACACTCATATATATAGGTACATTAGCACGTGACATATCACGTAGAATACATAACTCGATATCGAAAAAATAAAAGCGAATATTCAACTATAGTTTCATTGGGAGATGAATCGGGTTGTGCATAAAAAACTGAGACCTGAATGAACCGCCTCAAATCGAACAAATTTTACGGCGACCTAAGCCGTTCGGTTCAGTTTTTATCTTCAAAAAATCCAACGGCACTGATTAATAATTCAACGAAAAATATTAGCATTGGGAAAAATGACTTGATTAATTGATGAAAAGTAAGGGACCGTCTACTTGTAGAGGGTATTACAAGAAGAGTAAATAAAAAGTAAAAAAGATTAATACTTCTAGCACTCCTCTCAAGTTGGGCACATAATATTATTCATAATAGGCCTGCAAACGAGTCGAGCTCTTCAAAAAGAGCTGGCTCGAGCTCGAGCTCGACGAGCTCGTTTTAGAAGGCTCGAGCTCGAGCTCGTCTTGCTCGGTCCTAGCTGAACTCAAGCTCAGTGAGCTCGACGAGCTCGATGAGCTCGACACTCTATCTTCAGTTCTGTGAAGATCAGTTCCGACTTCCGAAGATCAAAACCCCTCCAAAAAAATCGATCGAAAGTTCGAAATGAATCGGAAGAAAAAATAATACAAAAGGAAAGCTTACAAATCGAATATTCTGTGATAACGCCGAGGAGCGACTGAGACGAGGAGCTGCGAGGAGGCGCGGAGCAGAGAGGAGGCAAGGAGCGGCGTGGATGCGAGGAGCAGCGAGGAGGCACGGAACTGCGGAAACCTAAATTAGCGATGTAGACTCGAGCAGGAGTAGTCGAGCACCGCGAAGAGGAGAGAAATAAAATAAAAGATGGGCAGATGGCTGACGGCGAAAACCCTAAATGAATCGAGACTTAATTAATATATTATATCAAAGCTGAGTGACTCAGGCTTCATTTGTTTTAGCAGTGGCGGGTCGATCCGGCGGGTGGAAACGGAGAGTTCGAACCGGAGGGGGGAGGTGGCTGCTCCAAACAGACCTTTTTGGGGCATTTCTCAAGGCGGGCGGGTGGAAACGGAGCAAACGCCGCCGGAGGTTCATTTGTTTACCCTCCTTCCGACGGCGTTTGCCTAAAACAGAGTTGCGAAACGCCCAAACAAATAAAGCCTCAGTCCCTCATAAGTCAATACCTCGGAACCCGCTGTGACAGGCTGACAACTCACACTGTCGACCAGCGGAGGTATATTAATATATTAAATATATTTAATAATATTAGTATAATATATTATTTAAATATATATATATAAAGCTCGCGAGCCCATGAGCAAGACTTACTGGGCTCGAGCTCGGCTCGAAAGCAAGCTTGAGCTCCAGCTCGATATGCTCGAGCTCGAGTCGAGTTTTTTTTGAGCCGGCTCGTCGAGTTCTCGAGCCGGCTCAACTCAACTTGCACCCCTAATTCATACCCAACATGCTAATTAGATTTACAATTTTTGTTTGAATCACTTGGTAAGAATATTTGCAAGTTGTTCCTCCGAGTGTGCAAAAAGAATACATGTAATGTCAGGGTTTCCCCGTTGCCTCCTCCTCCTCAAGGGCCGCCAGCCGCCTGCTGCTCCTCCCCGCGAGTTCCTCAAGGCCGGCACATCTCCCTTTTGTCTTCTTCTTCTTTGTTCAGCAAGGCCACTGGTCAACTTCAGCATGTTTAGCGCAGTCATACTGGACAGAGTTATGTGCATTGATGGTTGCAACCATGTTTTCACAGTACAAAATAAAGGGTTCAATTTCCAATAAGACAAGATTCATGAGAGTACAAAGCTACATCCCCTCTTATATACCATGAGCTGTGACTCTAAAACTCAACTTCAGCATTAAAACAAGTCGATACAAGTTCTTTTTTGCTTCTCCAAGTGACCAGATTAGCCCAATAGAGGAACAATATCATGTTGTAGATGCCCTATCACCAACTTATCTAGCCCTATCAACATCATTATATTCCTCAATTTTGCAGTTATCACTGGGTGAAAATAGATTGCCTCTACCAGATGAGGTATTCAAATACCTTAGATTCTATGGACAACATGGAGATGTCTGACCTTAGGAGAATGCATATATTTACTTACAACTCTCACTACATATGAAATGTCAGGGAAAGTATGAGACATGAATTTTCCTACCAGCTTATGATAGTAGGAGTTTAATACAATGTATTCATAAAGCATCCAACATTAATTGCATACATCAACAAAGAGACCTAAATTAAAGAAAATGAAGAATAGGAAATCAATACACCCATTGCCCGAGTCTGTCCCTCGGAGGTGCATTAGATAGCAAACCTCCTAGCACGGTTCCTTGTTTGCGTCCGGGGTCACTAAAGCTCTCACCACCTCTAGCCCGTCTTCTCGATGGTTCGCAATGAGCACGTTGAAATGCACAATTACACCTTCCTAAGAGCTTGGAATCCTTGTGACTTCTCTCACATCAACCAATAATAGGAGCAATAGAAAAATAATGAAAACCAAGGAGAGAAAGTTAGCATACGATAGGACCGCCACTTGAGACTTGTCCATGGTGGAGGAGAAATGAGCTAATCTCCAGCTCTGACCGTGGTTGCCGTCCGGGGTACAAGAGGGCTGTTGTTTCCTCCCATTTTACGCATCTTCTCGATGGAACTATGGATGTCACGTCAAAATCACCCTTTGAATCTCTTCTTGAGGCACGAAATCCTTTAGAACTTCTTCCCTATGCTCTTGGATGTGGAGTGGTGCAAAGGGCGAAGCCCTAGCACGAAGGGCAAAATTGGGCGAAAAAATGAAACTACGTTCTGCGATGAATACCTAAAATCCTATTAAGATTGATATTTATAGTGGAGCAGAAATTTTGATCGCGCGCAATTAGGCCCACAACCAGTGGTCGTGCGTGAAGGAAATGCCACTAACTGTGCGAGTAGGAACCTGGACTGGCTAGAAAAGTTGCCGCGCTTGGAGGGAAAATAATGAACTCGCACGACCCATGGTCGTGCGCAAAGGAGGTCCAGCACTCGTGCAGCTACCCGTGCGAAACTTAAGGAGTTCTCAGGATAAATTTGGACAAATGACCCCGCACGACCAGTGGTCGTGTGCAGAGGAGTTCACTGATCGTGCGAAGACAAAACATACGATCCAATTCTTTAATGAAATAGTGCCCAAACACCTGGGGGAAGCTATATGAGGCATGTACCTGCACAAAAAACTCTAGGACACACATCTATAAAGACATCCACAGAGCCATACATCGTATAATAAAATAAGAAAATGAAATGATGAACGCACATGCGTAGTTGCACGCACGCGTGCATGCGTGCGAAATTAATGCACGCGCGGATTCATATTTGATAAAATTGCTCTGTTAGGGAAGAAGATGGCACACACGCTTGCGAAAATTTCGTACGAGCGTGTGTGAGCCTATTTGAACATACCCTTCCCTAAATAGCACGAAAAGTCCACACCTGCTAAAAGGAATTCATTCATACAATCCAAATAAGCAATAGATATCAATATGAACTATAATCCTACACATCTAGCACATACATGGATAAAAACAAAAAGAAATATAGGGTGAAAACAGGATATAAATAACACTCATCAGTCATCACCCCAATTATATTGAAGCAGAGACATGGTAAATAATTAATTTCTTGTCACTTCAGGAGGATGTTGATTGCGCTCAACAACACCATTTTGTACGGGAGAATGAACACAAGTGATTTGATGAACAAGTCTGAGTTCACTCGGTTAACTTTCAAATTTGGAATCAATATATTCACTATCATTATCATTGCGAAGAGTTTTACTGGTTGCACCAAATTTGATAGGAATCAGTTATTGAAGTTTTTGAAAGTGTGGAAAAGTTTTACTCTTACTATGCATCAAATAAATCGGAGTAGTGTAAGAATGACAATTGATCAATATTACAAACCATTTATAACCATAGATGCAGCAATTGGGCACGGACCCCACACATCGGTATGAATAGCATGAAAAGGAACAATAGAAGGCATAGAAGTATGATTAAGGAAACATGTTTTATGTTTTGCAAGTTCACAGACATTACACTTAAAAATTTGAAACACGAGAGATAGAAAGCTAGGAAATAAAGATTGCATAAAATAGTTGAGGGATGCACCAAGCATCGATGCCAGGTAGTCAACTAGGGAATCTGGTGAGGGCGAATAGCCTTGAGAGCAACAGTATCAAACACTTTCAACCCATCTTGCACCATACCAGAGCCAATCAGCTTGTTTGTCTGAAGTTCCTGAAAGGCATAATAAGAAGGAAAAAAGTGATAGAACATTTCATAAAATTTTGTATATGACTAGCACATAAGAGATTGCTAGTAAAAAAGGAACATGCAGAGCAGGAGCCAATGTAAGAGAAGTGCAATTGATGGATCTCTCTCCTACAATATGGGATAGAGTGTCATCAACAATACTTACTTTGTCTTTGTCAGTCAATGGAGAATATGCAAAAAAAACTTACGATGACCCAGATGTATGGTTAATGTCCCCCGAGTCAATAATCCAATGAGTGTTAGGCGGCATGGTGGCATAATGAGCACTTGGTATAAGTAGGATGGACCTGAACTCAGGTAATTCACCCCCACCCCCACCCTTTATCATCCCTCCTTCATATTACTTCACCCACATGACCATAGATCGGGTCACCCAATTAGGGGCTAGCTCTCTCCATATCTCCTCTCCACCTCTGAAATCTGCCTCGGTTCCTAGCAGTTTGATGAGGGCCTTTGGATGGAGTCGTATCAGTTGAAGTTAGTCTCATTTTGTATTTCTGGTTCAAGTCGTCTCGTATTTTTTGTCTTAGTCGTAGTTCCGTCTCGTGTTATTTTTTGTCTTCTTTATAAACCTTGTAAGGTATTGGTTTGCACTTGAATAATATTATTGTGAAATTCAACTTGGTATCAGAGGAGAGAAAAAAAATCTAGCTGTTGTCCGCTTGCGTGTTGATCCTGCCGTCTCCGCTCGCGGTCAATCCCGCCTTCCGCTCGCATTCGATTGTCGCCGTCTCCTGCTGCTCTTCCTATGTGGTTGTCGGACAGCCTCCTTGCCACCGCTGGTTGCTGAGGACACTGTCATTGTCCTTCCATGAAGCAGCCAGACCGCTCCACTCCATGCGTTGATCTGCTCTCGTTCTCTTGATCTGCTCTTTGCGCCGACCTACTGACTGCGTCGATCTTCTCTCTGCGTCGATCTTCTCTCTGCGTCGATCTTCTCTCTGCGCCGATATGCTACTTGCGTCGATCTGCTTCCTGCACCGATCTGCTCCCTGCGTCGATCCGCTCGCTGTGTCGATCTGCTCCCACGCCAAATCACTTCGGGAGGAATTTAGTATGGTTCTTGGGGATGAAGACCGCCGGAAGTCCCTCAGTGTTATTGCTCCTTCAGATCGTTCCACCTGACTAGTGTTGGTCGCAACTATGTTCCCAGTCCCGGCTCCTCGGTGCCTACTTGTGATTATTGCAGTCGACGAGGACATACTTGGGAGGTTTGCTTCAAATTTTAATCTCACCTTGCGCCTCCTGGTCGTGGTCGTGGAGGCCACAGACAGGGTGGTTCTCGGTCTCATGATGCTGCATACTCAGCTGATGTCTTTGATGAGACATTGCATTCTTCTCTAGGCCAGCTCACTGCACATGATTTGGATGTTTTTCATCACCTGCTTCACTCTCTGCCAGATCAACCCTCCGGTGCTCCTTCTCTTGCCACTGTTGCTAAGCCAAGTTCTCATGGTTGTCCATGCTTCCTCTTCTAAGTTGGTGATCGATTTGGGTGCCACCCACCACATGTTAGACTCTTCCTCAGGTTTTCTTTCCTATACTCCCTTGTCTGGTAAAGATAAGGTCATATCTGCTAATGGGAGCTCGTCTCCCATTGCCCGAGCTTGTCTCCCATTGCGAGCAAGGGACACATCTCTTGTTCTTCGACTATTTCCCTCCCTACGGTTCTTCATGTTCCCTCTTCGGAATTTACTTTCTGTTAGCAATATTACTAAATCCTTTAATTGTTCTGTAATTGTTTTTCCTAATACTTGTGTCTTTCAGGAACTAAGTACGAAGCAAAACATTGGTTGTTGTAGGAGTTGTGGCAGCCTTTACTACCTGGACTCCCATCTGTCCTCTCCGGCTCTCTCCCGCTCTGTTGTTACTACTGATGATGTTTACTGCCTTGTGGTCAATGCATATTTTCCAGACGGCAGCATTGTTACGGTTGCGCATGCTGATGGGACACACACACGCCGACGAGAACGCCGTTGCAGGTCTGCACGCGGTGGGAGACGATGACGGGTCCGTTTGGAGGAGAGTCCGAAGACGCATCGCCGACATGATCATTTTATTTGCATTTATTATGTTATTTTCATTATGTGTACACTTTATTATTATTCACACTATTTTTCCGTTATCCGCACCCCACACCTATAAGGGGTTGCGTTGTACTGGTTTTGATTATTATTTCAATGAATGAAAATTAGTGCTGCTCACTAAGGTTTTTCCTCTCAACCCTAATCCCTCTTTTCTCCCTCACCTCCGTTGGCCCTCCCCATTGTCGGATTCCTCTCGGGATCGTAACACCCTGGAAGGGATTCTGACTGGGATGAAGGTGACGAAGCTGGGAGGGGCGGGTTCCAGTGCTAGCTATTTCGGTGTTCCTGTCGAAGAAGAAGACCGTGAACATGAGTTGCGCCGGGCGGTTTCCTCCTTTGATAAGCAAGAGTCGTGCGATTGGGGAAGTTAGCGGCAGTTTTCTCCAAAGAGGATGAATATAACTGCCGGATCGTTGGTTTAGGGCTGGGGAACAGTGACGGGAAATGATAAAATTGATAAATGAACGAAGGCTTCGCACCTCGGGTTCGCAACGTCGCACTACGAATGATCGTGAAATCTGGATTCTCTCACAAAATACACAATTACCAAAAATCTGAACATCCGCCCCTATTTATAACAAGAGGGGGCGGTTGGGCACCCGACGTGAACATCTATAATCGTCTGTTACGTCCGGTGTCATAAAATAATATATACAACTCCAAAAAATATAAAAAATACATATAAGATGAAAAAAGACGCTTCGGACTCTCTCGCGGTCTAAAATCGTCAATCCGATCAACGCATCTCCGAAGAAAAAATGCAAAAACAGGTTCCGGCGAGCGGTGATCCGATCTCCTCTGATCACGAACATGCGGTCGATCCCCATCACTAAGTGTACATATCTTGAATTGTAACGAAAAAGAATTTAATAAGAGTATAAAATAGACCATTCATATGAATAAGATATGCAAGAAAAGAAAACAATACTGATGGAGTAATACTTTATAAAAAGGTTATTTCCTTGAGCTTTAGATTTTAATTCCAAAATAGAACTAAATAAATGCATCAATTAATCAAAAAAAGGAATGATCTCACTGTGAGAAAATTTTAAATTTGGACAACAAATTTTCGACAAAAGATTAATAGGAATCAGAAAAACTCATCATGCAAATGCGTGCAAATTAGTGTCAAGACATCTTTGAAATAACCTCAAGGAACAAGTCGAACATCAAAGCTAAAATCAGCCCAACAACGAAGTTTTCAATCAGCACATATCATCAAAGTTGTTGACTTGAAACAACAACAACGTTAGAAAAAATAATAACTGACAGTGGTAGGAACATTGAGGTAGCATGAAGAAGGATACAACACGCAGGGAAGAAGAACGGTGGAAAGGTAAAAGTCAAGAAGAGGCATTTTTTCAAAGAAAAATTTGGTGCTTCATGAAAAAGAAGAGGAAGAAATAGAAATAAAATGCAAAATAAAAAGAAGGGTTTCAGCGGAGGTGAACTCACCAGAGAGGAGGATTTCAGCGGACAAGAATTCTTCGATGGTCACGCGAAGAGGAGGTTTGACGGGCGTGATGCAGGAGAGTTTCAATGCAAAGAGGGGAGAGCGATGATGGGAGTGATGTGGGAGAGCTTCGGCACAAAGATGACGAACATGAAATAGATTATCGAGGGCGGCGTGATGCGGGAAAGCTTCGGGCGAACGAAATGCAATTCCGTAACCTAAATAACAAGCCACGTGAAATCTAAGTTGTGGGACCCTCTTCTGCACTGGAATTGCGTATCCCGCAAGCGGTATACGCGATTCCGAAATAATTTTTTTATTTAAAAATTGTGTTTCCTGCATTTCTGCGCATCTCCAGCCGTTTCTCGTATACGATTCGCGTTCGAGCCTATACGTGGAGCATGTATAAGTATCCGTGCTTCGTAGGAGACTAGGAGGGCCCCCCCCCCCCCCCCCCCCTTCGGGCTCTAGCATGGGTTACAGAAAGGCTGCAGCAAGGATTCTGGACAATGCGGCTGGAGGAAGCATCCGAAGAGACAGCCATCTGCATGAATCTGCCGTATTGTGTAGCTGAATAGATTGACCAAGGAAATGTACGCTGAAGGACAGAAGCTAGAGGAGAGTGATGAAGGGTTGATTGGGAAAAGTCCAAGATGAAATGGTGGAATTCGTGTGTGACCCGTGCTTGGAGATGCCGGCGATTGCATGTATAGCATGGGTCACAGCAATTTGAACCAAGGTACGGGTGAGGTATTTGTAAGAAGCAGGACTGGCCTGGCAGCTCTAGGAGGTGATTGTGTTTCTCGACTCATAATATGAGCCACACCATAGTGATGACGAGTTACTGCATTTGTCGGTATTACTACTTTTGATACCTTTTTCAGCCTTTTCGCTAAGATCAACTGTACCTTTATTACTACTTTCCAGCATCATCTTTCCCGTGTCATGTAAAATTTTACTTTGGTAAAGGTTATGAGCTTTCTGAAGTTTGTCCGGTCATTGCCCCTCTTTTCCTAAAGTGCTTAACACCAAATCCTTGACCATTATACAGCTTTGTTAGAATGTTGCTTATAGTTACATATTGAGTGCCGTGTCCATTCAGTGCATCAAAGAGGACTTGACTTTTTTATTAGAGAGAAAATACACGTACAGCCTGGGGCTCAATTTTCTTCACTCACCAAGATTAAAGCCAAAGCGTAGATATGGACTATTTTTAGTCCCAAATTCATTAGCCTTAAACGGTCAATTAGACAAAAATCAAAGCATGTTTACTGAAAATTTAAAATATGATAAATGATGTTGAATCATTTGAGCATGGCGTGTCACTAGTGATTGTAGTGGTCAGAGAGTAGACCTGTCATACTAGATCAGGCTTCTCATCCTTGGGACCCATTTCAAAAGTTATTTTCAACATCTAGTCGATACAGATGTTGTTCCAAGTTTGTTTCACGTAATTGCATAGTATGGATTTACTTTACCTTTGCTACTAGCACAGATGTCTCCTAGTAATTGATCTCATTTTTCTAAGAATATCCATTCGCCTCCAAATGAGTACTCATGTAATTGAATATCTAAGAATATCTATTCACGTAATTGAATAGTATGGATTTACTTTACCTTTGTTTCACGTAATGTGCTGCTCAGTCCTTCTATCTTAATTATAGTTAATGATGAGCACTCATCTGCAACATACAATCTTCTTTCCTTCCGGGAGTGGCATCAAATCCCAAATGTCATTCATCTTTAATGCCTTCAGCTCTCTGGTCATATCTCCCTTCCATTCAGGAATGCTGACTGCATCCTTCCATTCAAGAATTGCAGTTTAGCTACAGTAATCGCATACATCTCGTCCATTTTACGAAACATTTCTCCTCCTTATGTCATCTTGGAGATGCGCGGCTTAATATGCACATGATATCAAAGACTAGAATACTCTTTTTCAAAACTGTTTTCCAGCTAATATTATTATTGCACCTCATTTAGTTGTTTCAGCTGATGAGATATCGTCTGTTGATCTAATTTTGCAGATTATGGAAGCTCATTTTCTGATGTTGTCCAAGGGCTGGTGCATGTACTTGAGTCTTTAGGTTCGCACCAATCACTGATACCGCCAAATTTCAAACACAAGGACAATCTTGAGAAGCAGGTCTGTTAAAATGCAAGATGTCTGATGTAGTTGTTTTTATTCATGGATTAAGAAAATAATAATTTATTGTTCTTTGTGTTTTCCCCAGTTGAGCCTGTCCACCCTACATGTTATTGGATTTGTTTCATTAGAGGATGGTCCAGCCCTTAAAGATTTATTTCTCAAGGTACAGTCATCTCTCCCTTTCAGATCTTTGGTATTCACATACACCATGTTCCTATTCATGCGTTGAATAAGCCATCTTGTCGTTTGGCTTGTGAATGTAGAAAGCATACCTATTAGTCGATTAAATAAAATTAGTGTCGAAGGATTAGCAACACTATGAACATGTTGTTTTCATTTTATCTTAAATAGTTGGAAAACTGATGTAGGGTAGGCTGGTGGTGAACGGAATCTACGACGCTAAGTGCTAGTGCAGGGGTGACACACTATCACAACCCTAAATGCAATGCAATCATTGGTGACGGTGACGATTAAATTAAACAATGAAATTAATAGCATCACGCAAATAATTGAATTAGAAAACAAACAATTAATCTCAGCAATTTTTATAATGGCTTCACCCGCTCGGAGGGCCAAAGCAAAGCGTACGACGAATAATTCCTCCTGTAATTATTAGTATACTAGAGCCAATTTCCACACAAACAATAGTTGCAGCACAATACAGTAAACCACCAAATGAAAATGTCAAATCAAAGAATACAATACCACAAAACTCACAACGTAGAGGGCTGAACCGAGACACTGGATAATTTGAAGGGCCGGATATGTAGACGTGCGCTCGGAGGTGAAACTGGTGGTACGGCGATGGCGAGGTGGCTGCCCACGGTGTAAAAGAGGGAAAACGTGCCGGAAACGGAAAGATCCGGCTACTAGGGGATGGATCCGGGTGTAGGTGGATAGATCTGATGTTTTGACGGCGGATCCAGGCTACAGGATGACGAATATTGGGGAAGATGATGGATCAGAGGGTGGTAGCACTAGATCAAGGTAGATTTAGGGTTTTCGTAGCGGTTGGAAGTGGATCCACGGAGGGGAAGGAGGCTGCGGGATTGGTATAGGGTCGGCGGATGAACAGTGCGGATGAACAGTACTTGCGGATGAACAGTATTTTAATTCTGGACATCAAAAGGCTTCCTGTTCTATGGGTTGTAGGCTCTGCAGACTGTGTTGTCAAGGCGCGCGCCTAGGAGCGCCTGAACCGGACGCAGCCCGCCGCGCCTCAGCATGGCTGAGGCGGGCGATGTGCCCCAGGCGCACCCAGGCGCGGCTCAGGCACGCCTACAGGCTCCCAGGCGCACCAAAGGCGCGTCTGGGCCTTTCAAGATGTTTTTTTCAACTTTGTTTTGGGGAGATGAGCAAAATTATGATCTTAGACTCACCCAGACACCCATAGACACACTTGGGGCCCAATTCGCTGAAAATCAGCGAATTGGGGGCCCAATTTGCTGAAAATCAGCGAATTGGGCGCCCAATTTGCTCAATTTCAGCGAATTGGGCGCCAAATTCGCACAATTTCATTTTTCCCCAATTTTGTGCCTCACGTGCCTCAGGCGCGCGCCTGCGCCTTGCGCCTCGCGCCTAGGCTCCAGGGCCCCTTGCGCCTCGGTGCGCCTTGTGCCTTTAACAACATAGACTGCGGATGAGGGTTTCGGAGGGGGAAGGAGAAGGCTATGGATGGGTATTACCTTGGGAATGAAGAAAACCACCTAGGAATTGTTGTTGAGAGATATGAGATATTAGTATTTAATATATAAGATATTTGTATTAACTACGTAATATTTGTATCCTAAATAGAGCGAACCCTATTTAGGAATTATTGGTGCACACTGATCGATGACGTGTCACCAAGTCGTATTCCGATATAATAGTATAAATACCCCTTATGTGGAAGAAGATCATTGAAGTTATTATTTCTTCTCCTTATTTCTACTTGGTATCAGAGGGAAGTTCCCTAAAATCTCGTTCGTTCCCGACTCCGCCGTCCCGCTCGTTCCCAACTTCGCCGCTCCCGCATCCCGCTCATCTGTCGCCCTCTTCTCTGGCCACCTCTGGCACATCTCGCACAGTCGTCGCCCCTCCCGTCAAGGATGGAGGGCGGCTCTGCCGCTGGAAGCTGAGAGGGGTGTCGCCGCCGCCCCTCTGTGACGCAGTCTGTCGATTCGACCTTCCTATTGCCAATTTCTGCATGACGAAGGTGCCTATGCACGTCTAGGTACCCTTCCAGCGACCCTTCTGCACCGCTGACCGTCGCCGGCTTCCAGTTCTGTCGATCCCAGCCGATCCAGGCCGCTCCTCTGCCGATCCAAGCGGTTCTTCGGCGTCGGATTACTGTTCCAACATGGAGGACTCTTTTGTGACGTCACCAAATGTGATTCCGCCTCAAATGAGCGACCCTCCGCGGGCTCATGGCCACTCCGGATCTCTGAAGATCACCACGGTCTCGTTGGACTTCACAAACTATCTTGAATGGTCCCGGGAGGCGCAACATGTCATTCGTAGCCATCAGTTGTTTGGTTACATTGATGGTACCCGTACGGAACCCCAAAAAACGGATCCCTCCTGGATGAAATGGGATTCCGAAAACTCCTTGGTTGTTTCGTGGCTCCTACACTCTATGTCTCCGAAGGTCTATCAGAGTTACATGTTGATGGATTCTGCCTTTGACATCTGGACCCGCGCCCGTGAGACATACTCGCAAGTGGGCAGCTCGACTCAGGTGTATGAACTCACTCACCGCATTTTGGAGCTGCGACAAGGGTCTATGACTGTCTCGTCTTTTTTCTCGGAGTTCGAGCGTCTATATTAGGAGCTGGACTATTTCTCGCACTTCACCCCTGCGTGCACTGCAGATGCTGTTCAGCTACAGCAACGGGAGGATCGATTTTGCCTTCATGTCTTCTTGATGGGGCTGAATATGGAGTTCGACATGATGCGGACTCATATCCTTCACCGCTCTCCTCTCACATCTCTTCGTGAGGCCTTCAGCATGGTTCTTGGCGATGATGACCACCGAAAGTCCCTTATTGCTAGTCTTCACCATGGTGCTAATCTTCCTCCTGAACGCTCTGCTTTGACTGGCGCTAGCCGAGGTCCGAATATCAGCCCCAACAACTCTGGTCCGTCATGTGATTATTGTGGCCGCAAAGGTCATACCAGAGAGGTCTGTTACAGACTTCACCCTCACCTTGCCCCTCGTGGTAGTGGCCGTGGCCGAGGGACAGGTCGTGGTGGTCATCGCCAGGGAAATCTCAGACATCATGATGCTGCTTACTCTACAGATGTTTATGACGAGACCTCTACTACTGCTCCCAGTCAGCTTACTGCTCAGGAATTGGACGCTTTCTGTCGTCTACTGCACTCTCAGCCTGATCAACCACCTGGTGCATCTTCTTCCATTGCCTTTATTGCCATGCCAAGTGCTCCTACTACTACAATCTCCTCCTCTGAGTGGGTAATTGATTCTGGTGCCACCCATCACATGACCGGTTCCTCCTCGAGTTTTCTCTCTTACACTCCCTTGTCTGGTAAGGACAAAGTTATTTCTGCTAATGACATGTTGTCCCCCATTGCTGGCAAAGGACAGATCTCATGTTCCTCTTCTATTTATCTGTCATCTGTCCTTCATATTTTATCCTTTCCACACAATTTGTTTTCCAGTAGTGATATTACACGCTCTCTCAATTGCTCCGTAACTTTTTTTCCTGATTCGTGTGTTTTTCAGGAACTGGGTACGAAGCAGAGCATTGACAGTGGTAGGAACCGCGGTGGTCTGTATTACTTGGACATGCCCTCATCTCAGGCCCTCTCCCGTTCTACTGTTACAGCTGAAGATGTTCGCCGCTGGCATCGCCGGCTTGGACACCCTTCTCCTATCTATCTTCTGAAACTTTTTTCTGTTTTTCCCCATTTTTGAAACACTTTGTCTGTGATGAATGTGACAGATTTAAACATGTGAGATATAGTACATCACATTTGTCATCTCCATGTAGGCTCCTTTTGATATCATTCACTCTGATGTTTGGGGATCATCCCCTGTTGTATCTACCTTTGATTTTCGGTGATTTGTCATCTTCATTGATTGCTTTTCTCGCACGACTTGAGTTTACTTGTTGCAGAAAAAAAGTGAGGTCCTTGCCTGTTTTCAGTTTTTTCACAAAATGGTTCAGACTCAATTTAAGGGGTCATCCGAGTCTTGTGTAGTGATAATGAAGGCGAATATGACGATCGAGGAGCATTTGGCTCATACCTTGTTGATCATGGTATTATCCACTAGACCACGTGTGTCCACACTTTTGCCCAAAACGTTGTCGCCGAACGTAAAAACCGGCACCTATTGGATGTTACCCGCTGCCTTTTAGGCACTATGCACCTTCCCAAGCCCTATTGGGCTGATGCAGTTCTTACTGCTGCTCACCTTATCAATCGGCTTCCCTCACGTATCCTTGGCTATGCTACTCCTCTAGCACGGCTGTCTACCATGACTAATGTCTATACTTCTCACCTTTCCCCTCGCGTTTTTGACTGTGTTTGCTTCGTCCATATCCATTCGCCTCACCGATACAAACTAGACCCACGGGCTCATCGGTGTGTGTTCCTCGGATATTCTTCCACTATTAAAGGGTATCGGTGTTATCATCCTCCCTCCAGTCGTCTATACTGCACTATGGATATTGCTTTTCGGGAAGGCGAATCATATTTCATGACATCGACTCATGATGTTTATCAGGGGGAGAGTCATATGGATCTTCTCCTTCCTATCTCTCCGGTTCCACCTCCTCTACCACAACCACTACAGCACCTTCCACCACAACCTTCTCTGTCCCAGGAACAGGGACATCCTATCCCTCTACCTGAAGTTCCAATATCTCTGTTCCCCCACGTGTATCACCGACGCTCTTCCCGTTTACAGGCTACCAAGGCTCCGCCTCTACCAGCGCCCGCTTCCGCCGCAGATCCTGATGATGCGGACTTGCATATCCCACTTGCTCAGTTACGTAAGTCTGCATGTACTAATCATCCTATTTCTAATCATGTTGAGTACCACCATCTCTCTCCTGACCACCAGGCTTTTGTTGCTTCTCGTTCGGCAGTTTTTATTCCCAGGACATGGCAGGAAGCTTTGCGCATTCCAGTTTGGGCTCAGGCTATGAAAGAGGAGATGGCTGCCTTGGACAAAAATCACACTTGGGATGTGTCTCCTCTTCCCCATGGCAAGAGAGCTATTGGTTCAAGATAGTTGTTTTCCGTCAAGCAAAATCAAGAAGGGAAGGTCGAACGGTACCAGACACGGTTAGTTTCTCAGGGGTACGCTCAGACTCAGGGTGTGGACTACCAGGAGACATTTGCTCCTGTGGCCAAGATGGACTATATTCGGGTACTATTGTCCGTCGCAGTGATCATGAGTTGGGAGGTCCTTCAATTGGATGTCAAGAACGCGTTCCTCCATGGTGACCTCGAGGAAGAGGTCTATATGTCATTTCCTCCTGGGTTTAGTAAAGAAGATGCTGAAGGCATGGTCTGTCGGTTATTGATATCCTTATATGGCTTGAAACAGTCCCCAAGAGCATGGTTCGGCAGATTCCTCAAGGCTATGCTTAAGTTTGGTTATAAGCAGACGCAAACAGATCACACTATGTTTATTCGAAGACAAGATCAGAGTGTTGTGGTTCTTATTGTATATGTGGATGATAATGTCATCACCGGTAATGATGCAGAAGAAATTGCAAATCTCAAGTCTCTCTTGGTTGCGGAATTTGAGGTAAAAGACCTTGGAAGGTTACGATATTTTCTGGGGATAGAGGTGACAAGATCCAATCAAGGTATCTTCATATCTCAGCGAAAGTATGTCCTAGATCTGCTACAGGAGACATGTATGCTTGGATGTGTTCCTGCGAACACCTCAATGGAAGAAAATCATGGTATCTGTGAAGATGGTGACAGTGACCGTGCTAATGTCACCCGCTATCAGAGATTAGTTGGAAAACTAATATATCTATCTCATACTCGTCCGGACATTACATATGTAGTGGGCATTTTGAGCAGATACATGCATGCTCCTCGTGTTAGACATCAAGGGGCAGCTTACCAGGTGTTACGATACTTAAAGAAAGCTCCTGGTTGTGGACTCCTATTCACCAACAATGACCACTTGAGGATAGAGGTCTTTACTAATGCTGATTGGGCAGGATATCGTGATGATCGGAAGTCCACTACGAGTTATTATTCCTTTGTTGGAGGAAACCTGGTGACATGACGCAGTAAAAAGCAGAATGTAGTGGCCAGATCGAGTGCCGAAGCAGAGTATCGTGCAATGTCACAAGGGATGTGTGAAGGTCTGTGGCTTCGTACTATTCTACATGACTTGGGGTTTACTGATACATCCCCTTCTCCCTATTCTGCGACAATAAGACGGCTATCATCATAGCCCACAACCCTGTTCAACATGACAGGACAAAGCATGTCGAGGTGGATCGACACTTTATCAATGATCACTTGGATAAGAAAACAGTGGTCACTCCTTTCGTCCAATCAAAAGCTGAACTAGCAGATGTGTTCACCAAAAGCTTGGGAAGTGACATATTTACTGATGACATCAGAAAACTGGGCATGACCGACATCTTCCATCCGACTTGAGGGGGAGAGTTGAGAGATATGAGATATTAGTATTTAATATATAAAATATTTGTATTAACTACGCAATATTTGTATCCTAAATTGAGCGAACCCTATTTAAGAATTATTGGTGTAGACGGATCGATGATGTGTCACCAAGTCGTATTCCGATGTAATAGTATAAATACCCCCTATGTGGAAGAATAAGATCATTGAAGTTATTATTTCTCCTTCTTATTTCTACTATTGTCACCTAGGGCTCCACAACGTCGGCACCGGGGAAGGATCGCAGGAATCCGAAAATGAACTTTCCAAATTCTGCAATGACTCATTTCAGCCCTCATACCTCCTATTTATAAGAAAAGACAAGCTAGAGTTTCACCATCAACGGCTATGATTGGCTGGTGGGTTTGCCCTTAAAATACATCAAAAATAAACTGAAAATATAAAGTAATATAGTATTTTGACTCGCGGCGACGTCTCGGACTCAACCGCGGAGTCCGATCGGCGATCCGATCACATCCTCCTGCCCGAATAAATTAATGTAGGTCCCGCCTTGCGGCGAACCCCTCCAGGTGCACGATCTGATGGATCCCCATCAACTCCCCCCGACTGAAAAGCCTTCATCTCCGATGAATGGAGATGATCATACTGAAGTCGAAGTCCGGGGGCGAGCCGATCAAGCTCTGTCGGTAGTATCCACGTGTCGTCAGCATCGGGGCAGCCCCGCCAATGTACCAGGTAGCGGCAACGCGGTCCGTCCGAGGTGGGAACAAACTGGTGGGATCTGATCTCCGTGATGCTCTCAGCTCTCATCTCACGAAAGGTGGATCCCGGTGCGACCGATGGTGCCTACAATGGAACTAAAGTGGACGAGTTCCCGGGTGGGTGGGCGGCAACAGTGGGTGAACTAGGATGGCCATCAGATGGTGGTAATGTGTGAGAGTGGTATGGTAGCGACAATGGAGGTGGGAATGGTTGGGCATCTCCACTGGTCGGGTCCACATACTCATGAGGTCCCTCTCCGAGCGGAGGGGAATCAGCTCTCTCTGAATATCGGAACGAAGGCCCGCCTTGAAACGGTAGGCAGTGGCAATAGGTTTCTCTGAAATGTCACTCCTGACGATCAGCTCATCGAAGCGAGCCATATACTCGGCGACGGTAAGTGTCCCCTGCCGTAAATTCTGTAGCTGTTCAAATAGCTGATCTCGGTATGACGCAGGGAGGTACTTCTCTTTCAGTCTCTCCTTCATCTCATCCCATCTGGCGATGGGGTAGTAACTATCCCGCTCTAAGACTCTCCCAACACTGATCCAGAATACCTTAGTTTGCCCGATCAACTTCATCTTCGCAAAGCGGACACAACGCTCGTCACTCATGTCATATCACTCGAAGTAGTGGTCCATGTCCAAGAGTCAATCGCTGAAGGCTTTCGGATCTATGCGACCATCGAACGAAGGGGCGTCTAGTAGGATGCGATGAGTGATGTCATGATATTGGCCCCCTCTCTGTGGGTCTGGATAGTCCTCGGGATAATCATCATGGGCGTAGTCGTATCGAGCGGGTGGGGGACCACGCTCTCTCCGACCCGGGGGATAATATTCATCTTGGTGATGGTCACGGCGACCGTGTGGAGGCACACGATCTCTGGGGTCAGGCTGAGGCTGACGTGGCATATGGTACTCATCACGCTGATATGGAAGTCTTTCCTGCGCCGGAACGTGCCTATGATCTATCGCAAAATCAGGATTTTGCCTTACTAGTGGAATCAGGGCTCGATGAGGAATATCACGATGGTGACAGTCTGCGGGAGGTGGACCATCCCTCCGATGTTGCCCCCGATGTGGAGGAGCGTCAGGGTCGTCCTCAAGTGACTCGTCACGCTGTGTCAGAGTGTCCCTGATATTCTCTGAGTGGTCTAGACGAAGGTTCACCTCGGCAAGATCATGACGCACATCGTTGAACTGGGCACCTAAGGCGTCGAAACGGTCTAGGATAAGACGTTGAAACTCAGCAAAAGCGGTGCCCGAATTTGAGCCCGTCGTGCGGTCGTCAGTGACTTGGGGTTCTACCATGCTTTCTCTAAATGCCCTACCACTACGGAGCATGCAAATGGTCTAACCTCCCTCTGATACCAAAATGATGTAGGGTAGGCTGGTGGTGAACGGAATCTACGACCCTAAGTGCTAGTGCAGGGGTGACGCACTATCACAACCTTAAATGCAATGCAACCGTTGGTGACGGCGGCAATTAAATTAAGCAATGAAATTAACAACACCATACAAATAATTGAATTAGAAAACAAACAATTAATCTCAGCAATTTTTATAATGGCTTCCTCCGCTAGGAGGCCCAAAACAAAGCGTGCGGCGAATAATTCCTCGTGCAATTATTAGTATACTAGAGCCAATTTCCACACAAGCAATAGTTGCAGCACAATACAGTAAATCACCAAATGAAAATGTCAAATCAAAAAATACAATACCACAAAGCTCACAACGTAGAGGGCTGAACCGAGGCACTAGAGAATTTGAAGGGCCGGATATGTAGACGGACGATCGGAGGTGAAACTGGTGGTACGGCGATGGCGAGGTGGCTGCCCACGGTGGAAAAGAGGAAAAACGTGCCGGAAACGGAAAGATCCAGCTACTAGGGGATGGATCCGAGTGTAGGTGGATAGATCCTATGTTTTGACGGCGGATCCGGGCTACGGGATGATGAATATTGGGGAAGATGATGGATCAGAGGGTGGTAACACTAGATCAAGGTAGATCTAGGGTTTTCAGAGCGGTGGGAAGTGGATCCACGGATGGGAAGGAGGCTGCGGGATTGGTATAGGGTCGGCGGATGAATGGTACCGGCGGATGAACAGTGCGTATGAACAGTACTGTCAGATGAACAGTACCGTCGGATGAACAGTACCGGCGGATGAACAGTATTTCGTTCTGGACAGCAAAAGGCTTGTTGTTCCGTGGGTTGTAGGGGTTGCGAATGAGGGTTTTGGAGGGGGGAGGAGAAGACTATGGATGGGTATTACCTTGGGGATGAAGGAAACCATCTAGGAGTCGTCACCTAGGGCTCCACGACTTCGGCACCGGGGAAGGATCGCAGGAATCCGAAAATGAACTCTCCAAATTTTGCAATGACTCATTTCAGCCCTCATACCTCCTATTTATAAGAAAAGACAAGCTAAGGTTTCCCCATCAACGGCTATGATTGGCCGGTGGGTTCGCCCTTAAAATACATCAAAAATAAACTAAAAATATAAAGTAATATAGTATTTGGACTCGAGGCGACGTCCCGGACGCAACCGCGGAGTCCGATCGGCGATCCGATCACATCCTCCTGCGCGAATAAATGAATGTGGGTCCCGCCTTGCGGAGAACCCCTCCAGGTGCACGATCTGATAGATCCCCATCAAAAACACTATGAACATTTTTTGTTATCTATTTGCAAGACACATGCAAAGAGCCGACTGACTACTAGGATCTCGCATATAAGTTTGTAAAAGTACAGGTTGCACCTTTCTATCTTTTGAAATTACAAAAACCACTCAATTAAATTTATATTTCATAATATGTATGCACAAAAATACGCCCTAGTGGGGAGCTTTAGAGTAGCATTTTTGTGCATGCATGCTATGAAATGTAAACTCAGAGGGAAGATTTATGTAATTTCAAAAAACAGGGGTGCAACTAGGAGGTTTGTTTAATTAATTGTGTGTGTATATTATTTTTTTATTTCAGGGATCTGAATATTTTTCATATTGGTTATTATTAGTAAAAATTGATAGATACTGTATATTCAAGCTCATTTTGACCTTCAATTATTTGTGTATTGTTCTTTGCATCGTTCTTGTGCCTTATGGTGGCAGACATCCTCAATAGTGTGCTACTGGCTCGAATGAAATTAGCAGCCCTTTCGAATGCCAAGAGCATTCACTCCTTTGAATTTTGTCTTGGATGAAGAAGCTAATTAAGGAAATTCTCTAATCTCTGACTTGGAATGAAAACCCATGAATAATCTCCTTTTGAATCGGAAAGAGAGAACCAGTGGCTCCATTGACTAAGGTGAATGGTGATCATTTGCACTGAAACCCACAAATAGAGAAAGGGGCAAGTATCGGGATGTCGATCTAACTTCTGATTCTCGTTTTGCTGATGGGGTTTCTCCTGGATTTGAACGGAACAGTGAAAAGACAGTGAGGCAGATCTCTTTGTCCTGGATTTGGGCCGATTATAGAGGACAGAATCACCAGCGGAGAAGGTCAATGTAACCGGCTAAAGAGTTGTCGGATATGGAAGACGTGAGTGTCCGATCAAGTGAGCTTCAAAGTCTTCGGCCTTATGCTTCAGTTTGGCTTCAAATAAAGACATAGATGACGATCTCGTGAGGAAATGGGGGTCGCGCGGAGAAGCTCTGATTAGGATGAAGATGGCGGCACGAGATTGGCTTCCCGAAGAGCTGTGAGGGGAAGGTCGGCAGTCACAATCAATGGCAAATGCGCCTAGGGAAGAAATCGTGAGAGAGTGAAAGCAGTAACAACAAGCTCTCATTTTCCCCTTGTTCGCACTCAGCTGTGGAAATGAAAGTAATCATGAATGATTACTTTTAGGATCGGTTATGTTACCCTTTAATAGGATAGGGATAAGAAGGATTTAGCGGGGATAATATCAAATCAAGGGTTTCGACTATTGTCGCAAATAAATTTTGACAAACACTCGTGGGAGATCCAAATAAACTACAACTGATGCATATGCTTGATCTAGATGACTCAATTGATTAATTTCACTCAAAATTAGGAAAAACGAACAATTATGGCCTCCTGAAATGGACACACCATCACCTTCTTGGCCCCATCATGCTGTGGGCCATGTCCAAATGGTTGGTCCCCTCATTTATGTACTTAAAACGAAGAGCAACATGGCACTATATGTCTATATTCCTGCATTTGATTTTCAGGGGGGCAAACATGTGAGATATTTTTTTGCCACATCCATTGTACCAGGGAGACTATATTAAAACCTAATCATGAAACATAAACCCAATTGATTATGCTACGTTAAGTGCACGTGGACGCATGAGTTTGTCGATGTTGGACTATATTCTAATTTCTAAATAGAATTTTTTTTATTTGCATTCCTTGAGGGTGGGTGATGCAGCACGAGTCTAAAAACGACGGAGAACCGATGCCCTAAGTCAAAGTGCAATGCAAGCGGCTACACAACACATGTAAATGAAGTTACGATGTTGCAAACAGTATGATTCCAAATCTAATCAACAGTAATTGAAATTTAAGAAAGCTCTAAATAACAATTGCACAATTGGCCAACAAGCTTTTACGAGTAAAGAACAATTCAAATCTACCACTGAGATGAGGTGCAATTTCCGTTCAAGTACGCCGAATACGTCCCACAAATTAATTGACAAATAAAGTAACGATTGCATATAAGTGTCAACAATCCCAAGACAATAGTTCAAAACCAAAGCATCCAAACAAGAAAAATAAAACCTCCATACCTCAATTTGCTCGTGTGTGTGGTGACGAGAATAGGGATGAGAAGTCGAAGGCGGTTCCGACCTTGACACGGCGGTGGCGCCACGGATCTACTGCGGGGAAAGTTGGACGAGGCAGATCTGGGAGTTTTAGGTGAAGGGGAGGATGCTGGTGGCCGAATTTGGGTGGGAAGGGTTGCGTGGAGGCTGTTGGTGGCCGGATTTGGGTGGGAAGGGTTGCGGGGAGGCTTCGTGTGGCAGGGTCTGGACGCGGAATGTTGCGAGAAGTCTTCGGGTGGCAGGATCTGGGCGGGGAGGGTTGAGGTGAAGCTGGCCTGGTTGGGAGGGCTGGGGGACGGGAGGCCTGATGAGTCCTGTAGGGTTGTCAAAGGCTGGGGAAAAGGAAAACCATGCGGAGGGCTTGCAGGAGGGGTGACAGGATGAGGCCAGGAGGGGAAAGGAGGAGGCGGTGGGACTAGGAAATGGACAAACGGGCGGCGGCTTGCAGGGGTGGGGGCGGGATGAAGCCAAAGGGGAGGGGAGAGGGAAGCAGGACTGGGAATGGCCGAACCTAGCAGAGGAATGAGCGAACGATAGAGGCAGAGATCCGGAGTCCACCGGGGAGACCAGTCGATTGCAAGAGCAACTTCCGATCCCTACTTTCAGCCACACGTGTAAATTTATATAGGTGGAAATAAAACTAGGGCACCCTGATTGGACGACTAATAATGTTCGGGCCGATTAGAGCTAAATAAAACTCAAAATAAATAAAATAATTGATCAAACTGACTCAAATTGACCATCCGGGCGCATCTGCAGACTCGGATCGCCCAAATGGGTCGTCGATCACCGCCTCCTATGGGAATAGACGTGTGTGGGCCGTCAATCTCCATCAACTCCCCCCCCCCCCCCGACTTGAAAGCACTCATTTTCGGTGAGTGTAGACGGTCGTACTCTCGGCGCAAGTCCGGGGCGAGTCTCTCGTGCTCCTCAGTAGAAATTCAAGTATCGTTAGAAACCGGGCGGGCGGGCCAATGAACCAAGTAACGTAGGACCATCCGATCGCCCATCATAGTGAAGTCGTGACCAATGACCTGTAGTGCATCTCCAGTGGGCATAGACAATTGTCGAAGCAATAAACCTCCGTCTGAAAGTGGTGCTGGTGGAATTTTTGGCAGGTTTGTGTGGTCCTCCGAGCGATGCTCAACCTTTCGCGACTGTCTGGGCATGGTAGGTGGAGAGGTGCTAGGGAGGGGTGGGGCAAGCTGTGGCTCAGGGGTAGCTGGAGATAATGAGTACACATACACTCGCTTCTTGTAGTATGGAGTTAAATCCACCACATTGAATACCCGGTGAATTCTCATTGCCAGTGGGATATCAACCTCATAAGTGTTCGCTCCAATCTGTCGAGTGACTGTATAGGGGCTCATTTGGCAGGCACTTAACTTCTTCGATGCCCCCTATGGGAGCCTCCCAAGTCGAAGGCGGATCATAACCTGCTCTCCAACGCTAAAAACCCGCTCCCTCCTGTGCAAAACGGTCCGAGCTTTATAAATTTCATTACTAGTTGCGATCTTTCTCTGGACTGTCTCATGAGGTGCGTTCGAATGATAACCACACGACTCAACAGACTTATGTAAATGATGAACCCAAAATATGACATGTTCACATGAATGATGCATGAGAAACACGACAGACACCGTGCGCAGATATACAACAAGCTCCATGTGGCGAAGGTTCCTTGAAATGGGTGGTTTATCGGGAGGTTTGTTGGGAGGAGTATAATAAAACTCTGTGAGTGTGCGATGAGTGTCAGAATGATCGTGTGAGACACCCACGCTCAATACGAACTCATAGGGTTCCTATTATCTCTCAAGGAATGAGACGCATCATGCGGCTCAGCAAGAGGTACGTATGAAAATTCGCCACGAAGACGACGGTCGCCTGAGTGAGTAGCAGAGACATCAATAATAGGATGAGACTCTCGAGTGAGACGTGTGCCGTTGATAAGCAAGAACACATCTGGTGTGTCAGCAGGCGGTATGTCTAAGAACTCATCACGAGTGGGGTGGATCATGCGCTCAATTCTCAGTACATCAGGAGGATGCACAAGTGTACTTAGGAAATGCCATGTATACTCAATGCTAGACTCAAGGCCTGCTCTCCAAAATAAAGTAAGGGACGAGAATTGGAGAGTTGTCCATAAGCGAGCGCTCACAGTGACTCACTCATCAAGATGTCAATCTCACCTGGAAGTGATGGTTCATCAGGAGGCTTGTTTGGGGGATCATTAAAGAACTCGTCAGTAGGGTCATGATCCTCCAAGTGGATACCCACTAATAAGGGTAGTGTCCCCAAAAGTGGGTGAAACAACCACCACGACATCGACACTAGGCTCGAGGCTCTCGGTCTTGACATGACTCGAAATAATGGTAAAAGATGAGTGAGAAGAATTCATACTCAAGTGGGGGTTAATCAACGAGGTGTCAAGAAAGGGGTCTATAACCATGGGGATAACGAGGCCAACATAAGGTATAGAAGATGGATAGACCATCACAGTGTCACTGAGCCACTTAGTCTCACTCTCGTGACTGAACTCACTAAGCGTGCTAATGGCGCTCTCCACCTGTAGTACAAGGCCAGAATCAGAGTCTGCTTCAAAGTCGCGTGGGCACGGCGACTCTTCAAGAAGAGTACCAAAATCAGATGACGAATCGCTTATGCCTATGGGAGTAATACACGCATCAATGGTTTGACTTAAATCCTTATGTGTCGCACTATTGGTTCCCCCTAAGGCAAATTTCAAGCGATCAATTTGAGCATGCATGCGATCAAATTGATCAAAAATCTATGTTGAAATTTGGCTTTAGGTATCTCTATTTGTGTAACACTAAGGCGATCCAAGCGCGTGCAGCTATCCACATAATGATGACTTCTATAGGGATCTGGAAAATCATCAATATGTTTATCTCGTATAGACTCATGTCGTGTCGGAGGGGGAATGTGATCCCTATGAGCGTGTAGCGGTGGACGAGGGTGATCATCGGAGTTGTATGAAGATCTCACCGGAGGGGCTCTACGAAGATACTCAACTCTACCAACATCAAGTCGTGGTGTGGTGTAGTGACGAGAACGTGCAGTGCTAGAATCATAACGATCGCCTCAAGCAAATCGTGGCGAAGAGTCAACACGATATTTAGAATGAGCGGAATGTGAAAAATGATGATCATCGTAATAATATGCCTTGAGATATCTACTGCGTAAATAAATGCGGCCCTAAGGAAACCTTGCGTTGATACCAATTGATGCAGCACGAGTCTAAAGGCGACAAGGAACCGATGCCCTAAGTCAAAGTGCAATTCAAGCGACTACACAACACATGCAAATGAAGTTACGATGATACAAACAGTCTAGTTCCAGGTCTAATCAACAGTAATTGAAATTTAACAAAGCTCTAAATAACAATTGCACAATTGGACAATAATCTTTTACGAGTAAAGAACAGTTAAAATCTACCGCCGAGATGAGGTGCAATTTCCGTTCAAGTTCGCTGAATACGTCCCTCAAATTAAACGACAAATAAAACAATGATTGTATATAAGTGTCAACAATTCCAAGACAATAGTTTAAAACCAAAACATCCAAAAAAGAGAAATAAAACATTCATACCTCAATTTGCTCGTGTGTGTGGTGACGGGAATAGGGATGGAAAGTCGAAGGCAGTTCCGGCCTTGACACGACGGTGGCGCCACGAATCTGCTGTGAGGAAGGTTGGAGGAGGCAGATCTGGGTGGGAAAGGGTTCAGGGGAGGCTGGCCTGGTTGGGAGGGCTGGGGGACGGGCGTCTGGATGAGTCCAGGGAGTCGATGGGTTGTTGTAGGGTTGTCGAAGGCTGGGAAAAGGAAAACCAGGTGGCAGGCTTGCAGGAGGGGCAACGGGATGAGGTCAGGTGGGCAAAGGAGGAGGAGGCGGAGCTGGAAAATGGACAAATATGTGGTGGCTTGCGGGGGAGGGGCGGGATGAAGCCAGGAGGGGAGAGGGCAGCGGGACTGGGAATGGCCGAACCTGGCTGAGGAAGGAGCGAACGACAGAGGTAGTGACCCGGATCCACCGGGGAGACCAGCCGGTTGCAAGAGCACCTTTCGATCCCTAATTTCTGCCACACATGTAAAGATATATAGGGGGAAATAAAACTAGGGCACCCCGATCGGACGGCTAATAATGTTCGGGCTGATCGGGGGCTAAGGCTTCATTTGGTAGAGCAGTTGCGGTTGTAAAAGGAGCTGTTGTAAATACAGGTTTGTAAATGGAGCTGTTGTAAACTGGATGATGGAAATGGAGTTCTGTTTGGCTAGTCTGCGTTTGCAGAGCTGTTCAAAACAGAGATCTGTTTAACAAAACAGCGGTGACGTTTTGTAAAAAAAGAATTGTAAAAAAAATCATTATATATTTTTATAAATGAGACATAGGAACTCCAAATAGTGCATAGTACTGCAAATATACTTATGTTCTGATAGTGTTTGTGCACATAAGGCCGAGTTCAAACATACATCGGAGAAAAACAAAATTTCTTGCAATTTTGTGGGGATGTGGTGAAAGAATTAAGAAGTAACAAAATTTATTGTTGCGTAATCAACAACACAAAAAACACTATCTTTGAGATTCATCGAGGTTCATCTCAAGATAAGTTACGTCCACGAATAGTAGCGAGTCGTTTCACTAGATGAAGAACTCCCCAAAAATATATAGTGAATAATTTCTTCCATGGACCTCTTCCAGTGCAGTGTCAACCGATGCGCAGGCACAAGGAAAATGCAAGACAGGTTTGAACTGGAGGCATATAAATAGCAATTACAAAGGAAGTAAGAAAATTGGTATTAGTTCTACCATGCCCATCATGCTGCTACCAACTAACTGATAATGGCAGAAAGCTGGCTCATTTGAGTCAGAACAGAGCCATAGAAGTTTGCAAACTTCAATAAAACAGGTGGGCAAATAGTTTCATGATCTATTGGGTATTTACCAATGCCTTTTCCTCTGCAAGGTTTGACGACAACGAGCATCGCGATGTATCCTCTGAAGGTATTGCGGTGCTCCCCCATTTTACAAACCACAGTGCCCACGCACTTGCCCTCATGAAACGCCTGCAATGCCCAATTTTTTGGCAAATAAGCACAAAATTATCATGTAGACAGAGGAAGAAAACGAAAATGGAAAATCTCGTCGAGAATGTGATCCCTGGGCCGGAGAAGATGACACCTGCGCCAGAGAAAGCGATTCGCCCTCGCCGTCGGAGAAAACACGTTCGTTGGTGTCGGAGAAGAGGCCCTGTGCCGGAGACGATCGCAGTTCGTCGTCGGGTGTCGTGGATCTAGCGATCGACTGTGAGAAGTAAACCTAAAAATGCGATGAAATGGAGGCTGAGCTGCGGGTTTCGGCACGCAGGTTTTTTCACGCCGCGATTTTCTGCTGCGGATGGAAACGAAAGCGCAAAAACAAATAGAAAAAATGGATCCGGGCGTTTTAATCAAACGGAACCAAGCCAAAAACGCTAAAACAAATAGTGCCTAAATATAACACGAAATAAAAAAATATCAAACTAACTCGGATCGACCATCCGGGCGCATCCGCGGACTCGGATCGCTCAAATGGGTCGTCAATCACCTTTCATGTTGGAATAGACGCACTTGGACCGTCAATCGCCATCAGTGGACAGTGGTTCTTTAGTCTGCTTTTTATCATATTAGAACGTTGGCATTCTACCTAAAATCTATATTCAAAATGATGTATAGCTTTACATATACCCTTTCTTTTTCATTGGGTCATATAAGAATTGGCCGGAAGGCCTAGCCTACTTTGATACCATAGCAAAACCCAAGCATCCAACCTAAAATCAATTGGTTTTTGGCGGAGTGGTTCACGACCTATATTAAGTTCAAAAACTGCATAAGTTTCACAATGTGTGATTATATTTTCACCAACCGTATGATCTCCTCAAATAACAAAATTGTTGTAAACATCAAAGCATGCATATTTGCTCCCTTCTTCTCATTGAAAATTTTCAACTGAGTTTACTCTTTTGCGCAACACATTGCAGAAAGCGCAGTTTTTGGAGGGCTGGCTCAAGTTTATGTGCGTGTCTTTTATCGAAAATCAAGATCAACCCTCGGCAAGCGCTGCTACATTCAACGGGAGTCAATCCGATGTACCCGCCCCATATTCTCCCAAGAAGGCAATGATGCTTGCAGCTCTCAAGTCCTCACTCAACATTTACAAGTACAGTAATCATTATAGCATTTCTGAAAGATTTGAGAAATTGATCAGTAATTACTCTTGACCCCTATCTTTTCCATGTTCATTTTTGAATCTCTATATTTTTTGAAGTGCATGTCTTCAATACTTTTGTGTATTACATGTATTTCAACATATTTTTGTAAAAAAAACTGCTTGTGGGAAAATAACAATATTTTTGTTGTTCGGTTATCCTCAAATGTGCTTAGCATTTATCATAATATTCTCAAGCATGATGCCAGGGTCTTTGCGGGTGACATTTTAACCTTCCCCAGGGGTAGAATGTTATGGAGTAATGTAGAGAATTCTATGGAGTTGTGGATGCTGGAGTCATCTAATGTCAGGAAACTTCCAGATTATTGTGGATGAGTAGTATATGGAGAGATTTGGAGTCTTCTAGAAAGGCCAGTGTAGAATGCTCTGGAAGAATATTGTGTATAAATTAGAACCAAATGTTGACAATGCATTCATTATGCAACAAATCAACACCAAACATGACCACTTTGTTGCCAAAATATATAATAATTGTAATCTCTTTTGGATATTCCAATTCTAGGTCCTGCAACATCCTTTTTTTTTTGCAACATCCACCGGGGTCTTAGGCCCAGAACCGCCGTTTTTGCGGTGACATCATCCACCGGGATGGTCGGTACCACAAAACGCCGATCCTGCCGGCCATCTCAATCACCATCGACAGAATGTATAATGAATGAACGTGTAAGCATCCAAGTCCACAATAGTATAAAGGAGGAAATCATGCAATAAATCAAGTCAACACCAGAAGAAAGTCTAGGTACCAACACCAGAAAGTAAATACGGGCTTAAGCCCGGTACACGATAACCTCACTACAATCCACTCATAAAAGTAAAACTACTAATACTCGGCTCCACTCACGGATCCGGATGCCTGTCCACCCGAGCTACACTGGCCCATCTCCATCTGCACCGTACCCTGCTGGTGTTGCGTCTCCTGCGGCTGTTCCCTGTCTCCCATCCGGAGCACCTAAAATATGGTGGTCAAACGACCGTCAGTCAAACTAGACTCAGTCAACAATCCCCCACCCCTCTACCCGTGGCTCCTAGGCACCGGGCGGAAAAGGGTGAAAAGGAGGACCAAAAGCAAGGCGTAATCAAGCAGGTGACATCTACCCTAAGGATTAAAATAATAAAGTATGGCAGAGGTATCACAAAAAATTAAACATGAGTGAACAAGTATGCATCAAAAGTAAACAGAAAGGAGTAGCAAAAAAAAGCAGTAAGAAGTGAAAGTAAGAGCAACAAGAAATATAACCATTGATTTATAGGAATTACCCCTATAGACCAAGGGGTCGTTTTGCAGGGCCTATCGTATAAAACGTCCCATACCATTTTATACGATAGGTGTCAGGTGTTAAATGAAATGACTATGCTATGACGTGCAAGTATGCTATGGTATGTACATGCGAGTGCAACTCACACACACGACTTTATGCGCACAGACCTTTAGTTCCCCTTTTTGGAGTTAGCTAAACTCTCAGGAGCCTCCGCCGTGGCAAAACGGAGACAGTGGGTTGGGCCTCTCCACTCCTAGATTGGTAAACACACTACACAATCTAGCCTCTCTTGTACGTTCCCGCACTATTCCTAGCAAACCAGCTAGTCTCCCCGAGTCAACGTACCGACGACGGTGTGTTCGATCGTCCAATACCGAGGACCCACCACTGTTATGCACATGCAACCATGATAGTTTGTTTCTAATTAAAATACTGAGCTCATTTAACTCTACCAGTAAGCCCTTAGGCCACGGGCCTACGCTATCCTTTCACTACTAATTTATCTACCTACGTGTACAAGTGTGAGTGTAAGGTGAAACTATTATTAGGGTTACTCTTGCCCATATTATTCCTAAGGTTTAAGGTTAACCCTGGACTTCCCGAAGTCTACCCGGTGAGAGGCTCGCAGCGGTACTAGGAACTACAATGGGATGAAGCCCAAAGTTCTCTTGTCAAGGCACTTAATGTTATTAATTTCTACCCTTGATCAAACCTCTCTTTTATTTCAGTGTGAATACCCTAAGTGTGTTTGAGCTCTCCGAGTTAACTTATTTCTGACATATCCACTATATGCAAACTATGCTAAGTTACATGGTGCTCTCATTAGGGGGTACCCTAATTACTCTTCTTGTAGATCCATAATAATTACTGGGAGTCTATCATGACCTATTAAGACTAAATCCAGAGTCTCATAATTTTTCTAATTAAGTGGGCACTTAATTTAATTAATCCTAGACTCCAAATGCCCTACTTTGAACATGAAGTGCTCTCTAAAGTCAGGAACAAATCACAACAAAATTATGATAAATACTAAGTGACATTTAAACAGTAAATCCAAGGTTTGAGAATTTTCATAGGTGATTAGACATACCTTTCGTAATTTAGAACTTAAGGTCAATAATATCATCTACAGATGAAAAGGCCAGCAATATTATTCTAAAAATTATAATAAAACTCCAGTAGAACTATCATAGCCTAAAAACACCCTAGAAGTAGTCTCATAATTTTTATAGTGAATAGTAGCCCCTAATTTAATTTATAACCATTAATTCCATAATCTTTGGTTAATGAAGCAAGTACTGTAAAAACTCATCTAATAATTATAATAAAATTCCACAAGTCTTATTAATATCTAAAATCCACAGTAACCAAGTTTTACAATTTTTATCACACATGAAGGGCTCTAAATCTAATTAAATGTAAACTTCCAAATTTACAGACTTGTGAAGTAAGTACTGGTTTTATCCATCTAAAAATCATGGAAAAATTACAGGACAATAATAATGGTCAAAAGCACTCTCTGACCTAATTTCATAATTTCTTTGATAATATTGTGGCTTTGTTTCTATTTTTGATCATAAACCACAAATCATAATTTAATGAAGCAAGTACTTGAAACAGACATCTAAAAATTTAAACAAAAATACAGAGGGCTCTATCATTATATATAATGTCCTATTCCAAGGTTTCACAATTTTCCAATAAACAAAAACTTCACTTTCAACATAGTAAATTTTAAGGGCACATCTATGGTTGAAAAGGAAGTACTGATTTTAATGGCCCAAAGATTCCACCAAAATTAATTTAGGAATATTTCTACCAGAGAACTGCCCCTGCCCAATTTCAAGTGATTTTAAAGTGATTTGGTAGCCTAATACTCCAATTTAGGTTTGGTCCCCTAAACTAGGGTTAGGGTTTTGAGGGGGTTTAAGGCTTCCAAATTCCCTAAAATTTTAACCAGAGTACTATACTAACCTTATGGTCCTCTCCACCAAATTTTAAGTTATTCCAAGGTCATTTGACCCCATGACCTTCAAACCCTAAAAATCCCCATTAAGGGACCTACCCTAGGGTTCTAGGGCTACCCTACTCTTAACCACCCCAAATTACATTGGAGGGTGTGTCATACCATATAGAGTCAGTGGACAAAATATCAGCCTCTGTTGAGGTGATTTGACCACTCAAAACCCCAAGGGGTGCTTTGACCTAATTAACCCTAGAAGGGTCAACCTGGGGTTGGATAAAACCTAATCAAAACATCTTCAAAGGAGATGAAATTTTTATCAGAGCCCTAACATGCTTTGTAAGACCACCCACCAAAATTTGGGGGGATTTTGAGGTGTTTATGACACCTAATTAATTTATACTTGGTTTATTAAATTTTTCTAAAAACTATAGAAAAATATTTCCCAAAAATTCTGATTTTTGGATATGTCCTAGATATAGTTAAAAAT
Source organism: Platanthera guangdongensis (assembly GCA_039583875.1). Lineage (NCBI taxonomy): Eukaryota > Viridiplantae > Streptophyta > Magnoliopsida > Asparagales > Orchidaceae > Platanthera > Platanthera guangdongensis. The sequence goes on from CM077162.1 coordinate 20,150,860, forward strand.
AGCCCATTCCCCAAATTTCAGATTATTTGGATGTCTGGTTTGGAGTGGGCACTTAAATTAAGCTCTGGACAGCCCTTTGGGTAGACCTCACCAAAATGAGTGTTGCGGTATAACCAGGACTCTAAATTGAGTGAAATCAATTTTAATTTAAAATAGACATCAAGGGCTACATTTTATATGTTGACCACTTTTTCTGTAGTGGGGCATAAGTATTTTTAAAAATTAATTCTATACACTGCAATTATAATCACAGAAAAAAAAACAATAAATAGAATAAGCTTTGCACGAATCTTGAAGCAGCATCCAAGGGCTGCTGCTCATCTTCAAGCTCCAGCCAAGGGACGGGATTATCCCGACATGGAGCTCATTCCAGCCCACTTTCCGGCCACCCCGACCACCTCCCTGGCCGGCCACCACCACCACCACCTCCGTTGAGTTGGTGGCTAGCGTTTGGCGGCGACCATGCCGCCGGAGGCGGCGGTTTCCGGCGAACTCAACACCACCTTTTCCATGAAAAATCCGAAAATTCAAGCTCTCAATCAGGCTCAATTGAGCCCGATTTCTCTACCTAAATCGATCTAGATCTAGCACTAGGAGAGGGGAAAAGGATCGGACCTCATTTGGGGCGTTCCTTTGCTCCATTCGCCGGCCGCCATTGCTCCTCCTCGAAGCTTTGAGTGCCATCCGATTTCTTGCAAGGAGACCTCCAAACTCTCGGGAAATGGGGGGGTTTCACTGCTCAGAGGCTTGTGAAGGTGATAGGGGGTTAATTGTGGGTGATAGTGGTTTTAATCACATAGGCCATTAATGGCCTCTTCACCTCCCCTCCCATGGCCGACCCTATACATCCCCCCTGCCCTAATTGCACCTAGAAACGGCTGGAATCTTCTCAAATTCATCAGAGAAGATGAATGAGAGTGTAATGGAGGGATGCCAAGGGGTGTGTCACCTTAATGGTCATGAATGGCCACTTTCTCTCTCCTCAAAATTGGGGAAAACCCCCATTTCTCTCTCCTAATCACCATGAACGAATTTTCACTCCCTCCCATGTTTAATATTAGCCTACTAGGCTGGTTGACCACTCAAATTGGGCCTAGCCCAAAGGGATTGGGCTAGGTCCAAGTAATATGACCTAGTTAGCCCTAGTTTCACTTTTGGTCAAACTGGGCCCTAGGGTTGACCGAACCATGAAATTTTTGTGTCATTGGGTCCCTTATGAGGTTATGACCCCATGAGTGTGGTCAACTTGAAGTTGTGGTGGTCAATAGGGGTATTTAATGGAAAATCACTGTTTTGACCTAGTAGGGGTATTTTGGTCATTTTGCCATGTGGTGACCCTAGGATGGTGCTTTTTGGTCTAATTAGTCTTTTATGATGCGTTAGACCTAAAAGTGAAGCTACTTCCACATGTGATGGTCAGTTGGGCCATTTGATGGGGAATTGACCATTTTGCCCTAATTAGGGTTAGGGTTGACCTTGGGTCAACTTGGCCTGTTTGGCTGGCCCCAATGGGTCTTCTGGACTCCTTGATGGCCTAGGGGTGTTGGGGTGGGGTTAAGGAGTCGAGTTGGAGCCCTAAAGTCAAGCCCTAAGTTGGGTATTTAAGGTTTACTATTTGTAGACCAAGGTGTTTTATCACCTTTTTGCCTAGGTCTACAAGGGTTTGTAAGCTCCCTGGATTTTGTCATGACTTAGTCATGACAAAATTACTCTCGGGGGTCTGGCTGTTTGGGGGATGTTACAAATCCCAACACATAAAAATAAAAATTTCGTCCCCGAAATTCAGGTTAGGCCTGCGGGGTTTCTACCAAGGTAATAAATTGTAACATCCCAAAATTAGATTAGAGTTTACCTGAGGTGAAGAGCTCCGGGTATCTTTGGCGCATTAAGTCCTGAGGCTCCCAAGTGTGCTCCTCATGGCCGTGATTTCTCCACAGAACCTTGACCAGGGGGACCTTCTTGCGACGCAAGGCCCGCATACCCGTATCGTCAATCCGGACCGGCTCCATGTGTACTGACCGGTCAGATGCTACCGGCCCATCCGTGGCGTTTATCTGCTGCTCTGGCCGTAATAGGGCCCTCCTGAGGGAGGAGACGTGGAAGACGTCGTGCAAGCCCTCCAGCTCTGGTGGCAGCTCCAGCCTATATGCCAAGGGACCGATCCGCTCTAGGATCCTGTAGGGCCCCATGTACCTCGGGCCGAGCTTCTTCCTCCGTCCACGAACTCGAGAGACTCCGTGCATCGGTCGTATCTTCAAAAACACTCTGTCTCCTACCTGAAACTCCACCTGACGATGTCGTGCGTCATAGTATTTGGCCTGTCTGCTCTGCGCCTCTAACATCCGATCTCGAATCAGTCTCACCTGGGCCTCGGTGTCCTCCACAAATTCCGAGCCCAGGACCTTCGGATCCTCATCTTGTAACCATGACAGGGGAGTCATGCACCTCCGTCCATATAGGGCCTCGTAGGGGGCCATACCTATACTGGTCTGATGACTGTTGTTGTATGAGAACTCTACCAGTGGCAGCATCTTCTCCCATGGCTCTCCTCGGTCTAGAATGCACAAACGTAGTAGGTCTTCCAATGTCCGATTTGTGCGCTCTGTCTGCCCGTCCGTCTGAGGGTGGAAGGCTGTGCTAAAAGTCAATCGGGTGCCCAAGTATGCCTGAACTGATCGCCACTCCGTGGATGTAAACCGCCCATCACGATCTGACACTATCGTCCTGGGCACGCCATGATAACGAATGAACTGCTCCACAAACTTCCGCACCAGTACTCCTACTGAATCGTCCTTCCTGATCGGTATAAATCGAGCCACCTCGTCAACCGATCAACGATTACCCAGATCGAGTCATTCCATGTCCGAGACCGGGGAAGCCCATGTATGAAGTCCATGGCTATGTCATCAAACTTCCACTCCGGCACCGGGAGTGGCTGCAATAATCCTGCGGGGTTCCTGCACTCCGCCTTCACTAGCTGACATGCCTCACAATGAGTCACGAAGTAAGAGACATCCCTCTTCATGCCCGGCCAGAACATAGTCTTCTTCAAATCAGCCGTCATCTTTGTGATCCCCGGGTGCACAGAATACCGGCTGCAGTGCGCCTCCGTCATAATATCCTCCTGGATCTGGCCTCCCTCCGGTATATACACTCGTCCTCTGAAGCACACCAGGTCGTCCCTCAGTGTGTAATCTCCTGCAGTGCCTGCCTCCAGGGCTTGGTAGATGGGCTCTAACTTGGCATCCTGCCTCTGTCCTTCTCTGACTCGGTCTCTGATGTCATCGGTAACGCCCATCGCGACCAAGTACTCCTCATAGAGCTCAGGATCGTCAGACGACACCAGAGTAATGTGCATGTCCTCTAGTTTCTGCAGCATCTCCATAGACATCAACTGAGGCTCTGCTCCTGCTGTGGCGGCTCTCCTACTCAGTGCATCCGCTACCACGTTCGCCTTCCCCGGGTGGTAGTGCATCTCATACTGATAGTCAGATAGAAACTCCACCCACCGCCTCTGTCTGATGTTCAGTTCCTTCTGCGTGTCCACGTACTTAAGGTTCTTATGATCGGAGTATATATCACAGTGGACTCCATAAAGGTAGTGTCGCCATATCTTCAGTGCGAATACAACTGCTCCCATCTTCAGGTCATGCACTGGATAGTTCTTCTCATGGGTCTTCAGCTGGCGGGAGGCATAAGCTATGACGTGTCCGTTCTGCATCAGCACCGCTCCCATCCCCTGATATGATGCGTCGGTATACACCTGGAATCCTTCCTTCCCAGATGGAAGGGCCAGAATAGGGGCTGAGATGAGTCGGTCCTTCAGCTCCTGGAAGGCTGCCTCACACTGTGGCGTCCACACAAAGGGCACATCCTTCTTCGTCAAGGATGTGAGTGGAAGGGAGATCCGAGAAAACCCCTCCACGAATTTCCGGTAATAACCGGCAAGCCCCAGGAAACTCCGCACGTCCGTGGCCGTCTTCAGCGGCGGCCAATCCCTGACTGCCTGAATCTTTGCCGGGTCCACCGCCAGCCCGGCTCCGCTGATAATGTGGCCTAAGAAAGCCACCTCCTTCAACCAGAACTGACACTTGCTGAACTTCGCATAAAGGCGATGCTCCCGCAGTCTCTCCAAGGTCATTGCCAGATGTCGTGTGTGCTCCTCCTCCGTCTTAGAATAGATAAGGATGTCGTCTATGAATACTATGACGAACACATCCAAATAAGACTCGAAGACCCGGTTCATGAGGCTCATAAACTCCGACGGAGCATTCGTGAGCCCGAAGGGCATCACGATGAACTCATACAATCCATATCTGCTACTAAAGGCCGTCTTCGGAATATCCTCCTCCTGGATCCGCAGCTGGTAGTAGCCTGACCTCAAGTCCAGCTTCGAGAAATAATGGGCTCCCTCCAGCTGATCGAACAACTCGTCTATCCTGGGGAGCGGATAGGTATTTCGGACGGTCAGCCTATTTAGTGCTCGATAGTCGATGCACAGGCGAAGAGTGCCATCCTTCTTTTTCACGAATAGGACCGGAGCTCCCCATGATGAGGAGCTTGGCCTAACAAATCCTGCTTCCACCAGCTCCTGCAACTGTGTCTGAAACTCCGCCAACTCCTTTGGGGCCATCCGATAAGGGGCCTTGGATACCGGCTTAGCCCCTGGTACCAACTGAATATGAAAGTCCTTCTCCCTATGCGGAGGCAGTCCTGGCAGCTTATCCGGAAAAATATCGGCGTAGTCACGAACCACCGGAATGCTAGCAATCAGGTCCTTCTCCTCAGTCATCTCGAATAATACCTGATATACCTCGTCTCCTTGCATGTGAGCCTTAACGGCCTGAATAGATGAAAGCAGGCGGCGGGAAACCGGAGTAGTACCTTTGAATGTCGCATAAGTATCGCCGTGTCTCAGCACGACCCTCCTCGCCGGGCAGTCAATCTGGGCATGGTTCCAGACAAGCCATGTCATGCCCAAGACAAGGTCGAAGTCCGGCATTCTCAGGATCGTCGCCGGGGCCTCGAGTGTCAACCCGTCTATGGTAACCTCCAGGAGGCACTTCTCTGTGGACTGGATCTCCATCCCATTGGGGAGACGCACCCTCCTGGAGAATCCTGTATAATATCGAATCTGGTCCAGATCCTTGACGAAATCCTCCGACACAAAGTTGTGCGATGCCCCCGTGTCGAACAGGGTATGGGCAGGCTTGCCGCACACCATCACCATTCCTAAATCAGTTTGAAAAAAAAACTTTGGTGTAAGGTTTTCTAACCTAGGTTGTGTAGTAGTTCTATCAATACTTAATATGAGCAGGGAATAAATTCAAAACTAAAATTACTCTCATACCTGCAATAACCCTGTCCGGGTTCCGGGGCTGTGCTAGGTCCAAAGCGTAAATCTGCTCCCCATTCTGCCTGCGGTCGCCACCCTGAAATCCGCGTCCGCGTCCACGTCCACGACCTCCCATCTGGTGAGCCGGTGGGCCACCCCGTGCTGGAGGTGTGGCCCCATTCCTCATAGGGCAATTAGTCCGAATGTGCCCTGGCTGATGGCAGTGATAGCGCAGCTGTGGTGGGGGTGGTCCCTTCCCTATCCTGGGCACCTCCCTCATCTGTAGCGGCTGCGGAGTCAGCACTGCCTGCTCCCTTAGCTCTTGCCCTTCCTCCTGACGGGCTTGATCCCCGTTCCTTCTCTCTCCCATGACCCGACCTCTCTGCGGGTCCCTTCTCCCTCCTAGCACTGCATCATCCCCATGTCTCTTCCTGCCCCGGACTACAAGCTGGTCCGCCTCCAGCTTCTTGGCCATCTCCAAGATCCTGGCCATGGTACCATCAGACACGAACAAGAGGGCCTGCCTCAGGTCATCACGGAGGCACTTGTAGAATCTCTTGGCGTAACCCACGTCATCAAGCTTGTAAGAATCCGCAAACCTGGCCAAATGAGTAAACTCCCGGTGATATTCCAGCACTGTCTTGTTCCCTTGCTTCAGCTGCAAGAATCTATCCTCCAATTCGTCCCTTGCGGACTGCGGCACAAAATGCTCCAGTAGTGCTGCCCTAAACTCCTCCCAAGTAATGTCCGCGATCTCCACTCCCGCATATGTGGTGTCCATCACCGACTTCCACCACCTCTTTGCATGCGACTCCAGACAAGAAACCATCAAAGATACTGCCAGGTCCACCGGGCACTGTATTCCCACCAACATCTCGTACATAATATCTAGCCACTCCTCCGTGCGCACTGTCGTCTCCGTCCCCAAGTATGATGGTGGGGCAAGGCCTCGGAATGCACTCAACCAGTTTGCTCCGGGGTTCGTCTGAGGAGCCGGAGCCTGTTGTGCCCTAAAGAACTCCAAGATGACCGTCAAAGTTTGTCCCAGCTCCGTTTGCTGTAATGGGGTCGGAGCCGGCGGGGGTGGAATCACATTCGGGGCCGGAGGTGTCCCCTGCGGCAGGGGAGGATTCGTCGCACCCAACAAAAGATGGTCTTAAGTTTAGTAAGTTGACCTAAAACTCTTTGTTATTGGTGAGTATTGCACGTGATTCCTCCCATGGGCACACCATTGCTTCCGCTGCTAGTTTGTCCTCAAACTAAGCCCGCGCGGGGTGTCCCGTGTTTTGTGGACTACATTCTGTCGGATCGAGGTTTGCTTTGATACCACTTGTAAGACCCCTTTTTTATTTGCAACATCCACCGGGGTCTTAGGCCCAGAACCGCCGTTTTTGCGGTGACATCATCCACCGGGATGGTCGGTACCACAAAACGCCGATCCTGCCGGCAATCTCAATCACCATCGATAGAATGTATAATGAATGAAAGTGTAAGCATCCAAGTCCACAATAGTATAAAGGAGGAAATCATGCAATAAATCAAGTCAACACCAGAAGAAAGTCTAGGTACCAACACCAGAAAGTAAATACGGGCTTAAGCCCGGTACACGATAACCTCACTACAATCCACTCATAAAAGTAAAACTACTAATACTCGGCTCCACTCACGGATCCGGATGTCTGTCCACCCGAGCTACACTGGCCCATCTCCATCTGCACCGTACCCTGCTGGTGTTGCGTCTCCTGCGGCTGTTCCCTGTCTCCCATCCGGAGCACCTAAAATATGGTGGTCAAACGACCGTCAGTCAAACTAGACTCAGTCAACAATCCCTCACCCCTCTACCCATGGCTCCTAGGCACCGGGCGGAAAAGGGTGAAAAGGAGGACCAAAAGCAAGGCGTAATCAAGCAGGTGACATCTACCCTAAGGATTAAAATAATAAAGTATGGCAGGGGTATCACAAAAAAATAAACATGAGTGAACAAGTATGCATCAAAAGTAAACAGAAAGGAGTAGCAAAAAAAAAGCAGTAAGAAGTGAAAGTAAGAGCAACAAGAAATATAACCATTGATTTATAGGAATTACCCCTATAGACCAAGGGGTCGTTTTGCAGGGCCTATCGTATAAAACGCCTCATACCATTTTATACGATAGGTGTCAGCGGTTAAATGAAATGACTATGCTATGACGTGCAAGTATGCTATGGTATGTACATGCGAGTGCAACTCACACACACGACTCTATGCGCACAGACCTTTAGTTCCCCTTTTTGGAGTTAGCTAAACTCTCAGGAGCCTCCGCCGTGGCAAAACGGAGACAGTGGGTTGGGCCTCTCCACTCCTAGATTGGTAAACACACTATACAATCTAGCCCCTCTCGTACGTTCCCGTACTATTCCTAGCAAACCAGCTAGTCTCCCCGAGTCAACGTACCGACGACGGTGTGTTCGATCGTCCTATACCGAAGACCCACCACTGTTATGCACATGCAACCATGATAGTTTGTTTCTAATTAAAATACCGAGCCCATTTAACTCTACCAGTAAGCCCTTAGGCCACGAGCCTACGCTATCCTTTCACTACTAATTTATCTCCCTACGTGGACAAGTGTGAGTGTAAGGTGAAACTATTATTAGGGTTACTCTTGCCCATATTATTCATAAGGTTTAAGGTTAACCCTGGACTTCCCGAAGTCTACCCGGTGAGGGGCTCGCAGCGGTACTAGGAACTACAATGGGATGAAGCCCAAAGTTCTCTTGCCAAGGCACTTAATGTTATTAATTTCTACCCTTGATCAAACCTCTCTTTTATTTCATTGTGAATACCCTAAGTGTGTTTGAGCTCTCCGAGTTAACTTATCTCTGACTTATCCATTATATGCAAACTATGCTAAGTTTCATGGTGCTCTCATTAGGGGGTACCCTAATTACTCTTCTTGTAGATCCATAATAATTACTGGGAGTCTATCATGACCTATTAAGACTAAATCCAGAGTCTCATAATTTTCCTAATTAAGTGGGCACTTAATTTAATTAATCCTAGACTCCAAATGCCTTACTTTGAACACGAAGTGCTCTCTAAAGTCAGGAACAAATCACAACAAAATTATGATAAATACTAAGTGACATTTAAACAGTAAATCCAAGGTTTGAGAATTTTCATAGGTGATTAGACCTACCTTTCGTAATTTAGAATTTAAGGTCAATAATATCATCTACAGATGAAAAGGCCAGCAATATTATTCTAAAAATTATAATAAAACTCCAGTAGGACTATCATAGCCTAAAAACACCCTAGAAGTAGTCTCATAATTTTTATAGTGAATAGTAGCCCCTAATTTAATTTATAACCATTAATTCCATAATCTTTGGTTAATGAAGCAAGTACTGTAAAAACTCATCTAATAATTATAATAAAATTCCACAAGTCTTATTAATATCTAAAATCCACAGTAACCAAGTTTTACAATTTTTATCACACATGAAGGGCTCTAAATCTAATTAAATGTAAACTTCCAAATTTACAGACTTGTGAAGTAGGTACTGGTTTTATCCATCTAAAAATCATGGAAAAATTACAGGACAATAATAATGGTCAAAAGCACTCTCTGACCTAATTTCATAATTTTTTTGATAATATTGTGGCTCTGTTTCTATTTTTGATCATAAACCACAAATCATAATTTAATGAAGCAAGTACTTGAAACAGACATCTAAAAATTTAAACAAAAATACAGAGGGCTCTATCATTATATATAATGTCCTATTCTAAGGTTTCACAATTTTCCAATAAACAAAAACTTTACTTTCAACATAGTAAATTTTAAGGGCACATCTATGGTTGAAAAGGAAGTACTGATTTTAATGGCCCAAAGATTCCACCAAAATTAATTTAGGAATATTTCTACCAGAGAACTGCCCCTGCCCAATTTCAAGTGATTTTAAAGTGATTTGGTAGCCTAATACTCCAATTTAGGTTGGTGCCCTAAACTAGGGTTAGGGTTTTGAGGGGGTTTAAGGCTTCCAAATTCCCTAAAATTTTAACCAGAGTACTATACGAACCTTATGGTCCTCTCCACCAAATTTTAAGTTATTCCAAGGTCATTTGACCCCATGACCTTCAAACCCTAAAAATCCCCATTAAGGGACCTACCTAGGGTTCTAGGGCTACCCTACTCTTAACCACCCCAAATTACATTGGAGGGTGTGTCATACCATATAGAGTCAGTGGACAAAATATCAGCCTCTGTTGAGGTGATTTGACCACTCAAAACCCCAAGGGGTGCTTTGACCTAATTAACCCTAGAAGGGTCAACCTGGGGTTGGATAAAACCTAATCAAAACATCTTCAAAGGAGATGAAATTTTTATCAGAGCCCTAACATGCTTTGTAAGACCACCCACCAAAATTTAGGGGGATTTTGAGGTGTTTATGACACCTAATTAATTTATACTTGGTTTATTAAATTTTTCAAAAAACTATAGAAAAATATTTCCCAAAAATTCTGATTTTTGGATATGTCCTAGATATAGTTAAAAATAGCCCATTCCCCAAATTTCAGATTATTTGGATGTCTGGTTTGGAGTGGGCACTTAAATTAAGCTCTGGACAGCCCTTTGGGTAGACCTCACCAAAATGAGTGCTGCGGTCTAACCAGGACTCCAAATTGAGTGAAATCAATTTTAATTTAAAATAGACATCAAGGGCTACATTTTATATGTTGACCACTTTTTCTGTAGTGGGGCATAAGTATTTTTAAAAATTAATTCTATACACTGCAATTATAATCACAGAAAAAAAAAACAATAAATAGAATAAGCTTTGCACGAATCTTGAAGCAGCATCCAAGGGCTGCTGCTCATCTTCAAGCTCCAGCCAAGGGACGGGATTATCCCGACCTGGAGCTCATTCCAGCCCACTTTCCGGCCACCCCGACCACCTCCCTGGCCGGCCACCACCACCACCACCTCCGTTGAGGTGGTGGCTAGCGTTTGGCGACGACCATGCCGCCGGAGGCGGCGGTTTCCGGCGAACTCAACACCACCTTTTCCATGAAAAATCCGAAAATTCAAGCTCTCAATCAGGCTCAATTGAGCCCGATTTCTCTACCTAAATCGATCTAGATCTAGCACTAGGAGAGGGGAAAAGGATCGGACCTCATTTGGGGCGTTCCTTTGCTCCATTCGCCGGCCGTCATTGCTCCTCCTCGAAGCTTTGGGTGCCATCCGATTTCTTGCAAGGAGACCTCCAAACTCTCGGGAAATGGGGGGGGGGGGGGGTTTCACTGCTCAGAGGCTTGTGAAGGTGATAGGGGGGTTAATTGTGGGTGGTAGTGGTTTTAATCACATATGCCATTAATGGCCTCTTCACCTCCCCTCCCATGGTCGACCCTATACATCCCCCCTGCCCTAATTGCACCTAGAAACGGCTGGAATCTTCTCAAATTCATCAGAGAAGATGAATGAGAGTGTAATGGAGGGATGCCAAGGGGTGTGTCACCTTAATGGCCATGAATGGCCACTTTCTCTCTCCTCAAAATTGGGGAAAACCCTCATTTCTCTCTCCTAATCACCATGAACGAATTTTCACTCCCTCCCATGTTTAATATCAGCCTACTAGGCTGGTTGACCACTCAAATTGGGCCTAGCCCAAAGGGATTGGGCTAGGTCCAAGTAATATGACCTAGTTAGCCCTAGTTTCACTTTTGGTCAAACTGGGCCCTAGGGTTGACCGAACCATGAAATTTTTGTGCCATTGGGTCCCTTATGAGGTTATGACCCCATGAGTGTGGTCAACTTGAAGTTGTGGTGGTCAATAGGGGTGTTTAATGGAAAATCACCGTTTTGACCTAGTAGGGGTATTTTGGTCATTTTGCCATGTGGTGACCCTAGGATGGTGCTTTTTGGTCTAATTAGTCTTTTATGATGCGTTAGACCTAAAAGTGAAGCTACTTCCACATGTGATGGTCAGTTGGGCCATTTGATGGGGAATTGACCATTTTGCCCTAATTAGGGTTAGGGTTGACCTTGGGTCAACTTGGCCTGTTTGGCTGGCCCCAATGGGTCTTCTGGACTCCTTGATGGCCTAGGGGTGTTGGGGTGGGGTTAAGGAGTCGAGTTGGAGCCCTAAAGTCAAGCCCTAAGTTGGGTATTTAAGGTTTACTATTTGCAGACCAAGGTGTTTTATCACATTTTTGCCTAGGTCTACAAGGGTTTGTAAGCTCCCTGGATTTTGTCATGACTTAGTCATGACAAAATTACTCTCGGGGGTCTGGCTATTTGGGGGATGTTACATCTCGCACTCTGGCCGGTTCCCCATCCGAACACGACCACCTCCACAGTGCCTAATACTGGAGAACCATTCAATGTTCGGGCACATGTGAAACGAAAATCCTGTATCCATGATCTAGGAATCTGTGGTCCCGACCACGCCGCGACTTGGTGAAACATGTAGAACGTCATCTTCGCTCACGCACTCGGATGCCACTGCAGCCTGCTGAGGCATAGATCCTTTGCCCTTGAGTTTCCTCACTGGGCAGTTGGTCTTTCAATGCCCCTCCTCCTTGCAGTAATAACATCTATCCCTGGACTTAGGTCGATCATCCTCCTTGCCTCCCCCTCTCGATCTTCCTCGGGATGGGTCTCTGCTCTTCACGAGCAGACCCTCGCTCGCACTCGATCCGGAACTGCTCCTCTTCTCATTAGAAAGAAGCATCGTCACCACTTCCTCCATCTTAAGGGTATCCTTCCCATACAAGATGGTGGTAACTAAATGATCGAACGACCTCGGGAGTGAGGACAAGAGGGGAAGAGCCTGGTCTTCCTCCTCGACCTTCACATCCATACTCCACAGTTGGGATACCAGCTTGTTGAACACATTCATATGGTCCAACAACTGTGTTCCCTCGGACATCCCCAAGCTGTACAACTGCTTCTTCACGTAAAGCTTGTTCGTGAGCGACTTGGACATGTAGAGCTCCTCGAGCTTCCTCTACAAGTCCATCGTAGTTTCCGCCTCGACTACGTTGTACATGACCCCGTCTGCCAAACACAGCTGTATGGTGCTGATGGCCTTGAGGTCCAGCTCATCCAACTCATCGGCGTCTTTCACCTTAGCCTTCTCCTTTCCAAGGAGTGCCTTGTGAAGACTCTGCTGAACGAGTACTGCCTTTATGCGTTTTTGCCAAAGACCGAAATCGATCCTCCCATCGTATTTTGGAACCTCGAATTTGGCCGCCATTGAATTTGCTCACTGGTCCAAGGTCGAACCTGGCTCTGATACCAATTGTTGTGCAATTGGCACCTGCCCGCGAGTACGGAACTCGTCGCGGACAATAGCAACAGAAGCAAAATATTTGAGCAAATAATGGCGCGCATCAAACCAAGAAACAGTTCGAGTTTCCAAAACACAGAAAAACACAGACGACAAGAGATATACGTGGTTCAGAGTTAAGCTCCTACATCCACGGGGAGAGCGCGCCGGATCTACTAATCAAAAAATATCTGATTACAACACAGACACTCAACGATACTTAGCGGATCGACACTAACCTAAAATAAGAAATAAAGAACAACAAGAAACAAGAGAGAGGGAAGAAAACTCCCCTATGCCGGCCGCAAAAAATGGCCAATCGGAGCCTGGAACTGAATTTGATCGCCGCTGGAGGAATATGCACCTATCCACCGCTGTGAGCCCCCTCTCCTCCCTAGATACAGCCGGCCAAGCCGCTGACACACGTTGGAGATGAACTCGATGCGTCGTTGGTGCCCAAAATCGGGTAACCCGATTATCCCTCCGCCACACGCCGCCGCCTCCGGCCAAGAAAGCCGCTGCCCTCTTCAAGATGAAGGAACCGCAGCCTTATGCCCTCTTTCACCGCCGGAGTTGCCGCCGCCGCTGGATCGCTGGAGAAGAACTAAGCCCAGATCTGGTATCCAAGAATCCTTGCCGAAATCGCCGGAGAAGAAGCCGCCTCTGCCTGATCTTGCCACCGCCGGATCCCAAGGATCGCCGGACCTACGTAGCCCTAGATCGGGCCGATCTCCTGCTGTCGCTATCGCCGGAGAAGAAGCCCTAGACCGGGCTTGCCGCTGCGCCGCTGTCGCCGGAGGAGAAGAGCCCGCCGTCGCTTGATCTTGGTTGGAGAAGAAACCCCCGAACCGCGCTCGATCGCTGCTCCCGAAGCCGCCGCTCCTTCGCCCGATGCCGCTGCCGGATCTTCTCTCGAAGTCGAACCCGATCGCAAGATCGGGATTCTGAAGCCGCTGCTAGGTCGATGCCGCTCCCGATCTTGCCGCCGTCAGAGGCTTGCCGCCGCTCCTCTTCCTCCTAGATGTCGCCGGAGAAGAGAAGCCCTCCGCGCTCGATCGCCCGATGCCGTCGCTGCTCCGCGATCTCCCGATGACGCCGCTCCGCTCTTTCTCCTGTTCTTTCTCCCGTCTCCCGATTATGTTAGGTTATGTCTTTAGGTTAGGAATTAAAGTCGGGATTTTCCTGTGCTAATATATATATAGCAATAGGAAAAACTGAACTGGTCCAGTTGGACCGGGTTCGATTGAGCATCAAAACAACAATCTCCACCTTGATGCTCGACGAACACTAATACCGCATATAACACACAGACCTCTACTGGCGACTACAAGCCCCCTCTCTCTGGGGCCGGCACGATCAACGTGCAACAGTCTGAGTCAAGTCAAACTTGACTCGCCTCACTGATTTCTCCCGCATGCTCGCAACGCATTCCTCCGTAGGAATCTCCCGCAACATCACGCCTCCACCTCGAGCGAACTCCCTCAACTCCCGGTGACGCACATCGACGTGCTTCGTCCTTGCATGATAGACCGGGTCTACTGTAAGACGAATCACACTTGAACTCTCACTGTGCAACTTCACCTTCTCCTGAGTGATCCTAAGTTTCTCGGTGAGACCTCTGAGTCTGATGGCTCTTCTCACGGTGTCTGGGTACTCCTAAGATGACTCTCTACCCGTCTCCTCTACGACTGCGAAGATTCTACCTCCGCCAAGGTCCTCTCTCTGTGCACACGCCCTTGCCACGAATCCTGCCCCGCTCCTCCGCTGGTCCTTCCTAGCTTTTCGCTGAGAACGGTCTCTGCTCTCTAAAGCTCTATCGAAGGAATCGCGATCTGAGGAGATCGCCTGAAATGCATACGCTACCGTATCCTGTAGCTCGAGAGACGGTCTGACCTCTCTCCTCGCATTTCCACTGGCAATCGTGGTGCCAATCAGTCTATAGAGCAATCCGGAACGCTCTCCTCTCAAGACTATCTTCGCGCCTCTCCTGACCTCCAAATACCCGCTGCTACTAGTATAAGAATACCCGGCAGCCTCTAGAGTGCCTAGAGAAAGCAAGTTCTTCCTCAACTCGGGCACATACCGAACGTCGGGGATGATCCTAACCACTCCATCAAATATCCTAATCATGATGCTCCCGACTCCAGATATCTCGAACTCTGGCCGGTTCCCCATCCGAACACGACCACCTCCACAGTGCCTAATACTGGAGAACCATTCAATGTTCGGGCACATGTGAAACGAACATCCTGTATCCATGATCTAGGAATCTGTGGTCCCGAACACGCCGCGACTTGGTGAAACATGTAGAACGTCATCTTCGCTCACGCACTCGGATGTCACTACAGCCTGCTGAGGCACATATCCTTTGCCCTTGAGTTTCCTCACTGGGCAGTTGGTCTTCCAATACCCCTCCTCCTTGCAGTAATAACACCTACCCCTGGACTTAGGTCGATCATCCTTCTTGCCTCCCCCTCTCGATCTTACTCGGGATGGGTCTCTACTCTTCACGAGCAGACCCTCGCTCGCACTCGATCCGGAACTGCTCCTCTTCTCATAAGAAAGAAGCATCGTCACCACTTCCTCCATCTTAAGGGTATCCTTCTCATACAAGATGGTGGTAACTAAATGATCGAACGACCTCGGGAGTGAGAACAAGAGGGGAAGAGCCTGGTCTTCCTCCTCGACTTTCACATCCATACTCCACAGTTGGGATACCAGCTTGTGGAACACATTCATATGGTCCAACAACTGCGTTCCCTCGGACATCCTCAAGCTGTACAACTGCTTCTTCACGTACAGCTTGTTCGTGAGCGACCTGGACATGTAGAGCTCCTCGAGCTTCCTCCACAAGTCCATCGTAGTTTCCGCCTCGACTACGTTGCACATGACCTCGTCTGCCAAACACAGCTGTATGGTGCTGATGGCCTTGAGGTCCAGCTCATCCAACTCGTCGGCGTCTTTCACCTTAGCCTTCTCCTTTCCAAGGAGTGCCTTGTGAAGACTCTGCTAAACGAGTACGGCCTTTATGCGCTTTTGCCAAAGACAGAAATCGATCCGCCCATCGTATTTTGGAACCTCGAATTTGGTCGTCATTGAATTTGCTCACTGGTCTGAAGGTCGAACCTGGATCTGATACCAATTGTTGTGCAATTGGCACCTGCCCGCGAGTACGGAACTCGTCGCGGACAATAGCAACGGAAGCAAAATATTTGAGTAAATAATGGCGCGCACCAAAACAAGAAACAACTCGAGTTTCCAAAACACAGAAAAACACAAACGACAAGAGATATACGTGGTTCAGAGTTAAGCTCCTACATCTACGGGGAGAGCGCGCCGGATCCACTAATCAAAAAATATCCGATTATAACACAGGCACTCAACGATCCTTAGCGGATCGACACTAACCTAAAATAGGAAATAAAGAACAACAAGAAACAAGAGAGGGGGAAGAAAACTCCCCTATGCCGGCCGCAAAAAATGGCCAATCGGAGCTTGGAACTGAATTTGATCGCCGCTGGAGGAATCTGCACCTAGCCACCGCCGTGAGCCCCCTATTCTCCCGGGATACAGCCGGCCAAGCCGCTGTCACACGTTGGAGATGAACTCGATGCGCCGCTGGTGCCTAAAATCGGGTAACCCGATTATCCCTCCGCCACACGCCGCCGCCTCCGGCCAAGAAAGCCGCTGCCCTCTTCAAGATGAAGGAACCGCAGTCTTATGCCCTCTTTCACCGCCGGAGTTGCCGCCGCCGCTGGATCGCTGGAGAAGAACTAAGCCCAGATCTGGTATCCAAGAATCCTTGCCGAAATCGCCGGAGAAGAAGCCGCCTCTGCCCGATCTTGCCACCGTCGGATCCCCAGGATCGCCGGACCTACGTAGCCCTAGATCGGGCCGATCTCCTGCTGTCGCTATAGCCGGAGAAGAAGCCCTAGACCGGGCTTGCCGCTGCGACGCTGTCGCAGGAGGATAAGAGCTCGTCGTCGCTTGATCTTGGCCGGAGAAGAAACCCCCGAACCGCGCTCGATCGCTGCTCCCGAAGCCGCCGCTCTTCCTTCGCCCGATGCCGCTGCCAGATCTTCTCCCGAAGCCGAACCCGATCGCAAGATCGGGATTCCGAAGCCGCCGCTAGGTCGATGCCGCTCCCGATCTTGCCGCCGCTCCTCTTCCTCCTAGATGTCGTCCGAGAAGAGAAGCCCTCCGCGCTCGATCGCCCGATGCCGCCGCTGCTCCGCGATCACCCGATGACGCCGCTCCGCTCTTTCTCCTGTTCTTTCTCCCGTCTCCCAATTAGGTTAGGTTATGTATTTAGGTTAGGAATTAAAGTCGCGATTTTCCTGTGCTAATTTATATATATATAGCAATAGGCGAAACTGAACCGGTCCAGTTGGACCGGGTTCGATTGAGCATCAAAACAACAACACTATGCCGGATAATGAGAGTGGAATCGCGTGGGTTGAAGTGAAAATCAAATTGAATTTTGTGTACCAAACATTTGGTGCTTGTTGCAAATAATATAATGTTTTTCTTAGCTTACACACTTTGTCAAGAGCATGCTCGAGGGAAGACACATGCATACTTGTTCTTGTAGATCATCGTTTAGGAAATCATTTTTAGCATCCGCCAATAAGAACCTCCTGTGTTTTACTACATATATAACTAGTAGACGTCTAACAGATGTGACGAGCAGCATGAGCGAATATTTCTTTCTCAGCAATTGCATAGTTTGAGTGTAACCCTTGGATAAAAAATAGTGCCATGCAATTCTCAATAGATCCATTGGAGCGAGTTTTGATTTTATAAACTCATTTGGATTTATTGGATAATAACAGTGCATAGTTCTGTTTTTTTAATAACTCTAACTATTGTGATTAACTAAATAACACATACATGTTATAGTATAATCTAAATAAATATTTCAATGTAATATGTTATGCATTAAAAAGAAGTAAATATTGTATTGTTAATTTTCTTATATTTCTTTATATTCATTACTCCATTTCACCAAAAAAAAAAACATTCAATCATATATTTTTCATGCAATATAAGCTGTTATATGCAATATAACATTTGCAAATAAAGATTAATATTTATGAACATAATTTTTTGAATTTACCTTGAAATTTTAATAGTAAACCTGAGAGCAGAAAATTGAACGAAGTAAACAAGCAAAAAAATTGAGCTGAGCTGATAAGCAGGGTTTCGATTTGGGTCCAAATCGATCCAAACCGAACCACATGCACCCCTCACAACAACGATGGAAAGTTTCACCCTTAGAGAAATGTCCCTTTTGTTTGGGGACAGTTTCCCTTTTATTTCGGAGGACGGGTGGACAATGCTCAATATTATGTCTTATTGTATGAGTATTTGTATTCATTTGTTGAACATTCAGAAAACATTATGACCAGATTAATATTGGGAACTTTGGCACTAATTATACTATTTATGAGTAATAAAAGGAAGACAGAGCAACCCATTGCCACTCCGTTGAATGAGGTATGAGTTTGTATCAAATTAGAAAAACAAAATCTATGACTTTTCTTTCAATTGTTGGACATTCAATAATATGACAAACAAAAATTGCTTTGGATAAGAATAGTATACATAATTTTTATTACAATGCATTGTTTTCGTTCATTTGCATGAACCATGTACTGCGAGCAAGGATTGCGTGATCAAGGATTGTGCGAATTGGGTCAGTGAGAACCATACCCCTATATATTTGTGCATGAACTATCCTAAGGGAGGCACGTGTCATAATATCTCTATAAACAAATGTTCATGAGACTTGTAAGGGCCCGTGGAAGTTGTTGTGCATTGTCTCTAAGATGGATTGCAAAATTTTGAACTAAAATCTTCTCTTTTGACCTTACTAGAATGCATGGGCTGACAAAATTGCTCCAACATTCAAAGTAATAAATAATACAAAATAATTAAACAAACAAGCAACACTGATTGATTTCGCACTCTATAATGCCACCAAACGAGCTAAAGAACAAAATTATCACCCCTAGACCTGTAACACATGAATCCAATATTCATTTGTTATAATTACGAGTATTCACATCCAGATTTAGCTCATGCTCATATGCTCTCGGAAGGGTGGGCTTTTCCCGTACACCGATAGTACTCGTATATATTGGTAGTCTTTTATGACGGACCATATAGGTTGTGTGTGGGTGTATCTGTGTGTGTGGGTGGGTGCGTGTGTGAAATAGTCTTATCAACAAATTTTTACTATTCTTAGCTCTAAAGTGAACTAAAGTTGTGATATTTTTATTATTCACAAATCAATGTAAAAATAATTAACATCAAAATATAACATTCCTTGCAATACACAATACTCTTAGCGAAAATAGTATTGCATTTTCTTAATCCAATTAATGAGTGCTTATATATCTCAATGATCTATTATACGTGATCCGAATATGGCGTCTAAATTCAAATCGTCTCCAAAAAACACATACAAGTACAACTGATGATGGTCATTATCTCAGCAAATTACAATGCAATGTTGTTATCAAAGAATCAATATAATATTTATTGAGAATTCTCTATCATAAAAGGCTAATTATTATGTGCACACATTAAATTTTAAAATCAATTGAGTGAAGAGCTATAATAAGAACTATGTGCAAGTTCGTGAAGAGCTATAATAAGGGAAAAATGAAAAGAATTGAGAACTATAACTTTTGATTCATTGAATTATTATTTAGATATTTAATTTGTAGATAAAAATATTAAATTTAAATAAATGATTACATATTTTATTTACGAATAATGAATTTTGTTGTAATAATTCTCTTATATAAAAATACGATCTGATATTTTACGATGGAGTTATTTTCGTGAAATACTGAAGTATTCTAAAAATACTGTCAATATTGTCAGATATAACAGTATTTTGATCAATCATATTGTTTTTACAGAAATCAACAGTTCAATGCGCGCGAGCACCGTGATCTTCAGTGAGAGAAATGCACCTAAAAATTTCTCTACAGGACGCTATTATTGACGAAAAAATACCTGGTGCGGGAAAAGATGGGCCTTTGATGGTGCTTTGTATTTCGTGCATCCCCTTTTTTCTGGCTGACACAAACTAAAAGTGAACGCCCACAATTTCACCCGCTCTCAAAATAAAGAATGTTACGTGTTAGTGGTGTACAAAAATACTGGGCCTGGAAAGACTATCTAGGCCCGGCCTGGCAAAAGCCTGGTTAGGCCTAGGCTCGGGCAGGTCTAGACCAGGCCTAGGCCGGTCCTGGGGGGCCTAAAACGGCCCCAATATACGTGTTTTTCCCGGCCTGATGCCCAGCCCGGGCTAAGCCCGATCCTAGGCCTTGCCTGGGCCTGGCCCAAGACTGGACCAAAGGAGGCAGTGCGGCAAAATTCCATAGGGAATTGTTCGTATTAATGAATGAAACATATTAATACTACTTCTCTCGCGTGACCATGACATTCATGTATTTGCTTATAAAGTCAATTCTTTCTTCATTGTATACAAATTGGATTATTAAAATTTGCATTCACAAATTTATCTTCGCAAAATTAAATGATAGTCTATGACCTGATTCTCATTATTTCAAGACTATTGGCGGTTACTGTTATTCAATTTGATTGTCAAATCCACGACAATTTCCGTCAGAATATTATTGTTAAACGAATTAACTCGTTGGATCGTCAAATCTCTTGCAATTTTCATCATAATATTATTTGGTATTTTTTAGTGGTATTAATAATTGTTGTTGTGACAACCCAAAATTCGCAAAAAAACAAAATATTTATTTTTCCCCGATGATGAGATAAGGCAGTACGAATTTTTCAAGAATTTTCGCGCATTTTCCGTTTCATTTAGTTTTATTTTTGGTTTTATGTCAAGATGTCACTTGATTATTATCATTTGGAGGCTGATATTCTTTTGTTGAGTTGTTGTTGACTGGCTGGGCTTGTTGGCTAAGTATATTATTTTGGGGTGCTATTATTTAAGTGTGTTGTTATTATCAATTTCAGACGGGATTAACTGATATGTATGTGTACTGTCAGCTTAGTAATGTGGAGATTTGATTATTTTGACACTTGTAATTGTTATACTTGGCTGGTTTGATTGTTTTGACACTTGGCCAATCCAAGTGTTAGCCGAATTTGACTTTGGGATTCATGTGGTGACACCTATTTGAGTAAGCAACTTCAGTATGTCTTCTTGCTGCGTCTTCACCGCCTGTCTCCTATATAAATAACTGATCCCTCCCTCCTCTTCATCTCCAAACTAAACTCTTGCTCTCCCTCTTTTCTTTTGTTGTTGTCTCTGTCGGTGGACTACTGCTTCTTGCCACTGCCTTGTTGCACTGCTGCTCTTGAGCTGTTGTTGCCCCTGCTGTTGCCCCCTAGCTGCTTTTTTGTTGCTGCCTTGTTATACCTCTACCGCTGGTTTAGTTTTGAGCCCTGTTTGAGAACTGTTGTTGTTTCTTTCCCTTACCTCCTTTTCTCCAACTTCTTCCTTGGAGTTCTTGCATGAACCTTGCCACACTTTTGCACATCAAGAGTTCGATTGTGCAGCAATTTGCTTCCTCCCTCTCTCGCCGTAAGAATGTTGTCTTGATGCTGAGTTTTATGGGCTGTTTAGTGGTTGTTTTCTTACTGTTTTGGGGCTGCATTTCCGCTGGTTTTCGACGATAATTTGCTGCACTATTTTGGTAGCTGTTTAGAGGCCCTTTGAGCACTATTTTCCTATATTTCATGTAAACTTTACTGGATAACATTTTTATGAGAACGGATAGTCCATTTGGGGGCTGGTTTTAGCCCATTTCGAGGCACAATTATGGATGTCCAGCAAAGTATACGAGCTGAATTTGATTTCCTAAGATCATTTCAGAGTATTTTGAGGTTTCCAGTTTATTATATTTGACATTCCGACTTTTCATAAATCTCTTATATATTTAAAAATGCATGCTATTACAATGGTTTATGTAGTCAAGAATTAATCAAAGAAGAATGTCTTCTCAGTGCAAAGCTGCGGTGAGTATTTTATTTCTTGAAACTATGGG
Source organism: Platanthera guangdongensis (assembly GCA_039583875.1). Classification (NCBI taxonomy): domain Eukaryota; kingdom Viridiplantae; phylum Streptophyta; class Magnoliopsida; order Asparagales; family Orchidaceae; genus Platanthera; species Platanthera guangdongensis. The sequence goes on from CM077162.1 coordinate 20,172,547, forward strand.
TATCTAATTATTTTGCAGTATCAAATTTCTTGTCTTTTTAACGACACTGCCTGTGCACATGAATTCCGACTTGATGATATATCACTAAGAAATAAATGTGGGTAAGGGGAAATAAAAGTGATACACGTATCTGAGGAGATGTTTTATTTAAAAATACCTTTTATTTTATATAAAAATATGTCAAGAACAGAATAATAAAATTCGGCATGGGAAAATGCAAAGGTTTCGAATCCTATGATTTAGATGAATCTATACATTGATTCACCAGTATGGGTGAGTCTATGGAAAGCCCTTAAGTGGTAAGCCCTTAAGTGGGTGGTGACCAAAAAAATGCATAACCAAAGCATTTCCTATTTTATGTAACTAAAATAAAAGTGATTAAGGGTTAGCATTAGAATATACTATCAAAATGAAATTACGTTTTATTGTAATGTATGCATATTGTTATCATCCTCATTGTTTGCATGTAAAACGTTTCACGAAATATTGTTCTCACATAGTCATATTTTTTATGACTAACTTAGAGTGGACACATGTTTTATAAGCAACAGGATCAACGCCAAGCGGAACACACAGGATCCTGGCGGCTAATCTGGAAATGGCAATAATCAAAGCTCGGGATTGACATAGAGCTTGCTGTACTGGACCTACGTATATCTATTGTAATAAGCTTATCTAGTATGTGTTAATGATCGTGTAATAAATAAAGGAAAGAATGAAATAAAAAGATTGGTGAATGTTATTTGTACTTTACATTTTTGGTGAACTGTGACCCTTTTATTCAAAATCGTTGTCTGATCATTGAATCAGTTGAAGAGCTCATGATTTGGGTCTCTACTGTTATCACGTCGAACACATATTTCATGACTGTTACATTTATCTAAACACACTGCAGCAAACACATTACGCTAAATAGATCACAGTTTGTAACACAGCGGTTCACCATAATTAATTGCATCCCTATTGTAGCTTGATAAAATTCTTGATTTAGTATTTTGCAAAAGAACAAAAATTTGTTTTTTAAAATTATTCTTGGTGGCTAATTATGTTTTTATAAAAAAAATATTTTTTTGAAAAAAATCGGCCCGGGCCTGGTTAGGCCCGTCCTGGGCTAAGCTTGGCTGAAGATGCCTCAACCAGTCCCCCTTTATATAAGGGGCCTGGACCCTGTGTCTGTGTCTGGCTATTGTCAGGCCAAGCAGGCTAGGCAAAAAGTCTGGGCCTGACAAGTCTGGGCCTTGAATTGGGCTGTCAGGCTTTGCGCACAGCGCACAACCACTTGTACTCAAACTTGCTCATTATTGACGTGCTAATTTGAGCTCATTTACGATCCACACCCTCAGCAGTTGCAGCTTATGCATGCCTAGGGCTCTATTTGTCTGGGCGTTTCGCAATTTCGTGTTTGGGCAAACCCGTCTCAAGGAGGGTAAACAATGAACCTCCGCGGTATTTGCTCATTTCCACCCGCCCGTCTTGAGAACGACCCCAAAAAATGCTGTTTTAGCAGCAGCCACCTCCCCCCTCCGGTTCGAACTCTCCGTTTCCACCCGCCGGATCGACCAGCCACCGCTAAAACAAATGAATCAAGGTCCTTCCACCTCAAGCAGGCTAAATTTGTCATTTATGCACCCAACCAAATCAAAAACCATCTTCTCAATCTCCAGTCCACTCCATCCTAGCCGGCAGTCAAAGCCTCCTGCGCTCCTTATAAATCCCAATGCCCGTCGGTATCCCGTCGCCGGAACCGGTAGTCCATACTATCTCACCATGCTACGCAACTTTCTCCTCTCCGCAATCGTCCTCTCCGTTTCCATTCCCCTTGCAGCGCCGCACGGGATCACGGCGATGAGGCGCCGGGAAGCTGTGAGGTTAGCCCCGACGTCCGCATCGTTGCGGATTACCTCCCAGGGACCATTACTGTCGATGGTCACGCCGATGAGTGGGTGGCGTCGATGGCTTTGAGCTCGACCTCCTTCCTGCCCTCGATCCCGACGCCGACAAGGCTTATGCCGGCGGGAAGATGAGCATTAAGGTTCGGTTTATATCCTTTAATTTCCAATCTGACCTCGATTGTGTCCATTGCACTTTCTGGTTCTATTTTGTCTGAATCGTATAAAATCTAGGGTTAGTTAAGGCTTTTGCAGGCCGTTGGAGATCTCCTTAAGCGCCATTTTGTTAATTTGAGCAATATTCAGTAGGAAGATAGCCTCGGCGAATTAAAACTCCTCCGCGATAATTACTAACAATTTTCGTCCGGCTGTTGTTTAGATAGCCCGATAGAATGAATATGTCTTGATGCGAATGTTAATGGAGTTACTGATGCGTCTTAAACTTGGTCGAGATGCTTCCAGCCTAGCATTAGGGCAAACTCTAATGGCAGTTGCACTGCTTGAGTTTCTGTCTGTGTGAACGGTGAGTTATTGGGCTTTTTAGTGGCACCTATAATTCTGAAATGTGATCAACATCATCATTAGATCATCTAGTTTGCACATTAAATTGAAGAATGAGTTTAAGACAGTATCCATTTCATGATTGTGATTTACCTATTTCATTTTCATTTAGGCTTGGTTTGACCTGGCTTCTCCAAAAGGAGGGCCACTGTTTCCTGTTGCCGCCGGCCAACGATGGGGAGAGCTCGCGGCCCAGAAATGGCGCGCAATATGAACCACCTCGACATAGGGATCTTCTTCTTACTCACTCATCGGTGCTTCTCTTTCCCGAGCATTAAATTGAATTGCAGGAGTCTAGAGATCTGGCGTTTGTATAACTCGTAATTCAAGTGTTTAAGAGATATGGCTATTCATAGACCATTTAGCTCAGTAGCCTCGGGTTGGTCGCAGACCTTACCAGAAGAGTACTCGACATACCTCATATGAAAAAGAATAATGATGAGTATTTGTCAGTATGAGTGAGTAACTTTTGTAACTTGCTAATATTGAGTGAGTAGCTGTAACAACATTCTTTCGTTCACCGGTCTTTGCAGGGTCAGGATGTTTCGTTTTCTTAACAGGGGGGGGGGGGTAACCATTACTTATGCTACTTCCTGCCGGTGACCAGCTGTGTATTTTTATAATAAGGCTCAGATTGGATCTTCCCTCATATCAAGCATTAGAATGCTGCCACATGGATTACTTTATCAGACCGTTTTCTCTTCATAGCCGTTAGCATGGATGGATGATACTATTGTAATAATTACTA